>WOVY01001773.1:0-41344 GCA_013436015.1 Rhipicephalus annulatus | reverse complement strand
TGTGTGTGCTCATCATTTTCACTTTCACCTGCGCATACAAAGCACCGTGATCATCATCATCGTAGCCGCTCGCTGTTTGTTCGGTTGCTGGCTCGCGCGTCTGGGTTGACAATAAAACGGTCGCTCCTTCGTACCTGACGTCGTCTCACAAGTGGTGGAGCGTGCTGTGATTCCCAAGTCCTCGTGCACTACCGGTCACCTCTGGAGCTCCGATCAGGTCGACGGCTGTGCTTGCCAACAGTGATGGCGCAAAACGACCCACCCCCTGCCGCCTTCTTCGCACCACCCGCTCAGCCTGCTGGGCCTCTCCACACCGTGAGTACCTCGCAACGAGACCCTCCAGTGTTTTCTGGCCTTCGCGGTGAGGACGTAGAAGAATGGCTGGACAGTTACGACCGTACCAGTGCTTGCAATTACTGGGATGAGGCACATAAGCTGCGCTATGTACCCTTTTATCTGAAGGAGGTTGCTAAGACGTGGTATCATAACCACGAACGCGGACTTCCTGATTGGTCAGCATTCACGGTGCAGCTGCGTCAATATTCGGCACTTCTACAGGACGCTCTGAGGGGTAGCTAAACAGAAGCTCGCTACCCGCATCCAGGGGCCTGACGAATCGTACACATCGTACATTGAAGACGTTCTGGCCCTCTGCCGCCGCGCCCAAAAGGACATGACGGAGGCCGATCGTATTCGGCAAGTAATGAAAGGCATCAACTCGTCGCCCTTTAATGCTCTTGTCATGAGAGCCCGACAACAGTTCAGGACATTATTACCACCTGCCAGCGCCTGGACGCAACTTTACTCAATTGCGCCTTCACACGCCTCCTATGACACTCGTCTTTACTGGCGAGCATGAGCTGCGAGCTCTAATTCGCACCATAGTGAGAGAGGAACTTCACAGCCTTGTTCCTGCCAGCGCACCGACTTCCACCTGCCCGCTCACCCCCTCCTAACCTGCGGGAAATTATAAAGGACGAATTGGCGTCGATGACGAGCGTCGCACGTGCCCCGCCTCCTGTGCCCTTACATGTGCCTACGTATGCCGAAGTCGTGTCACGGCCTCCTCCACCTACTCCACCTGTAACTACGGACGTCGTATACGACCATTTGGCCGCGATGGCAGCCAAGGCACCACCACAACCACACTTTCCTGCCTGGCGCCCTACGCGCCCCCGTCTGTTACTACTGTGGCATAAGAGGACATAATCTCCCGCTTTTGCCGTCGGCGCCAGCAAGATGAACGACGAGGTTATTCTTCGTACGAGAGTGACCGGGCTGCGAGGTCTGACCCCTACGTTCCAGGAACCTACATTCCCTCGTCACGACGTTCGCCTTCGCCTCCTTGTCCCACGGTGAACCTCGTTCTTCCCGCTCACCCCGCCGTCGTTCACCATCGCCCTTCCGCCGTACTACTTCGCCTTTACGTTCTGCCCGGATGCCCCTCGACAGCCACTCGGAAAACTAGCAGCTGCAGTTTTTGGAGGAGAAACTGCCTGTCGTCGAGTGTCCCAATTCCTCTGCGCGCCCTGCAAATTTACTAACTGTTTGTGTAGAAGGCATTTCGGTTGACGCACTCGTGGACACTGGAGCAGCCATTTCAGTCATTGATCGCGAACTACGTCATCGTCTACGAAAAGTGCAAACTCCATATGTTGGTCCGGTGTTATGTGGTGCTAATGAAAATAGAATTTACCCTATTGGACAATGCACTGTTCGTGTTCTGATCGACGGAATTCGCCACCATATACAATTGGCTGTGCTTTCTTCATGTGCTCATCCGATTATATTGGGCTGGGACTTCCTGTCAGCCGCTTCCGCTGTCATTTCGTGTGGTCCGCCCGTTATTCGCATTACGGACACTGAAAATTCTAGTGCTTACGATTTTTCGTCGCCTCACCTTGTTGCAGCTGCAGACTTTGTACTGCCCCCGGCCCAAGAACGTATCCTCACCATTAGATCCAGCGATACCATTGACGGTGACGCAGTGGTTGTCCCCGATCAGCGCTGCATTTTCCGAGGAATCGCCATCGCATGTTGTCTAGTGCGGTTTTCGCGTGGTCATGCCAGTATCACCGCCTACAACACGACAACAGAGCCACAACTACTGCCAGAGGGGTCCACTGTTGCCAGCCTTATCGACCATAGCACCGGTATGTGTCGTCACTGTATCGTCTCCGCCGACAGTCGCTAAGTGTACGCCACCAGGAGGCTCATCTAATGCGCTTAAAGCCACTTTGAGTCCATATCTCACTCCAACGCAAACTAATGACTTAATGGCCCTTTTAACAAAACACAAGACTTGTTTTGACGTTTGTTCGGACGGCTTAGGTCAAACTACGGTGACCTCTCATCACATCGCCACAGACGGTTCTCGTATTATCCGCCGTCGCCCTTACCGCGTGTCGTCTTCAGAACGCAAGGTCATCGAGGAACAAGTCAATGACATGCTCGCACGCAACGTTATCAGGCCTTCCACAAGCCCTTGGTCTTCTCCTGTTGTCCTAGTTAAGAAAAGGGACGGATCAGTGCGATTTTGCGTTGATTACAGGGCACTAAACAAAATTACGCGCAAGGATGTATATCCTATGCCTCGAATTGACGATGCACTTGACACCTTACAGGGTGCAGAATATTTCTCAAGTCTCGACCTACGATCTGGGTATTGGCAGATCCCGATGCATGAGTCTGATAAAGAGAAGACAGCGTTTGCTACTCCTGATGGTCTCTTCGAATTCAATGTGATGCCTTTTGGCTCTGCAATGCCCCAGCCACATTTGAGCGGATGATCGATACGGTGCTGCGTGGCCTAAAATGGAAGACCTGTCTTTGTTACCTGGACGACATCGTCATCTTTTCATCCAGCTTCTCGCAACACCTAGAACGTCTAGACGAGGTGCTCACATGTCTAGCCAAAGCCGGTCTCCAGCTAAATACCAAAGAAGTGTCGGTTTGCGACCCGCAGCATCAAAGTGTTAGGCCACGTTGTCAGCAAGCTTGGCATCGAACCTGATCCCGACAAAGTGGCCGCTGTGCTGCACTTTCCTAAGCCCACCACGCTTAAAGACCTTCGCAGCTTCCTCGGCTTAGCCTCTTACTTCCGCCGTTTTGTCCGTGATTTTGCCACTATCGCGGCTCCTCTTCACAAACTCCTGACCACAAGTGCATCATTTCTTTGGACAGATGACTGTGAAGCTGCTTTCCAGACCCTGAAGCGATGCCTCACGTCAGGGCCAGTTCTTCGCCATTTTGATCCCACAGCCCCTACTATATTACACACTGACGCAAGTGGGCACGGAATCGGCGCTTGTCCTGCTGCAGCGTGACCAGGCTTCACAAGAGCAAGTCGTGGCTTACGCGAGCCGTACTCTCTCCCCAGCGGAACGCAATTACAGCATCACTGAACAGGAATGTCTCGCTATCGTATGGTCCGTGCAAAAATTTCGCCCCTATTTGTATGGCCGCCGCTTCACGATCGTCACGGATCATCATGCGCTCTGTTGGTTGTCATCATTAAAAAACTTGTCAGGACGCCTCGGTCGTTGGGTGCTCCGACTGCAGGAGTATGACTACAGTGTCACATACCGGTCGGGTCGCAAACACCAAGATGCCGACGCTTTGTCACGCTGTCCGCTGTTGCAAAATCATGACGCATCTACCTGCTGCGCAGCACCTCCCAGCCAAGAGACCAAGCAGATGACCAGTCTTAGTCCCATCGAGCCCACTGCAACCGGATGACTTCCTTCAATCCGCAGACCTCACCTCGCTCCAACGTGCAGACACATACTGCCGTACAATCATCGATCGGCTCACCGGCTCATCTCGTGCTCCCAACAGCCGCTTGCGACGACAACTCACGCGTTTCAAACTTCATGACGGAACGCTACTTCGACAAACTTACCATCCTCTCGGTAGCCGATGGGTCCCGGTCATACCTCGCTCACTTCGACTCCAAGTCTTAGAAGCCTTTCATGACGACCCGACGGCTGGCCACTTGGGTTTTCATAAAACCTACGATCGCATTAAGACTCGCTGCTTCTGGCCTGGCCTCTCCACTAGTGTTTCCAGGTACGTCACTTCCTGTTCATCATGTCAGCACCGAAAACGTTCGACAACTCTTCCCGCCGGCCCTCTACAACCTCTCCCGTGCCCATCCGCTCCCTTCGAGTTCGTCGGCATAGACTTATACGGACCCCTTCCGCTTACCGCCGCCGGTCACCGCTGGATTGTTACTGCCGTAGACCATCTTACTCGCTACGCTGAGACGGCAGCTCTTCCTACTGGAGCTGCCAGCGAAGTAGCCGACTTTGTTCTGCGTGCCATTATCCTGCGCCACGGCGCCCCTCGTGTTCTCCTGAGTGACCGTGGCAAGACATTTCTTTCTCGTGTGCTCGCTGAAGTTTTACAGGCCTCTGACACAATCCATAAGACCACCTCGGCATATCATCCGCAAACAAATGGTCTTACTGAGCGTTTTCATAGAACTTTGTCAGACATGATCTCTATGTATGTCCAACCCGATCACAAGAACTGGGACACAATACTACCTTTCGTCACGTTTGCCTATAACACTGCCCTACAACGCACTACAAGTTACAGCCCGTTTTTTCTTGTGTATGGCCGTGCACCATCTTTTTGTTCTAGACACCAGCTTTTTGTCCACGCCTTCTGTCCCATCTGCGTCCCTTCCGGAAGAATTCGCTGCCCGTGTCAACCACTGCCGCACAATCGCCCGCGCCAACACCTCTACCATTCAGGCCCAGCGAAAGTTCGTTGTGATGCGACACGTCGAGTTGTGTCATTCTACCCAGGCGACGAAGTGCTCCTCTGGACACCTGTTCGCACACCCGGCCTCTGTGAAAAATTCATTCACAGATACCTGGGTCCTTACACCGTGCTTGAACGAACATCGGCCGTAAATTATCGCGTCGCTCCGGTTACTTCGGCTTCTGATCGCCGTCGTCGCGGGACCGAGATCGTCCATGTGTCTCGCCTGAAACCTTACATCCGGCGCTCATACACTTACTAAATGAACGTCTTGCAGACCGCTTTCGTGTAGGGGGGAAATAGTGTGAGCGCTGATTGTGTTGCTCATCATTTTCACTTTCACCTGCGCATACAAAGCACCGTGATCATCATCATCGTAGCCGCTCGCTGTTTGTTCGGTTGCTGGCTCGCGCGTCTGGGTTGACAATAAACGGTCGCTCCTTCGTACCTGACGTCGTCTCACAATATTATTTCCAATGACATATACACAACGCTATCTGGGGAGTAATTCATAAACTAGAGGTGGCTACATACATACTAGATTAAACGGAGGACGAACCCCAACAAGCTTCGCCCCCCCCCCCCCCCAAAAAAAAAACGACGATTAATATAGTCTTCATTGTGAATTGTGAGCGCGGTTTCGTGTTGGGGCACCTTCAACTGTGTTTGAAGATTGGCCGATCCGTAGTGATAGCAATGAAACATTTGTTGCATAGCGCAACAGAAACTACCAGCGCTCGAGGGCCACATATGCCCAGTGGCTCATTGCATTGTAGGCGTCGCGAAAAGCCCGCCTTTTCAGGCAGCTGCTCCCAACTGTGGGGAGGCGTCTTCGGACATCTACCACACGGTGTGCGCCTGCCCCTGCAACCTTACTTTACTCCGAACCCTACCAGGGAGGAGTGGGAGGCGCCCCTGCTTTGCTGTTCAACCCTTCAGGCCCAAAAGGCCCTGGTTCGACGAGCCCAGGCAGCAGCCGACATCGATGGGATACTTACTATACTAGGGATCCCCTCCTACAAGTTGTGGGTGCCGTCCTCTCATGAGGCGGTTGCTGCATACCTCCCTTTTTTATGACGACAAGCGAAGACAGCCGCAGTGCACGTGGCAGCCCTGCATGCGCACGAGTTTCGAACGAGAAGATAACACACATGACGGAAAAAGAAAAAGCAGGTTGAAGGCCAGTGGCTCGTGATATCGACAGACTCCCCGTTCACTCTATTTCGTCCTCGTTCCCTCTATGGGTCACGCGAACGACGCAAGCAAACGTCGGCGACGCCGCTCAACGTCTGTAAGCTAGTACGTACACACACACACACACACACACACACACACACACACACACACACACACACACACACACACACGCACACACACACACACACACACACACACGCACACACACGCACACACACGCGCGCGCGCGCGCGCGCGCGGCGGCAGGCACACACTACTTTGAAGCAAGACCCTGTAGAGAGGGCTTCTTTTGTGTGGTGCTACACAGTGAAGCTGAACACACAAGCACAAGAGGGTGTTTTGCAGTGAAGCCTTACCCAAGTAAGAACATCGTGTTTGACGAGCTTGCTTCGAATGCCGGATTTATTTTTCAAAAAGAAATCTCCGACTCTAACAGAATCGACATAAAATGTTCGTAAATTGTACTTCTTTAACGTAGGTAGCAAGAAGTACAGCATTCTGATTGCTTGTTTCGTTTACAGGGTTTGTTGTTCCAAAGCGATTCCGTCTATGAGAGGTGCCACAATGAAGGGCTTCAAACTATTTCGACCGCTCAATGTTCTTTAAAGTTCACTGACGTCGCACACTACACGAACCTCTAGCATTTCGCCTTCATCCTTGTTCGACCACCTTGGCCGGGATGGAGACAACGTCTTCCGGGTAAGAGCTCAAGCCCCGTAACCAGCTGTCATATAATGCGAATTGCGGAACGAGTGGGCCGTCGAATGCTCCAACCCTTTATAAAAGCTTCATCTTATCCAGCTATTAACTGCGGCGCGTACGAAATGTGGGGGATTGTGGGGAATTTATTTATTTATTTATTTACAGAATACTGCAGGCTCAAATCCGAGCTCAAATCAGTGTATGGGTCCCAAATGACGCACGCATATTCGAGAGTAGGTCTAATGATAGTATTATAGGCTCACAGCTTCACAGATGGCGGGGCAAGACGAATACAAAAGCTTCCGGCATAATTTTTGATCGTCGTCAGCCACAGAACAACAAAAAAAAATTGCACAATGTTTATTGCAAGTGTGCAGTGGGTACCCCGTTTCTCCGAAGAATGACGTAATGAATGTTAGTCTACTACATAATGATTAATGGCGTAGTGGGTAACCTGCAAGTATGCTTCTAGCAGTTACCTGAAGAGTTCTTCAAAAGGCTCTGAAAGGCCGCTCTTCCAGCTTGCGCTGTGCAAGTGCTGCGCGTTTGGCGCATGCCTGGTGTTTTTTTTTTATTTAACTAAGCTTTATTCCGAAAAAGTCTAAAGACTATTTGCCAGAACAGTCAGTTTTCAACATTAACGGTCCTTTTACTCTGCCCTTGACCGCTTTGACAGGAGCATTACAAGAAAGAATAATACATACAAGTGCAAGAAAAAAATCATTGCGCATTGTTGAAGATAACTCCCACGAGGAAGTTTCTTTTTGCTGGCACAGTTTCGTAAGACCTGCTTTGCGGGGATACCTCCCAGGAGCGTTGTTCCAGAAGTGAAAATTATAGCACACTGCCAGAGACCTCCGCTGCGTGGACGTTACTCAGCAAATGAACAAACAGCTTAGCCCGCAAGCAGATCGAGCAACACCGGAGTCACTGAGCTACAGTGCAAGGCCTCACGCCGAGCGCAGATAACCAAAATTTAAAGAAAAGGCTAAAACATTAAGGAGAAGAAATGGCTCTAGCACGTGCGCGACCGCACAAACAATGAGCACGCAGCACGTCACGAACCGCGCTATTTGAGCCGTTGCCAACGCAAAGAGAGACGAGCAGCTATATGGAAGAGGAGACCGGGACTGCCACGCTGTCCGGGCGGAGCTGTTTTTGCTGCTTCCAACGAGCTCAGCAGCTCGCGACGACCGAGACGTGTGACAGCGCGCAGTGACGTCAAAGAGAACGACACCGTCATGACGATGCGCTAGCGATGCCGGCATCTCTCCTCACCTTCTTCTCTCCTCTCTTCTCTTTTGTTTGCCTCACCTGTGCTTTCTCAGAGGCAACACACACACACAGCTTGGTACGCCCACGCGCACGCACGTGCGCGGACGACGCTTACCTTCTCTACTACGGTCTCTTGTGTTCTTGACTTCTACATTGTTCTGTTTTCGTCTTCCGTCAGGCCAGCGAGCCCTCTGCGACGTATATATGGACGTCGTCGTCATTTCTGTGTTGTTCTCACCTCGACGCGTGCTGAGCTCCTCTCCCTCAATCGCGTCGCTTCTCGTTGTTCTGCTCAGCGCAGCAGCTCGGCAGCGGCTGTGCCGAGGCCGCCTTTCGGGCAAATAACAACACCCGGGCCTCCACTCACTCAAACTGCTCTCATCTTAGAGCGAAAGCTGGCACAAACAGGAAGAAACACGTCCGCTGTCAGTGTACAGAGAACGGAATCTCCGTAACACGCGTCTCAGTTCTCTCTGGAGGCGTCCGGTCATTTCGGTCGTTCTCTTTCGACCTTGCATCTGCTGCCGGCCCCTCCTGTTTTCACATTTTCGTCAGCTAGCGTTTGCTTGTTTCTATTTCGAGGTCTCCTCGAGATCGCCAAGCAAGGACATCTTGACCTGAAAATCTTTTCATTTGGTTACTTTGATGCCTTTTTTTTCTGTCATGTATAGTGACTGAAGAAGTTGGTGATACACAGCTTTATCACTGCCATCTTAGAAGCTTCGCTTCTACGCTAATGGTTCGACGGTGCAATTAGCGGAAATAAACATCCTCCGTTTTACTGCACACGAAGAGTATTGCAGCGAGGGAAGAAAGGACACTTTATATCAACAAGCAATATTGTTGGCGGACGTGCAAACCGATGGAAAGGAAGAGAGACAAAACTAGACAATAATTTTCTTTTAAAATGATAACTCCAAGCGTACATGTGAAAACGCGCTAAACAGAAAAGGAAGCTAAATGTAGTTCACTACGAGTGCCCCAATACCCACATGTAGACAATTTTCCTTCATCGGCGCTGTTTCGTGAGTGCCTGCGGATATGAGAGTTTCATTGGTGTCAAAATGTCTCTTGTGACATGGGCTGGTCTTCTATATGTATGCAAACATACAAGAAATAACGATCGTACGTATTATATTGTAAATGATCGTCAAGACATATCGACTATGCACGAGGTAAATTCGTCCAATGACAATATATCTTGCTCTTTTTCGGACGCAAGCAGACACAACTACCATAAAAAATCACGGCATATCCATGGAATGAATGATGATGAGTGGGCTGAATCGTCCATTAATCCGTCCATGCATCCGTCCGTCTGTGCACCAGTCTATTCATTTCGTATGTGCACCCGTTCGCGCGTCCGTTCGAGCATCCATCCGTGTGTCCGTCTGTGCGTGCGTCCATGCGTCTGTCCGTCCATGTGTTTCTCTGTCTGGTTGTTTGTGAGTCCGTCTATGCGTCCATCCATCCGTCCGTCCAACCATCTAATGAACACTTCAGGTACCGCCATCTCGCTTCCCTTTATCACACATTCATCATATACAGGTACCACCATCCAGCGGACAATCCAAAGACTAAACGAGAGTAAGTACCACATTTCTGCAGTCAGCGCTTTCTTGACCCCGAGAGCGCGATAACGACACCATGCTACGTTTTTTTCGTTACATGTGGACATGCGGATATGTGCCCGAGGGCGGATATGTGCCCCAGGTTACGCACTACGACAACGGCGGACACACAAGCCATGCCATAAAGAGTTTCGCCCCAAGAATTGCGTATGCAAATTCAGCCACCGCCACTGAAAGGGTCATAGTTCAAACTGTTCTACGCGCGTAAACACATGTCACTTCCTTAACGGACATGATACGTCAACAATGTGCTAACGAATGCTATCATAAAGGAAAACAGTTGTCTCCTCCTCCTCCTTCTCCACCTGAGCATCATCCACAACATCATCATCATCAGCCTGTCTTACGTACATTGTGGTACAAAGGCCTATCCCGATGATCTCCGGGCCGTCCTCTCATTTGCGGCCTGATTCATTTTTAATGCGAAGGATTTCTTAGAGAACTTCGGCGACTTTAAGCGTATCTATCTAGCCACCTACAACATTTAGCTCTCCAGGCCATTTCGATAATGGTATCGATACCGAAATCGGTACGGCATAACGTGAGCCTAAATTACTACTCAAAACGTGAAACTCATGTCATGAATGCCATAATTTACATTTCATGGCATTGCTGCTCTTGTGGTGGTTTCCTTCACATGACATGTCGCAAAACTGGTATGTTATGACATGACTGCACGGCGAACACAAGCGACAGACCCTAACATGAAAATCATGACATGCATGTCATGTAACAACATGACTACAAGTCACACTCATGATTCGCTCACGGCTGTTTCACTAGCTTCGCATATACCAAATTTAGGCATTACGTAACGCGAACGGAAGACGAATGTAAACAACACGTCCAAACATGATAATCATGCGTTGCCTGTTACGTAACAACATGACTATTGCCACGCTCATGATGCGCTCACGGCCGTTTCGCTAGCTATACATATACCAAATTTGGTAGTATGTGACTCGAACGATGACGAATGTAAATGACACGTCCAAACATGATAATCATGACATGAGTGTCACATGACTACACGCTACGCTAATAGTGTCCTTGGGGCCGCTTCGCTATAGCTCCACATATACAAAATTCGGTATTACGTGACGTGAATGGACGACGAAGGTATAAGACACGTCCAAACATTATTCATAGCATGCGTGTCATGTAAAACATGATTACATGCTACGCTCATAGCACGCTCACGGCCGTTTCGCTAGCTCCACACACTAAATTCGGTATCACGTGACGCGAATAGATGAAGAACGTAAATGACCTGTTCAAACAAGATAATAATGATATGGAAGTCATGTACGGCATAACGTACGTTCGCCTCGTAACGTTGTGCTGATTTTAACGTGACTTATCAACCTTCATAATTCGTGCTTCGTATATAATCGATTCCCATTGTACGTGGAATCTGCCAATTTTTATGCCCGCCCGTTTAACTTCGTCTCTCCCCTTTACCTACTGCCGTCTGCAGCCACGTTTCCCATTTTCAGAATCTATCTGTTCCGATGCTATGGTAGTCCGTCCGTTATCAGTCCTTCTCACTGTCAGGTCCATTGCTTTATTTATAATGTCTCCCGAAAATTTTCTACTCCAGTTTTCTTTCTGTTAAATTCTGCCATCTTCCTATCGCTTAGCTTTACCCCTATGATTTCTCGCTCCATTGCAAGCTGGGTAGTCCTTCGTTTATTTGCGAGTTTTATTGTTATCATCCACGTTTGTGCCCCATGTGTCATTGCCCAGATATTTCGAGCACAAGGAGTCGAACGAATGCAGATGACTTATTTGGGGCGCTTAGTCATATGTCGCCTGAATAGCTCCGTCGCCCATGGCGGCCTTTCGTAACAAAGGGGCAAGCAAGAACGAAAACACATCCCTCATCCTCCCTCCTCTTCTCCACGACAACGTTATGATATGGGAGCTGCTTCAATGCTCGTTGTAGCCAAAAGAGTTGTGAGACAAATAAACAGAAAAGAATAAAAAAAGCTTGAGAAAGGGGCAAGTGTGGAAATAGAGCTCGAAAAATAAGCCAAGTGTAAGAGGACAACAGGGTGCGATCACTCGGCACTGTTATAAACGCACGACACACTCAGATTGAGTCACGTGTGCTCAGTCTGTCCTCGCTGAAGCTCGTAAACAACCCCTTTTGCGTAAATCCGAAACGCTAGAAAAGTAATGAAATAAAAAGAAAACAGAACAATAAATAGAAAGGGTGTTCATCGTCTTTAAGCAAGCAGAGTACAGGCGACCTCGCAGACGGGGTTAATGGAGCTGAGACGTCTGCTTTCCTTCCTTTTTTGATATTTTTCTTAGGAGAGGGATATTGCTTGTTATGCTGCCAGAAGGAGTTGGCACGCATGCAGGTTATAGACACTTTTATATTCGTCTGGTGTCTTTTTCGAACTATGGGCAAGATGAACATAGTGGAACTACCACCTTAAGTGCAGTAGAGTTAATAATAGCTGCAAGCGCTGTTTCTCGCACTGAACAGATCAGAAACACCACTGAAGTGAGGAGGACGGGGTGAAACTGTAATAGGTGGCGCTGATGGTGTATCAATGCTTCACCAAAACGTTCCGCGTACAAGTGTGCTCTTTTATGTTACACGTTGTTCACAGAAATGAACTTCATTTACGCGTACAAACTGAAACAGCAAGCAACCGGCGTAATGTTGCTTCACAGTCAGATGGAATGAGATTCATTCAGTCGCACAAAGCTGCTATTTATCACTGTTAACGTGCATCAGGGTTTTAAAAAAAGCGACAACCAGGAGCTAGTTTTCACAATCTGAATTTACTTTCACCAACGTTGAATGTACGCAGAGTTTAAAGGGCTCGCGCATTGGGTATGTTCTTGAAATCCCTGCAATGCTTTTCTAAAATAACACGCTAGAAATTGAGTCATTGGCGCAATGGTGATGGCTTCTTGCTTCATGCGTCTCAAAAGCTTCAATGCGTACGTGCATCAAATCAGTCACGCTCATTACATCACGGAGCTGTGATGAAGATGTACTTGAGCCTGTAGCTTATATCGTGTCTACCCTTCGTGGCACTGCACCCAAATTGTGCAAGTCGGCCGGTATACAGCGAGTGCGAATGCCGTTGCCACTAACGCGAGCCAAGATCCTTTGTCGACGAGAAGCAGCGATTCTAAGAATCGCACTGACAAAGCATCCGTGCTTCGCGCAAAGGCAGGACGTCGAATGCAGCGCACAGGAACTCGATCGGCCGATAAGAGGCGGCTTTTTGTTTCCTCTTACAGCTTTATTTTTCGTGACTCATTCCAGTTGCTGCATGCCAACTAAACGACAGATTACTTAGAAGCCGCATCATAGGCTCAGGTTAGGGACAGCTTGCAAATCGGGGTATGCTTGCAAGCATACCTCGAAAAGAACGTACCTTAAAACATTTTAAGATGTCTTTTTCAAGTTCGCCTGTATAAAGTATTTGTGTACGGCCCGCAACTTGAACATCGGACATAGAACGCTTAATTTGCCTTCAAGCATTATATGCGACACCGGAATAAATCTTAGAATCCGCCCGTGATGAACGTTAGCGCGTAGAACCTTGTACGTCCCTTGTGTAAACGAGAAACAAGTTAACACGAATGGCTTATAATGCAGGGTACACAATTAGACGAGTCAGTTGTTATTCATTGCTACTGCAGCACAAGTGCCGCTATAACACGAAGTAAAGAATTGATTGATATGTGGGGTTTAACGTCCCAAAACCACTATATGATTATGAGAGACGCCGTAGTGGAGGGCTCCGGAAATTTAGACCACCTGGGGTTCTTTAACGTGCACCCAAATCTGAGCACACGGGCCTACAACATTTCCGCCTCCATCGGAAATGCAGCCGCCACAGCCGGGATTCGAACCCGCGCCCTGCGGGTCCGCAGCCGAGTACCTTAGCCACTAGACCACCGCGGCGGGGCAACACGAAGTAAAGAAGTACACTGGACTAACTCGCATTGTTATCCAATTTGCATTGCTCTTACAGTGGTTGATGACGTCTGAGCACTTCATGAGCTGCTTCCAATGGCGTCAATTGCGGTTCTTATCAGCGGGTTCTAGCAAAGGTGCACACAGCTCATGTGAAACTATTTAATTGCAACAGAAAATTCTTTACTGAAACTTTGATCAAGCTTGTTTAGTCCCACCGAAGCTGTATACAGCTACAATGCTGCTACAATTTTAAAGATCAATGTGAGCGTCAGTTACCTACAAAAGGGTGCGTCAGCAGGCCCCGAAATCTGCTAATTATTCGTATAAATATCAGAGATGGGTGTAACTAGCGTCTCGGTCTGATATAGACAAATAATTTACAGCAACTACGTCTACACACGCATTACGCACGTTATTTAAAGCCTGCAAGCAAACATCTCTCCTCACTATAGCTTCACGAATTTTAGGGCGCCTAAAACGAAGTTCAACGTCAAAGCAGGTAAACAGTGGCGTCCAAATAAACAGACTGTTGGTAATTTCGGGGTCACGATATTTAGAACGAAGATAAATTAATACAGCTAATTGTATCTCACGACGAAAAATTGAGCAAGGAGCCAGATTCACGACCAGCAGTCTTTCTTTTACTTGTGATAACACACAATTATATACGTTGAGATAACAGTACAAGCTAAATACTAAGACCTGTGTCATTCCTGCTTTTTCATTTTTTATCTACATGTAGGACATAAAAAGAAAGTCATCGTAAAACAAGGTATTCCAAACGCAAATTATCTATACGTGCTATAAGAATAAAAAGCTGCAGATCTTGTGTTATCAACACAACAGTAAGAATACACGACAACACGACTAGGTGGATTGATTTGGATTGATTGATATGTGGGGTTTAACGTCCCCAAACCACCTTATGATTATCAGAGACGCTGTTGTGGAGGGCTCCGGAAATTTTGACCACGTGGAGTTATTTCACATAAACTAAGCGAAGGAGACAGAAATACAATAGACTCATTGAATTCCAATTAGGTTAATTCGAGCTTGCAGTTCATTTGAACTGGTGGCCTGGTCCCGGCACAGCGCTGTGTGTTTCTATAAGCTAAAGATCCCAATAATTGAAACGCTTCGGTATTCACAACGGTTAATTCGAAGTGGGAGTACCAGGCTTTCATCGCTCCTCGCAGAAGTGTGCCCATAGCGATCACAATGTGTTGCAAAATCAAACCAAATAAACTTATCAGCGATTCAAAACAACGAAATTGCAGCATTTCTCAGCAGATGAGAATTCAGACGCCGCGCTGAAGCTCGTGAGCAAGCTGCGAATGATGCTCGTGGTGTCGTGAGGGGGGAAAACGCAAGCATATGTAAAAAACGGATTACTTTATTTGGTTGCATTAACTCTATTCTGTAAATAAACATGTTTGTAGCATAAATACCACGATATTTTCACATTAAGGCTCGATGTTCACGTGAATGTATGTGGCTACTTGTGTCCGACGTATTATTGACTGCTTAATTTTGTTCGCTGTCGGAGCTCCATGAACTTAATTTACGAAATCAATAGCCAGAAACACGTAGTATCGCGCATAATTCGTGATAACGCGTCCAGAGGTGCACCATGGCTTCGTTAGATTCTGTCCGCACAGTGTGCCACGATGTTCATTCATTATGGAGCCCACCGCTAATTCAAACTTCCCTTAATTCGAATAATTTTATAGTCCCGATTGAGTTCGAACTAACGAGCCTTTACTGTATATGTAAATCTTAATATTTGTGCAAACAACGTAGATTTCCGACTATATTAAACGAATGGGTAATTGTCCTGCAAAGATAGCTCCGCCAACAAGGGTTGTTTTGTCTCTCATATCAATCGTTTTGATAACTTCTGAACAAATATTGTTCATTGCATATCATTGTACTGAAGCAGGTTATGTACCGGCAGCCCGGGAAGTGCCTGAATGTGCGCCCTGCGCTAGCTCTGCAGCTCCCTTAAGTCTGCACCACGTATGCACTTTCCTGCCCATTGCGGGAAGTGTGGTGGCACACCGGCATTTTCACGCATATTTGTTTCATACGCCCATCACGACACAAAAGTAGGGATCACTTCAGTCCATGAGGTCGTCAGTCCGCCCTCTGCATTTCTTTTATTAGCTTGAGAGATTTGGTTTCTGGATGACACTTCATTTTGGTAGACCTCTCCCCTAGTGTATTTCGTTTACATATACTTCCACTATGATTAAGCCCAAGTTTTAGTCTGCGATTGTTTGTGTTCCCCTCTTTCGGTGTCCTCTTTCTTTGCGCTGCCAAGTTTTCATAATGAGTCTGCACCAACTGCTCCGCCTTTCAAACCTTCTGCAAGTAAAAGAATAAATGCAATTTTCGCCGGTGTTCGAGTAAGCTGCCACGCCTCTTCGCTGGTTACGCGAGAGAGAAAGGAGTACATATTTGAACCCTCGAAACGAAGAAGTAAAGGCAATGACCGAATGCATTTCAAAACCTCATCGAGTTTCCAGCCAAAACTCTCGCACCTCGCGCAGCCAGTCACGCAATCTGACACGGCGTGGGACTTGCCCGCATTGCGCCTGCCGACCCATCCATTCGTCCCCGACAAAGACGGCGACCCTATACGCATGCACGTAATGGCTCAAGGTTCGTGTCACGTCGAGTGTGTCTGCGTTTCGGTTTTCCGTGCCACCGCTTGCGTGGATTGCAGTGGGAAAAGTGTACAGGTATAGATGTGCGTGCAGTCTACGTAAATCGAGAAGGGGTCGGTTCTGCATTCCTACCAGGGCCATTCATCTGACGCCTACACTGCCCTTTCTCCACCTATCCTTTCCTTCCCTTTTTGTAGGATGGACTGCACGTATATTGCGTATACAGTTTAGCGTCGTATTATAGAGTGGTTGAGCAGCACCTTAAGTAATTTACTGTTCTATGTCAAACGCGTGAAGGGGAGACCGAAAGTTAGGTAGACAGATGAGATTAAGATGATTCTTCACCTCTTCGACTATTCCTGCGCTGTACGCAAGTAAACAACGGAACACCAACTATCCCGTATAGATACCCTGCTTGAGATAAAAAAGTGACTCGCTCGCTGGATTTCGTGTCAAACGGTTGTGCCCTCGCCATCTCCGACGTCAGCGGAGCTCTGGCCGACTGGGCTCGCCCTGCACCACCTCCTGACGCCGTTCCCCGAAGACAGTGCAGCCCTGGCCGACTGGACTCACCCTACGCCATCTCCTGATGCCGACAAGAGCTCTCGTCGAGCGGTGCCCCGTCCTCGGACTCCTGCGACCCTGTTTATCTTTACTATCTCCTCTTTACTTCCGTCGTTCGCTGCCCCTGCGCCTCGCTCCCTCTTTTCTCTCTCTATATATACCTTTTAATTATATCCTTTTAATCCTTCCTTACCCCCATTCCTTGTGAGCTACTGCTGAGGTGTCGCACCTAATACAGGCAGTTATGGGGCTCACTTTTCTCTTCTTTTACCTTTAAGAACCACATAAGAAGATAAAGAAGTCTGCGGGAATAATGAGCAGCAGCAATAACAGGACGGGGTTGATTAGTGGAACATGCGAGAGGCATTTTCCCTGCAGTGGACGTGATCAGAATGTTGATGATTATGATGATGATGATGATATCACAGGTGCACCTGATCATCTCGGCCTTACGTTTTACGTATTAAAACCAAGGAACTGTTGTCAGAAACACTAAAGTCAGGGGCTCAGGAATAATGTCTTCCACCTGAGATTTTCGAGCATGCACCTGCTTACCTTAATCTTACACAGGTATTTTCGCATTTCGTTCCTGTCAAAGTCTGGTTTCGTCGCCATAAAATCTAACCCGCGTCCTCTAACTTATCAGCACAGCACTTTCCCTACGAAGCTTCCACGATGGGTGATTTGCCCTGAAAGCAAGTGGAAAAGTGCACCACTATAGTACATATGTCATCGTCAGTGAACTTGTGAGGTAATGTTGATGATTGAAGAATGCATTTGAAGATATTGTTGCAAGTGCAGGTTAGGGCAGGGGCACCGGACCTCCAGGGAATAGATCGAAATCGTCGTCTTACGGGCTATATATAGTAAACACTAGGCTATCAGCTCAAAACATTTTTAACACAATTTACTGTTTACACAACTGTTTTAACAGCAGAGAGAAATGCATGTATCCAGTCCCGTTGTTTCGTTTTACCAACAAAATGTATTTCTTTAGCCACCTAGGCCTGGCAGTTCGATCATTTTCCCACACGCAAACGAGCCGCAACTCGTTTGGTCTGTTCTTCGGGGCGGTGTCTCTATTGAAAGCGAATCTCAAAGTGACTAATAAAAAGTAGGGGGGGGGGGGAGAGCAGAGAGGAAAAGGAGTTATAACTTCGCATAGCTCTATACAATAGAGGTGAACGGGGTATGGCGGAACTGCATAAACGTAAAGCGACCGGCGAAGAGCAGGAAGAGGGGGAAAACACAAACGACTTCCGCTTCGACCCGGTACTGCTTCCGGTTTCACGGACGCTCAAAAGCGGCCTGCGCGCAGGGTGGGACCACTGTTCTATAGGCGAGCTGTTCCGTTTGACTTTGGGGTGCCCTTCTGTGCTTCAAACAAGTTGTTTGTTAAGCACCAATGGGAATCGGGTTGGCAGCCCTCCCCCCCTTCTCCCCCCATAAAAAAATTGCGCAAGAAGAAGAAAACCGGAAGTGGGTATGCCCAATTGAACATTCACATTGGTGTATGTCGCTTGGCATCACAACATAAAAAAGCACATCAAATAATACGATTGCCTTGCGGTACGCTAGATTGCCGTAAAACCTCGTACGTAACAGGACACGCGATTTCGGTGCCAGAAAGAAGTGGGGAAAAAAAATCAGAGGTGGTTTGGCTCCGCTGAGCATCGCAGCATTCCGTGAAAGCACGTTAGAAAGCTAGAAAGCTACGTTAGCCATTATGGGCAGTTGCTCAACTGGAGATTTTTTTTTTTCTCGCTTTTAATCTAGTACGAAAGTTCGTGCTTGGCTATTGATATATATGCCAACCTTTACAGGGACATTGCTGAACAGGTGATTTTCTTTCGTTTATTGCAGTTAACATTTTTTATTTCGCTTGGATAATGCTGACTTATTCACGCATTCATTAGAGCATGGCTTAAAAGCTGTCCTCTGTGTTAGCTCAGTTCTCATTTTTTTTTCTTCGTTATTGCCCAGTCATGCTAACCTTTACTAGATCGTTGCTCGATTGGCGTTTTTGTCTCGCTTTAACCCAGTTGACAAAATTTTCGCTTGGCTGCTGCTAAGCCATCTTAACGTTAGACTATACACTGTTTAACCACCGGTGCTTTTCCCTCGCTTAAACGAGTACGTCGAAAAAAAATTAGGAATGATTCGGAGAGTACTACCCCCCCCCCCCCCATCATGCATAGGGACAAACCACCCCAAAGATAGGCTAAAAGCATCTGTGGTGCCGGTGTTGAGAACAAGATATTCTTGTGCTTAACTGAGCCGAGCTTCATGGACCTGCTAGAGTAGCGTCAGCACATGTGCTTATAGGCAATGTTTCACGACTCATTGGAAAATGCACTCTGCCAAGGGAGACTAAGGTTGCACGGCGGGCTTGTTGGTTATTCGCCGTGTATGTGTTCTGTGTTTTCTTCTTTGTCCCGTCCTGGATGCGCTATACCTCGAACAACTGCCAAGGGAGGTGGATGAAGAGAGAGAAAGCAAGCATGAAAAGGGAAGAAATGTATGTTAACCAGTCGAGATTCTGGTTTGCTCCCCTACACTGGTAAGAGAATGGGACGAAAAAGCAGTTCTATTCTCGTTACCGAGACTTCGGCCGGAGTCGGAGAAAAAAAAACAAAAACAAAAAATGCGAGGCTGCTCGTGGATTCGGTAGGGGAATGGGGAGGCATGATAATTCAACAAGCAGCTATAAACTGTCCCTAAATGCTATAACTGTAGCCTGATAGGCAGAGAATTCAAACAGTGAAAACGCGCAAATCGTTACACTTCGGGAGGTTTTCGCCGATCGGGTAAATGAGCACATGTAAAGCTCACTTCCAGGACGCGTGCGCCGATTTCACCAACATGGAATGCCACACAACTCTGACGAGCAACAGAACAAGAACGGAGAGAGAAAAAGAGAACAAGAGAAATTCTGGGTGAGACGGGATTCGAACCCGTGAACCCACGATCCGAATGAGAGGTTCCTAATGACTCGGCCATCTAACACAGCACAGCTATACACAAACTAGCCCGACAGCATACGTTACTCAGCAGAGTATAGCATGGCCTTGTGTAGTATAACATAGTAAAGGGGTGCGGAAGGGAAGTGAGGCTGAGAAAGAGGGAAAAAAAGAAAGAGAGAGAGTAAAGCACGGCGAAAAACCATTAGATAGGTAGATAGCAAGAGAAGGCACAAAGAGAAGGAAAGAGAGAAAATGAAAGTAAAAAGTGATAGAGAGAAAAAAAAGTAGATTGAAAGAGTGGCAAGCGAGAATTACACAAATAGACAGAAATGAATAGAAATAAACAAGGACAAAAAGGAGAGAGAAAGAAAGGACACAAGAGAAAAAGAAAAAGAAAAAACGAAAGGAAACAAAAATGCCTGCCCATCTTCATGCTTCTTTTACAGGCTTGGTATCACTACTGCAAAGCTACCTTGATACTTGCATCGTTGATACTGAATGCATTCGTATTGGTCCAGTTCAATTCACATTGGCCAAGCATGGGCGTACGACGTAGTGTTCAAAACACTCGTGTTTGAACCGCTGGGGCCCAATTTAGTAGCCCAGCCCCGAATAAAAAAATATCAAGTATTATGTATTATCTGTGTGGTGCACGCGTGTTAACTGTGGGCGCGAAGGTGTTTTTGGGACACCGCAGCTGCGCAAGTGAGCCAACACAGTTCAGAACAAATTATTAACAATTTATGGTACTATATGCACCCTGCTATGTCCCGATGACAACAGGAACTGCCAACAGGGAAGTTTATTGCGTACTACTAACAGAAGTTCCAATGAGTACAACTGTCCACTGTAAAAAAAAAAGAATTTGGTAGGGCGTACAAATTCGAGAGCATAGGTACGATGCAACTTGCAGCACTGCCATACTACCACACGTCACGGATCACTGAAAGAAACGAAGAGAAAATGGAACAGAAAAAAAATTGGCAGATCCCCCCCGTACAGTGGGAATCGATGATATGCGAAGCACGAATGAGGAATGTTGATATGTCACTTTAAAATCAGCACAACGTTATGAGGTGGAGGTAAATGATGCCGTACATGACTTCCGTGTCATGATTATGTTTGGATGAGTCGTTTACCTTCGCCATCTGTTCACGTCACGTGATACGAAATTTATTATATGTGGAGCTGCCGAAATGGCCTCGAGCACGCTATGAGCGTGGTATGTTGTCATGTTCTTAGATGACACGCGTGTCTGGATTATCATGTTTGTACCATTCATATATCTCGTCATCCATTGACGTCACGAAACACCAAATTTGGTATATATGGAGCTAGCAAACGGCCACGAGCGCATCATGAAAGACCCAATATATTTCAATGTAGTGTTGACGCGCGCGCACGCAGGGCACAGCGACGCCACGTTAGCAAAACGCGAGCACTCTATAATCTGACGCCAGGACGCGGCAACCGACGCGAAATGTGACATACTGCGCTACCCAGACAAAACTGCGTCTCCCTCTTTTCGTGACGGAGGGACGCCGGACGCGCTGCAACGCGCATGCGCCAAAGCAACGCAGCGCGGCCTGCGCCTGCGAGTATATGGAAGGACCGGTGCCTGGCGTGGCAACGACGGCATGACGCGACGAATTGAAAGCCGGCGAACAGCGCACCACGTTACGTCGAAATGTATTGGCGCCTTGATTGATTGATTGATTTGTGGGGTTTAACGTCCCAAAACCACTTCTGATTATGAGAGACGCCGTAGTGGAGGGCTCCGGAAATTTTGCACCACCTGGGGTTCTTTAACGTGCACCCAAATCTGAGTACACGGGCCTACAACATTTCCGCCTCCATCGGAAATGCAGCCGCCGCAGCCGGGAATCGAACCCGCGACCTGCGGGTCAGCAGCCGAGTACCTTAGCCACTAGACCACCGCGGCGGGGAGGATTGGCGCCTTGACTGTGGCTTGTAGTCATGTTCTCACATCACGCGCATCTCATGATTATCATGTTTGCACCAGTCACATACCTTCGTCAGCCATTAGCGTCACGTAATACCAAATTTGGCATATGTGAAGCTAGCGAAACGGCCGTGAGTGTATCATCAGTATGGCATGTAGTCATGTTGCTGCATTACACGCATGTCGTGATATCATGTTTGGATGTGTCATTTACCTATGTCGTCCGTTCACGTCGCGTAATAGCGAGTTTGGTACATGTGAAGCTAGCGAAACGGCCGCGAGCGCATCATGAGCGTAGCATATATTCATGCTGTTACATGCCATGCATCTCATGTTTATCATGTTTGCACCAGTATCATACCTTCGTCATCCATTCACATCCCGTTATACCAACCTTCGTGTAAGTGAAGCTAGCGATACAGCCGTCAGCGCATCATGAGTGTGGCATGTAGTTATGTTGTTACATTGAAATTGCTCAATTAATCAGAGTATTTGGTACGCTACAGTGGGAGAGCATAAAACTTCCCTATAGCCTACGACAGAACGCGTTCTGTGGGCTCTGTTTAGATCCAAAGTACGGCGTACGATGAACCCAATTCAATATCATGTGTTTATAAAACGCGGTTAACGATTTAGAGTAATTGGTACTCTGAGTGCTTAGAAAAAGTTTACAGCGATTTAGAGTAGTTGGTATGCTACTATGGGAGAGCGAAAGCTGTAATCAAATGTAGTGAATGTATTTTCAAGACATTGATGACCATTACCAGAACGACATTCTTTTGTATGGTTGCAATTCAAAATGTCAAGTAACCTACATAAAGTTACGCAACCACGCGCAGTGCCCCACCTTCCTAAACCGCATTTGAAATCGCATTCCTCAGAAATTTGCAGTAACAGGTTCTACACATACACCAGGCGGACATTTTTCAGCTTTCACAAGACTTGTTTAGTTTAGCCACTTCACCACTGTTTTTACTGTTTTTAAAGCGAACAAGCAAGCATGAAATAGTGCATTGTTTGTTGACTTATTATGCCCACTTAGTACCTACCTGCATGAGTACCTACCTGCATGAGTCTCCTGTTTGTTTGTTTTTTCCGACATATGCAACATCTGTAAAAACGAAGAATTGTTTGTGTCCCTGCTGTAACCCTCCTGCTGTAACGCCTTCGTGCAATGCAGGGTAATCTTGAATAAAGAATAGAGAAATCTTCAAGTGTTGAGTAGGATCCCTTTTGTAAATACGAAAGGGAAAAAAATGCCTGTGTAACATCAACGATACAGTAATAGAGAGTTTTAGTTCAGCGTGTGCAGTGGCCTTGCGCGCGCAACGGGCGAGAGAGAGCGAGACTGTGCACGCTTTGAATTTAGCAGGCATCCATGCGCGTGCGTTTGCGGGCGCTAGAGATGCGCACGCTAGATCTAGGCGCTTACGTTGCGCCCCCTACCTTACGGGCGTCTGCCCCGCGAGATTTCGACAGCTACGAGCGTCCACGGCATGGCGCTGCGAAAAAAGACCGCGTCCATAGGCTACCTCAGTTCATTTCATTGCCTATAGATGGCACAGAGCAGCACTCAAATTCAAGGCTCTTAACGCCAAGGCGCACTCCACGTACCGGTTGTTGCGTGCGGTAAACTAACATTGAGCGCGACAGCCTCCGCCGTTACTCAATGCACCGCGCATTGTGTCCCCTATAGTTTTTGCACGCGCTAAACTAACACTGTTTTCAATAATTGTCTTTTTGTGAGCGTGCAATCACCACAGTGTTTTTACGAGGCACACCATAGTCAGAGAGTGTGCATCAATTTCGAACAAAGAAGGGAGAGGGGGATTCGACATGCACATTAATCTATAAACATGCGGCTGTTCTACGGGTTTTGCCCCCAAGTCGAAATGCAACCACGTGGCCGGGAGCCGAACCCACGTCCACGAACTTCGCAGCGCAGCGCAAACCTGGACAGCATGGTGAAGGACGAAAAAAGAACATATGACAGTTTTAATGCAGAAAAGCAATTAAATGAAAAAAGAAACGTATAGGATGATTGAGCTTGTCTTTCGAGAGTAAAACGCAATAGCGTGATCAGGACCCTTCAAATACTCAGAAAGAAAAGGAACGTTGGTGCGCCTAACGTTAGCGTTTAAACCTACCCCGGAATGTTTACACGATGTTCAGTAGCTAAGATCCCACTGTGCTTTAGTTTTTTTTGTTTTTTTTTGGTTAACCGTTGAAATACTAACAACTCGCCCATAAAGTGCCAAGTGCGCAGTGCACAGTTGCACTTCTGTAATGGGTAAGCATCCTAAAACCACCCACTCATTGCGCAATTCACTTGTTCTGACGCCAGGTGTGATTCTATAGTGCTCCCACACAAAATATTAATTTTTTTTTCAATGACAGTTTTAGAAAATGACATTGCGTTGCGCTGGAACACATTCCTTGCCACGCAGACTCTGCCTGGCTTCGATTCCACCTTCGAACCAAAAATGTTTGCTATTTTTTTTCTTTACATCTTTCTCGAATTTTTCGGTCACGGACAAGATGGTGACTTTTCGCTCACCATTAACGACGCCGACACCGACGCCGAAGTATCTGCGAAGTGAGGTCTTCAACGCAGTCACGTTAATAAATAAATAAATAAATAAATAAATAAATAAATAAATAAATAAATAAATAAATCCCAAAGCTATGGGCCTCCTCGGATATATTTAAAAGCAGCGTATGGTTCCCTGGTTCAACATCACTTCTCTCCTTCGTAAAAGTTAATTCACGCCAATGGCATCGCGTGCGACACCAAGGCTTATTCGACAGCCAATATGACGTCACTCCTTGCGTGTACACAAATAGCTGGCAGCTCGCGTCACAATGACGAGATACGCGTACACTTAATCTATAACGAGCCTCTACTAAGACATGCGCAATCACAATAATTACGCGCACCATAGCAGCCGCTCCGCCCACTCCGTTCCGCCGTACCGAACAATGACGCAGCTTGGTTCTACGTGACTTACGTGGACTGCGTCTTCCGTGGCTTCGTTTTTGTTGCACTTGTAGTTTATCGATACAACTTTCTTTTCAGTAGTATGTTTTGTTTTTGTTTCTGCACTAACCGATTATTTCGCTTGGGTAACTGCCTCTCGCAACAACACCCCGCACTTATTTACGCTAGACGTCTTGCTGGCGAAGACACTCAAGGCCTCGTTTGCACCACCTACGCATATATATAAAAAAAGTGTAGCGGCTGAGTAACTTGCCCTTGCTTGAACGTATGACTCACACACGTCTTACGTCAATGCTCGCTCACACTGTTCTATTTAAATAGCGTGAAAAAAAATTGAGGTGCATGACCATGTGCGACCAATCAATAGCTGGGGTTTTACGTGCCAAAACCACGATATGATTGAGAGGCCCGCCGCAGTGAAGACTACGGAGCTTTTGACCGTCAGATGATCTATAACGTGCACGGGCCACTAGCATGTCGACTTCATTGAAATTCGCTCACCGTGGCCGGTATTTAGACCGTGAACCTTCGGGATACCAGCTGAACGCCGTAACGACTGAACCACCGCGGTAGGCATAGGGGTGTATAATTACATTAACCAGGATATATTACATGCCATGTTTGTCTTCGCCACACGGCAGAAATACCGATACTGGCTCGAGCCCGTCATTAACGTGTTACATTTTGTGGAACACCGAAAGACCAGAGAGACAAGGCAAGCACAGCGCCAAGACTGTTGCCATCTTGCTGCTATAACGTCCAGTATATGGGGCACATAGAAGTCTATAGGTCTGACAAGGATAATGTTGGTATGCTCGTAATAACGCCACTTGTGAAAAGACGTGGGTACGTGGAGAGAGGCAGGTAACAACGGCGCAACTAATACATTGTTGAGTAAATGATTGATTGATTGATTGATTTGTGGAGTTTAACGTCCCAAAACCACCATATGATTATGAGAGACGCCGTAGTGGAGGGCTCCGGAAATTTTGACCACCTGGGGATTTTTTCGTTGAGTAAAAAGAACAATTTTTCGCCATTATTAGATCAAATTAGCAGTGGCATCAGCTTTACAGCAAATGAAGGCTATTTTCTTAGAGGTTTGTTAGGGCTCTCAGAGTTTTTATTAGTGATGCAAGTGTTATTAAAAAAAAATGGTTCTACGACCAAATGAAAATTGGGAGACCCTTAAGCTTCGTCTTTAAGAGTTGAACGCGATAGCGAATTTCGGCATCGCTAAGTCCATACTTTTTGATCTAAAGCAAGAGTTGCATGGCCTCCAAGATCAGTGCCGTACGCTTGCGATCTCGGAGGCCATAAAAAGTCTCACAATACCTCATAGATCTTAGCACATTATCTAGCGTTTGCTTTTGTTTGATCAACGCCTCTGGAAAGGCATGATATGTTTTCTGCTAGATGGACATAGTTGTCCATTTTCATAGCTGTTTGAAAGTTTCTGTGTATTTTTTGCGGCGATGGCTGCACTATAGCGGCCTTTTTTGACATAGTTTGATGGTCTCTGAAATGCGCCTACAAATCGCCGAATGGACTCGTTTTCGTCGTGATACCTGTCGAACAAAATGCGTTAAGGAGACTCCTTCCACTACGAGGCATTTATGTAGTGTTTTTTTTTTTCCCGAAGCAGCTGCAAGTAACATCGTAGTTTTGTGGTAGGACATCTGCTTTCCCGCAAACGGCCTGGGCTAGATCTTCAATTGGACCAAAAATTTATTCATTATTTTATTTGCTTCTTTCTCAATTTTTCGCTCACAACTACCGGTGAAGACGCTGAGGGCAGAATTCCTGCGACACGAGCTCTCTAACGCTATCGCGTTAAAATTTCCTTGAACACCAAGTGTTGCCGGAGGCCAAGTTTCGACTAGAGGTCTTTGGGGCTGCAAATGTCTACCTTAGCGCACGTATGTCTACGCTATATGTGCATGCATGTGAACCTCTGTCTTCTCCTGAACATCTGCCTTGTTTAGAATGGACAGTGCGACATGCGTTTCACATGGCTACTGAGTACTTTGTCGTAAACGATTTCTGGGCGGAGTGTTATTTTTCAGTTTTTAGGGATCCTTGTGACGAGGCTAAAAATCTGCAAAGATATAATTAACTCCACGAGAACGACACACTTGTTTAAAGTGCGCATCTCCGCAAGGTTTTTGTGCCTTTAGATGGTGCTCTGTTACATAACTTTCTTGTAGTGTGGCGTAACTCTTTGTTAAATACGCAGGGAAAGCTGTGTACCATAGCACAACGTTGGAACATGCGCGATTGAACGAACCCCGCTTCTAGCCGTATGGCGCATCCATCCTTTCTTACACATTTTGAGCCCTTGTTTCATGATCTTCGCTTATTCCGCACGAAAAGGAACCTTTGCGAGAGAATTACTTGGCGCTGGAACCTTCAAGCTGGGGCGGTTCCTACAGCGTTATTACCGTAATTGCTATCCGTCACTGACAAGAACCTTTCTCTGCACTTCTGGGCGGTGCTTTCATGACTGCCCGAACTGATACCGATGCACCGACGCCGGCGGCAAGGACGAGCAAATTGGAAGGCATCATGCGCGGGGATGCCTTGTTTCTTTCAGCGCCGAAGCGCCGAGCGTTTCCGAAGAAGCTTGTTAGCGCTGTGCGGAACGCCGAGCGTTCCGCACAGCGCTAACAAGCTTCTCCTGTGCACGCGCCACGTTCCTGACGTGGCTTTGTTTACAGTGAGCCGCTTGCGCTGGCTTACAACGCTGTTCTTCGCGATGCGGCCCAATTCACTCCAACTCACCCGCGCGTGTCAGACGCTGGCGGCTGACGTCAGAATCCGAGCGTTAGTGAACGCACTGCGTCCCAGAGCTGTTTAAACTCGCCAAGCACTTGGTGCGCATCCTGCGTGAGCTTACACTCGTGGCAGCTGGTGTTATTCGCGAATGCGTAATCAACAGAACGAAGTTGCGCGCCATACTTGAAAGTCACTTTCAGCTTCGACGCTCTCGCACCCTTCTGAGTGACGTTACATTTTAAACATCGGAGCACCTTACCAGCGCCATCAGGGAGTGCATCACTGAACTAACTTTTCTTTTGAAGCTGTACGAAATGGAAAAGAAATCATCAATCTGGATGGTGTCTCTCAAACGCTGTTACTTAGCCACTGCCATACGATCGGCTGTAGTCTGAAATCGTTATTCCCTTTTTCTAAAGAACACTTTCTCTAAACAAACACACAGTATCCTTCCTTCCTCAAACGTTGTTGGTTGCTCCACTCTTTCACAGTAATCGAGGCGGCTCGCTGCTCTCCCATAGTTAAGTAGGAAGTACTCGAAATACTTAAACACTTATTCTAAACACACGCATCGCTTTGCCTCATCAAGTGTGAGGCACACGAGACGGCTTTAATGTTTTCCATTAGCAGAGTTACGAGTACTCTAAATCGTAAACCACTTTTTTCTAAACACACTCTTCTATACTTTGTCCATCTGCTAAATTTGTACAGCGTGTGAGCCGGACGCTGTTGTCCTCTTGGCTCACGCCGTAATTTTTGATAGCACGGCCTCATCAAGCGTGAGGCTCACAGAACGCCTTTATGCTCTCGCATAGTATACCAAGTATTCAAATTTGATATCTACTTTTTTTTTACTTACACATTCACTTGACTTTGATGTTTCGTTTGTGTATGTGCAGTTACGCGTACAACAAAACTTCTCTTTTTGAAGAATTCACATGATAGTTTTCCAAGAAGCTGCCAAACTTATGCATTTACTCTTGTAATGTTCACGTATGGTGTCGAACCATTTAGGAAAAAAAAAAGAAGTTTCCGGTCTCAAGCTCAACAACACATGAATAGTTTAAAATTTTCATTCATATCGTATCGAGTAAATCTTCATATGACTCTTCCTTGGTAGAATAAATCACTTTGGCTCTTTTTGTTTCCTTTAGTATGCGAGTCTGATACTCCAGAAAAATGCGTCTACCTTGTCCTTTAAATCATTTTTGAGCTTGGCATACTTGGTGCAGATGAAAGTGCATAAGATGAACACAACGAAGAGGCTTGACACACACGAGCGCTGACTTACAACAGCGGAACGGTAGCCATTGCGTTCTGCGCTATAACCTTGCACCATGCCAAGAAGCCCAAGTTACGCTTGCAAACATTTCTAACACACTTCCTTCATACCCCCTCCCCCCAGAGCATCTGGAAGCTGCAGTTTACCTTGAATTTAAAAAAAAAGTAAGACTTCCTCCCATCAGCCAATGTTTCTCTCTATAATGCTGCCTTTCAGACGCTGTTCACATCAATTGGAACAACAACTATTTCTAAATGCAGTACTGGACGAATATACCACGGTATATCTTTAGGCTCTTGACTGTGTTGCAGTCCAACTCAGTTCTCTGTTTCTCTAGGCGGCAAGTATCTAAAATATTCTGTTTTGCCATTCCAACAGTTGTGTTAGCCTTTCTGAGTGTCACCGCTCAGTAAGGAACTCATTCATAACGAATGACCACCTTGAAAACAAAAATGAAAAAAAACACACACACACACACAGCAACGTCAACGCAGATTCACAATATCTATTTCAGTTACTTTACGCTGCTAAGGCATCCTAAGCGGAGTTGTACAAGGGACCGAGTTTTATGCATGGCGATCGCCCTCTTACGATGCCCACATAAATCCAGCTGCAGTGCACTGTTTGACCATTGTGCGTTGAAAAAACGGCTTGAGAAAAATGGTGGGGTCGCTGAGTGGTTGGGACGTTACGATAGCCTACGGTACGAGATCTCTGTCTTTGAAACTTCTTGTATTGCGACTGAATTGGTTATATAAAACAAATTTGCAAACTAGGGTTTATCACAAGGTCAGAATTCCATTAGTTTGGCGCAGTTGTAGGCTTCGAATATTTTATATTTACTAGATTCTGACAATGTTTCTGACAGGTGCAATATAAGGACGCTTGTTCTGACGAATTTGTTACGGTGATACCGCGACACTAACTTGATTCTAGAGACATGTGCGTACGATGCAAGTGTTGTTTCGGTTGTCGCATCAGAACGCATGAAATTGTTCGTGGCTTACAGGCTCGAAAGCCACTATGACAACTTCGCACCTGGCACTTAAAGAGCAGCGCTGAAATCATAGAATAAGGAAAGGAAGAGTGCACGGTAAGCTAGGAAAATCTCTTGCTGCAATGACTTCTTTCTTTCTTTCGTGAAATCACACCCTTTTCCGTCTCATAGCTAGAGCCAACCTCGCATGGCCGAATCCGAAAGCCTTCTCGGAGGCATTCGTAAATAGCTCGCATCCTACACAGCCATTGAATTTCGCCGTGCGTGCGCCTATTCACCGAGAAGAACCGAATGGCACGACACACTCGAAGAAAAAGCAGCCGAGGAAGATGAAAACGCCAACCATCTAAACACAATGCGACGCTGAAATCCACTTGCGAACTGCCGGAACAAAGAAGCAGCAGGAAAAACTTCTGACGGCATTGCGTTAAAACGGGCGTCCAACATGGCTCTTTTCTCCGGCGGGTCGACATTTAACCTTATCAAGCAATCTCTCTTTATTCTTTATTTTAGGAACTCCCTTCTTATACTCACGGAGAGATTTTGTGATTGATAGCTTGACGTCCCATCTTTGCTCCTCCGACCTTTTTTTCTCCTCTGCAGCGCCCTACCAACCACCGCTTATTTTTATCTCCGAAGCGAGCAGAGTGCGCTGGAGTTCAAGAAACGGCCGTAAGCTTATACAGTGCGCTTACGCCTCACATTTTCCTTGACATCTATGGCGGCACGCTTTATACTGCCTGCTTCCTGCCACAACCTTCAAGCTGAGAAACCCTCATTTACTCGAGTGTCTTCGGGGCTGCCTAATAATGCTTTTCTGTCAATCTCACACGTCGGTGCATTTAGTTCTAATTTTTGTCTCTTTGTTGTATTCTTCCAGCACGTCAAGTGTCGAAACATGTGCGCGCCATAAGGCTGACCCTACACCTTCCTCCCGTACTCCGCCACTATCCGTCTATTCATTCCACTCCAATACCTATACCGCCCACAGAAGAAGTCGCGCGCCGATTTTGGAAGCATAAAATATGATCAAGCAAGAACTTACGGTGGAACGTTGCAGCTGCTGCTGAAACGGTGTCCTCTATATTGAAGTTCCTGATAATTACACGACGACGTAACACGTGCAGAGCGCATGTGCAGTACGCGCGGAGTATAAAGACGATGCCGGCAAGAGAGTAGTGTGAACTCCGTTTGAGGAGTCAACACTGCTCGTACAGAATTGAGTCCCAATCCATATTTTTGAGAACGCCACCACGCATGCATCCTTCCTCTAGCGGAAAAGTCGCGACACGTTTCTTCATCTCAAGAAGTTTCAGGTGATACCGGTTGCTACAGCACTTACTGAAACCAAAACGGCATATGGCAGCACATATAAATAAAAGACGCGGATTTTTCACTCTTCTGAAGTTATCAATAAACATTAGCAAAACAATGAAATTGTGCAGCATAGTTAGGTTCGTTGAAAAAAAAAACACGGCAAAAAAGCGACGAAGTAAGAACTGGCGAACGCTGTGCTGATATATCGGGCGATGAGCATCTCTGCTGATTCACAGGCGGTGGTGGTTGTGATAATGATGATGATGATAATGATGATGATGATGATGATAATGATAATAATGATGATGCAACAGGCAAGCTTAGCCTGGCAGACCTGGCCGGCCATTGCTCCGCCTGAGCGCGACTCTTTCCATGCAGTTCAGCTCACAAAACATCGCTTAATCCTGTCTCTCGGAGAAAACGCCAGAGTATGCTAGTCACTTGCTGCCTCATCAACCTGATTTACAGGGTCAAGCGCATATAGCTTTACTAAAATGCGCTGCCGATAAAGTTAGTTCAAGAATAAAAAAAACTGAATAAACAAAGTTTAACGTCCAATCCGTAGCTTTGCGCTATTTTCCAAACATCTCTTCCTTCCTCTCACCGCAGTATGTATTTTTATTTGTTCACTTCTTTCCAAAACAAGCCGCAGGTGTGTGCTCGGAATGATTTTTTTTTTGTTTTTATGGTGTTTTCCGGATAATGGCGTTCAGTTAACCTGTCAACTTCAACAGCTTGCAACACATCCTGACTTCCTGTTTACCTTCCCTACACCCCAGTGTTCCCGGGCTCTGCGTTTTTTATCGCTTTACTACCACATTCCTCACAGCACTGCGTAAATATAACCATGGCCATGCATCAGCCGACCTAACTCCGTCTTGAAGTATCGGTAAAAACTCCCTCAGATGAAGCCAAGGTGGGTGTGGGCACATCAATGTGGGCGGCAAGTAACTCCTTACTAAAAAATGTTTGCAATTTTAATTAAACTAAAGTCGTTTTGTTCAGTACAGTCAGATAATCGTTACGCATTGCTAAAATCCTACATAAGCACACCCATTATTCACTTTGTTACAGTGTGTGAACGATAGGACATTTTTGCGACACACTTCTGCAGATATTCGTGTGGTTCACTTGCAAAAAAACTTGCGGAATGCTTTTCTGTAATTCGTCAGTGCGTCTCCCATGTTGTGCAATAAACTTCCTCTCGGGCCCACCTAAAAAAAAAAAACGAGTCGCTTACCAACGAAACTTCTTGCTGGTTGTTTTAAAGGGCACCGATAACCATACCAACCTTCTGGTTAGCAAATATAAATGTTATAAACAATTCATAACAATAGACAGTTACTGTCAGCCCACATGGCAGTTTCCAGTAATACGGAATAGCAACGCACTGCTTCTTCCGAGAGTGCACCACTATAACTCTTGTCTTTGCCCGTTTTCTCACTGCGTAGTGTACTGCGCTCTCTAAAGAAAGTGCAGCAGAGACAAAAAGAGCTCGAATATAGCTCAGCGGCAAAGGTGAAAGCGTCTGAGCATATGAAGAGTCAAGCTGGGCGTAAACTCAAAAAGACCCCCCCCCCCCCCCCCCAAAAAAAAAAAAAAAGCGGTACATCGGTGAGCGAAAAAGTTCAAGTTGCGTGCCGCATGAAATTCGAAAGTGTGCTTCTGAAGAATTGCAGCGTGCGGTAATAGGAGGGGCCGAAATAATAAACTCATAAGCGGACACAATGAACGGAGAGGTCGTCATGTAAACAGTTATAAAATGCGAAGAATTAACCATCAGAGAGAGAGAGACACTACAAAGCTGAAAAATGTATATGTGAATAGCGGCAGCTAAACGAGGTAATAAAGGTATATGTAGAGAATAAAAAAACTAAAAATATATGAAAAAGAGACGAGAAGAATCGGGTTCACACAAAACACGCCACTGCATCTCTAGACGTCTTGAAGAATGTTTTTTCTTCTCCATACTGGTCAATTTTTACTTGTGGCCAAGATTAATTTTCCTTTTCGTTTCCTCTTCCTCATGTTCTTCGTAAATTTTTTTAACTTATTTCGAACACCCCTTAGTCGAGAGTGTTTAGGCTGCCGCTTGCCGAAAGAATGTCGTCGTTCGCTGCAGTCGTGTACAGCCGTTATTCTTTTCGTTTATAGCTGCTTCTTTTCGAGACGCAGCGGAGCGGACGTTCCCTTTTGCGACGCGGTGTTTGAACTCCAGGATCTCCCATTGAGAAAGGGGGAGGGGGTTTATTGTGCGAAATAGGCGACGGATTCGAGGGGTCAAAACACTTTGTCGTGAAGCAGCTGCCGTCCCGCCCGCTGCTAACGCCATCAAGTCCTTGTGCTAGCACGGCAGCATGTTTGCTTGCTTGCTTGCTTGCTTGCTTGCTTGCTTGCTTGCTTTGTTGCTGCTTTGGTTGGTTGTCGTTTTCTCAAAGCTTGTCTACGAGGGGGTTAGCTGCAACCTATACGCCCACATTATTGTTCAGGAAAGGAATCCGCACACAACAAATCGGTCGCTGAAATGAAGTGGCCCAGCTGCAGCAATCTTTTTAGATGCGGAAGCATCTTATACTCGCGCCTTGTAGTGCGCCGTCCGCGCCGTCCGCGCCGTCCGCACCGCCTTAGTTGAGCTAATTCATTACGTCTGATACAATAATCACTCGTTCTCTGCTACTGCAATATTCACGCGTTCATCAAGTATAAGGTTATTTGTTGCACTTCAAAAGCATACATGTGTCCGAGTTAAAACGGTCAAAGTTTCACATTAAATGCACCAGGAAGGTAAAGTATTGGTACGGAAACCAGTAACACAAACATGAGCTTGTACGGTAAAGTTAGCTATTTAAAACCTACGCGAGCGTCGGTGCACACTGAACCATGCCTGTGTATTCAGGCATGTGTCTAACTCTGTTACCAGCCACTAAACTGTTTTAGCGGGACGGCTCAGTGCTCTTTCATAGTTGAGTACGAAGTACTCAAAATCGTTCAACATATTAGATGCGGAAGCATCTTATACTCGCGCCTTGTAGTGCGCCGTCCGCGCCGTCCGCACCGCTTCTCGAACATTCGACAGCTGACGCGCGCGCATGCGCCGTCGCCCACCATCTGTGCCGCGCGCGCTTCTCCTTCGAGAACATTCGACAGCTGACAGCGCATGCGCCGTCGCGCCGTCGCCATCTGTGCCGCGCGCGCGCTTCTCCTTCGAGAACATTCGACAGCTGACAGCGCATGCACCGTCGCGCTGTATATATACTCAAGGTCGGCGCTCGCTCGCTCAGTTGCCGCTCGTCCGTTGGTTCGTCGCAATAAATAAAACACCGCCCTTTCGCATACGTGCCGTACGTGTTCACTCATTTAACACCCCATTTCACAACCACGTTAACCAATTTAGCCATCGACCCAAGTAAGTCGCAATTTAACACCCGTTAACCAATTACATGCTTCCGCATCCTCCTCAGTGTTCCCCCGAGGGAAGCTGCGGGCAATTTTTTCTCGTATTTTGATCGTTCCTGTTAAAGTGACGCTAAAGAAATTGAGATTCATTACGGTAACCTGCCTTTCCGCAAGTAGATCAAAGGCAGGTCTTCCAATGGAAACATTAGAAAACAGTACTAATATATATATATATATATATAAATAAATATATATATATATATATATTGTTAAGGCGTTTATTAGCCGGTCCACAGTGAGCAAGCACAAAGCACAATGGCGACAGTAACGGCCAAGCACGGGCTCTCAGCGCGAGCGGCATCCCTTTTGGGTAGACCCACAAGAAGGCACCTGAGAGTTCCACCAATTTCAGTGTTCGGAAGCTTCTTTACAATTACCCCGGGGTCGAAGAGGGAGCCGCCTGGCGACCTAACAGCTTGTCACTATGAGCGGGTCATAGTAAGCCTTCAGGCGCTCCACGTTGACTATGTCGCGCCCGCGACGGCGCATGTCCGAAGTTTGTTCAATTGGTTCGATCAGATAGTTGACCGGAGATGTGCGCTCGATGACACGGTAGGGGCCTTCGTATTTCGGGAGTAGTTTAGAAGAAAGGCCAGCTACAGAGGTCGGGATTGAGAGCCACACAAGAGAGCCAGGAAGGAACGTGGGCTCAGAAGTGGCGGAGCCATCACGAATACTCTTCTGCCGCTCTTGCTCATGCGTCGTAAATGTCTTGGAAAGCTCTCGACACTCTTCAGCAAGCCTGGCTGTCTCAGAAATAGGTGCACATTCAGATGGATTCGGCGTGTACGGGAGTATTGTGTCGATAGTGTGTGAGGGATGCCTTCCGTACAGCAAGAAGAAAGGTGAAAACCCGGTTGTGCTCTGAGGGGCGGTGTTGTAGGCGTATGTGACGAAGGGCAGTATAGTATCCCAATTCGTGTGGTTGGCGGCGACGTACATCGAAAGCATGTCGCCGAGGGTGCGGTTAAAGCGTTCGGTCAGACCATTCGTCTGCGGGTGGTAAGCAGTAGTTTTGCGGTGGACAGAATGGCACTCTGTGAGAATGGCTTCGACGACTTCTGACAAGAAGACACGGCCTCGATCGCTGAGAAGCTCCTGAGGTGGACCGTGGCGCAGTATGAATCGATGCAGTAGGAAGGATGCGACATCACGCGCAGTAGCCGCAGGGATAGCGGCGGTTTCGGCGTATCGCGTTAAATGATCTACGGCGACGATGGCCCAGCGGTTACCAGCCGACGTCAGAGGAAATGGTCCATACAAATCTATACCTATGCGCCCAAACGGACGCTCAGGGCAAGGTAACGGTTGCAGACTGGCTGGCGACGTGTGTGCTGACGGTTTGCGGCGTTGGCAAGCGAGGCAGGAGCGAATGAACTGCTGCACGTAGCGGTACATCCCGCGCCAGAAGTAGCGTTGCCGAATGCGATGGTAGGTTTTGAATACCCCAGAGTGCGCGCATTGCGGATCAGAATGAAAGGATTCACATATCTCTGACCGCAGACTGCGGGGTATCACGAGTAACCACTGTCGGCCATCGGTGTCGTAATTGCGTCGGTGTAGAAGGCCGTCACGGATGGTGAAATGGCGAGCTCGACGACGCAAGGCACGCGTGGATGGCGTTGCGGATGGATCAGAGAGCAAGCACGGGCTCTCAGCGCGAGCGGCATCCCTTTTGGGTAGACCCACTAGAAGGCACCTGAGAGTTCCACCAATTTCAGTGTTCGGAAGCTTCTTTACAATATATATATATATATATATATATATATAATTATAAGAGGGTTCAGATCCTGCCCACGGCAAGTTATCTTTTTATCCACGTTTCTTTCTCCACATTAACATTACATTTGGCCTAATAGCTTCCCCTATATTTTCCTTGGCATTATTGTCTGTTAGATCTCTTTAATATTGTGTCTGAACACAAAAAAACTAGCCCTTAAGTTTACACTTGTTTCCCTTATATATATATATATATATATATATATATATATATATATATATATATATATATATATATATATATATATATATATATATATATATATATATATATATATATATATAGTCTAGTAGATCCTCCGTGAGCGGTCACAACGTGGTTTATTTCGACGTTTCGGCCTAGAGTCTGGGCCAGACTCTAGGCCGATATATATATATATATATATATATATATATATATATATATATATATATATATATATATATATATATATATATATATATATATATATATAGTCTAGTAGATCCTCCATGAGCGGTCACAGGTCACATCGTGGTTTATTTCGACGTTTCGGCCTAGAGTCTGGGCCAGACTCTAGGCCGAAACGTCGAAATAAACCACGTTATTACCGCTCACGGAGGATCTACTAGACTATATGCAACGCTACGGCCACTCAACTAACATGCCTATATATATATATATATATATATATATATATATATATATATATATATATATATATATATATATATATATATATATATATATATATATATATAAACATGGCAACACATCGAACACGTTTACCCGGGCAGGCGAAGTCACCGACCCAGTTCCCTTTTCGGGACTACAGTTCGTTTAACTTTCGGAGTTTTCTAAATGTCTTTCTAGAGCTTTCTATGCTTGTATTTTGCGTAGGAAAACTTTTATAAAGAAAAGGTAAGTTGAAGTTCTCGACACGTCGACGACCTCTCCTGAGGCCGTCTACACACAAGATCATCATTGTTTGACATATTTGACCGCGCACATTTTCAGTTTCTTTACCTTCTCCTGCCCTGCACTCATGTCTTTTAATATTCATGAAAAGAAGTGATTCTGGGCGTTTCCTTTATGGTGTTAGGGAAGTGGTTGCACGACTCTAACCTGCATGATCCTAAGCTTCCTTACAATGGACCTTACCCAAATAAAGGCCTCTTAAACCGGGTGGAGAGTCTTGACGCGTTCTCGCAAGGATAATCGTGGAAGGCTGCATACAAAGCTTTTCCTTGGGTTGATAAGGCGCCCAGCAAACCGGAAAGGTTTCGCAGATGGCCAACAAAAGAGAGGGGGTAAAATAAAATTGAGGAAACTGGGGTCGATGGCACGCATTGTGAAGGGATACCGCGACATAGAAATCTGCGATGCGTTTTGAAGACTGGGGGTGCTTGTATCGATATAAAAAAGTCTAGTTGTTCCCTAGGGTATATAACGCGACGAGGCACATACGGGTTGCGATTTTTTTATTAGCCTTCTGAGACACCAAAAGCGAATTCCAAGTCAATTTAGTTCGAGCTTCCCGATTCTGGTATTGAGCCAAGAAAACAGGAAAAAAAACACATTTCAATCTAACAGTAAAAACTGGCTAAATTTAGTTACTTCAACATCTAATTTAGTTAATTAAAACTTATATTGTTATGTTACCTGCTGATAACTGCATTGTAAAACATGGATTATGCATCGCAATTGATTAATCTTGACTTGAGATCATTCAGCTGTGCTGTCACACATACTGGGCAAAAATAAACCAGGGAAAATTTTACTTACGCGCCACGAAGACGGAAAAAGTTAACGTTTATGAGCGACGCCATTTTTCAACTAACCGTGCGTCACTGATTCTCGATATGAAGCGCCATCTCAATGAGCTTAAGTAAAGTAATGACTTTCATGCGATGAGCTTGAGTAGAAGGCAAAACAAAAATATTTGCTTTGGAATCGAAACTGCTCTTGCTCAAAGCAATAACCCCAATCGGAGGCACAAGGACTGAAGAGGTTAAGGTGAATGCCTAGGATGCCTTATCAGAGACGAAAAGTGGCCGACGTTGTGGGTACGCAAAAAAAAATGTCATCACTGTGTGATGACTGATGACTTAACACTTTGATATCATCGCTACGTCATCATCACGTCTTTGTGACGCCATATACTTGTATATCACATGATGACGTCGTCGCTTGATCGTAGGTCACGTGAGGCCACGTGAGGCGAAGGAGACTGCAATGCCTCAGATCACGGAGGCAGTGCGAAAACGTGCTTAGTGTAGAAAGCTTCAGAATGCGGGAGAATTAATAATACAATCTACAGATAAGAAAGAGATGAGTCTCGCTTTCGAGTCATTCTTAACAAAATGTATAAAATACCCTGCAAGTTTTGTCGTATGAAAACCTGAAAAAAAAATGAGGTACTAATTAGACACAGCGTTCATCTCGAAACAATAATACATCGTCCGAGATAGTCTACCTGTACTGAAAAACGGCGTCATTTTACGAATTGCAAACAGCAATTGCAAAAATGGAAACAATAAAGAAAAAATAAAGAACACGTCTGGTGGAAATGTGCATACTGCAAAAAATTTCCGATTGGTTTAAAATCACCATGCCGTTCGGGGCAACGAAGTGCTGTTATTTTCTGATTCGTTGCAAAGGAGTAACAATTACGGATTCCGATGATCAACTTTAATTAACTGACTTTCTTTGCCAAGGCTCACCCTTGCATTATAAACACGCTGCCTGATGGCGAAAGCCGTCGGCTAAATCTCTCGACAGCTCGGCTAACTTATACTGTTCGCATCACGAATTCGAGGACAGATCGAAAAGTGGAAGCAGAGGAGCAGTGTGTCGAGGTTGTGACGTCATCCGGTGGTTGTTCGAGTGTTTCTTAAGTTATTACATAATAAAGTGAAAAATGAGTGATTAATGTTTGACGTGCCATAAAATTAAGGAACATGAGAGAGGCCTTTGTTTTGAAGTGAACGTAGTCAGGCTGGTAGTGATGATGATTATCATGATGATAACGAAGGTTAAGGCAAAGCACGCTCAGTTCGCTGCTTGTGCACTATGAGGGGGGGTGGGGGCGAAAAGAGATTAAAGGGTGAGAGAGAGAGAGATAAATAGAGAAGAAAGGCAGGGAGGTTAACCAAGCTTGGCTCGGTTGGCTACTCTATACTTGGGGGGGGGGGGGGAAGGAGGATAATAGAACGGAAAGAGAGAGAAAAGAAGAGGAGTAACAAAAAGAAGCCTAAATAGTCAGCTCGAGACTACACAGCACGGTCTCGCACAGTTCTTTCACAAGCGGTCGTGAAGTCTGGTGGTCCTTAAAAAGTACAAGAGGGCTGTCGTGGCTTTGCGCGTTTGGGAAGCCGTCAGCCAAGGGGTCCCAGGATCTTCTCTTCTGTAAACGGCCGTGAATCCAGCTGACAGAGCTTGGCTTCCATAATACGTCGTTCGGTGTGGCATGCTGGGCAATGACATAGAATGTGCTCAAGCGTTTCCACGCAGGCGCAGATGTTGCATGCCGAAGTGCTCGCCATTCCAAGGAGACGAGAGTACGAATTCGTAAATGCCACGCCCAACCTCATGCGACACAGTAACAGAGAATGCAATAGGGACAGATCCCTAACTGCGCGCACACTTGAAGGACCAGATACAGGCTAAACCACAAAGATTGTTTAGTAAGGAAGCAATAAAAACAAATCGTGGTGTATTGGGTGTTTCTGATGAGTAATATAACATATTTAGCTAATTTACTGAATAAAGGGTCTTCGCAGCTATAGATTTCTCCAAGGCAGGGCAAAAAAAAAATTACTGAATTTACTAAACGCCACTTTCACGGTGTAATGCATACAGTACAAATTCGTTTTTCTAGCCCTGCATTGATTGCGTTAAAAGCGACGGATGCCATGAAAAGCGGCGGCATTTTTGCTATAATTAAACTTCTACTAGCGAACTTGCGGGTTTTCTAAAGGACAGATAGGCAGTCTAGCTTAGGTTATAGTCACTTGCCTTCAGAGAACTCAAAGGCGAACAAAACTAGCTCTCGCAGCATGCCTGTGAGGTATGAGGCTTCAATTTCAGTCTGAACATTGTATGCACACCTAAGTCTGGGAAAAGACTAAAATATGCGCGGGAATTGGACGCGTGGTGTTAATTTAATACGCACGTAGAATTACAGACGTCCGTTTAAACATCAGAGGAAGACAACGATGTCGGGACCACAGAAGCATGTCTAACGCAATTTTCGACAAAAAACCTGGATGTGTAGTGTGTTTGAGCGCATGGGTAAAACAAAATATCTCCCTTCGAAGTGCCACTAACAAAAGAACTACGAGCTGCCGAGTTGCAACACACCTTGACGTCAGACTTCATGGCATCTTGTCTTGCGGAACGGGGGGGGGGCGCAATCATTTCCACCAGCTGCCTTTCATAATGGAAAAATAGATCTTGAAACCCCACCAGTGGCTTTCTTCTCTCTTTCTTTCTTTCTTTCTTTCTTTCTTTCTTTCTTTCTCTTTCTTCTTTCTTTCTTTCTTTCTTTCTTTGTTTGTTTCTTTCTTTCTTTCTTTATTCCTTCTTTGTTTCTTTCTTTCTATCTATCTATCTTTCTTTCTTTCTTCACTCCTTCTTTCCTTATTTCTTTCTTTTTCTTTTTTCGTGTGCCTCTGTTCTCCGGACCCCTCCCAGGTATACGCGTCCCCAGATGCCTACTTCGCATTAAGGCGGAGGAGCGCTGCCTGTGCGGGAACTCCCGAACCCCAGGTGCGAACTCCTCCAGGTGACAGCTTCCGACCCGAGTCGTCCGTTGCTATGGGAGTTAAACTAAACGGGCGCCCTTGGAAGCCCGCTGTTGCAACGATGTGGTCGCCTATAACTCGCGCAAAGGAACGCTAGCATAAAGGATATAGACGGGGGAGATGCGTGAACTGTAACCGCGATGCGACCCGCGGTGTGGTTTATAACAGGATGTCGTGTACGCGATGCACTCGGAGCGGGCATAACGGTCGTGGCCGTGAAACATATGGACGTCCTAGCTCCCGTTGCCAACCAAAAAAAAAAAAGGAACAGATCCTGGGGGGTCCATGTCCTGTTAGAC
>WOVY01001772.1:0-271271 GCA_013436015.1 Rhipicephalus annulatus | reverse complement strand
CACAACGACGAAACTAAAATGAGATCACAAGCAGATTTGTGGCTTAAGGATGGTCGTCAGAAACGACACCAACTAAAGGAAAGACCAAGTCAACATCTGAGCCATATTCGTAGAAGGAAACGTCAAGGAAGTTCTCTGTACGAGATATCAAGGCTTCATGTACAATCCTACCGATTGAGATACAACCACAGAAAACCACGAAAGAGACTGAACGTTACCATCTGCGAATTGTAGGTACACAGACATTTGCGAATTGCAGGTACACAATCATCAACTTCGGTTCTAGCGAACGCAAGCTTGAAGCAATGCTTCTGTCTCAGCCACGACAAAGAATACAGCACCCACGACAGAAAACTCGGCGCCTACAACGTCCGACCTTCAAGTTCTACAAGGACGTCCAGCCTCATTGGTTCTTCGTCGCGGCTGAAAGCCGTGTCATGGTCAGTGCAGTTGTACAGGACGCGGTTATCTTCTCCAGAACGTCACAGTCAGCCTCGCCCACCAGAACTTCTGCGTAAACCGGACTGCTGCACTATCTCCTGAAGTCTTTGAAAGTTTACGGAACTCCCCTGAAGCATAGAACCGATTATGAATTTTGACATTTGTGACTTTTCATTCTCTCCTTGTTTACTACTTCTTGTTCGTAATCCATGCCTTCCTTCGGGGGCAGGGGGAGAATCCTCCCCGAAGGAAATACTTCAAAAAGGGGCGATTAGGGCAATAGAAAACATATCATACCTTGAAACACACAGGCAACTCTTTGTTAAACATAAAAGTGTTAAGGCAAATTACATATACAAATTCAGGTTGTTACAATCCTATATCAGCGCAAACAGAGGGAAACTCGACGCATTCCGGACACTTGCCAAGTCTTGAACATACACCAAACCATTTACTTCCATCGATATAAACCCCCGTGGAAAATTTCTATTATCTTGCACCAATTACAGCCACCCAAAGACTTAGCCACATGCTACCTACTATATTGAACTCATACGAGCAGCAAGACATAAAAATTGACACATTAAACAATATCAATGTGCAAACACTATTCTTGGAGATTTGTACTGTTTACATAGGTCACTCTGTATTGCCTTTGCATCATTTATTGTGTACCTTTATATATTTTTTTCCTTATTATTTCTTTTGTGTAACCTCATTGTGTACCTTTCTTATGTACGAATGCGATGATACATACTTTGTGAATTACTGTGCTCATGTGTTTATGAAATATTCCTTTTTGTTTGTATACCTTGGCCTGTCATTTACTTTGTCTTCTGCTTGAATTGTTTCCTGCTCTACAATATTTGTTTTTTTTTTTCATTTAATTGTATTTCGTTTTCACCCTGTCATTGCTGACGTAGGGTGGACGATACTTAGTCAAGCTGCAATAACTGCAGCTTTTTTGCCGTCTCCCCATTTTTCGTCATTGTATCTGTTTTGGTGAAAATAAAAATAAGTTTCGGAAACTTTGGAAACTGTAACGTAAGGAGGTAGCGATGGATGGTAGAAGATGAGGAAAAAGTGCTTTGGGATAAACATGGCGTTTGAGCCAGGCCACGTCTGCCATTCATCATAGCGTTATATATATATATATATATATATATATATATATATATATATATATATATATATATATGCTTTCTTTTAAATAAATTTTCAGTTATGAGTCCAGCACTTGTCTTGTTCCATTCTTTTCTGTGGTTTCTTTTTGTGCGCTGTTCACTACACGTAAGTGCTGTGCAGCCTCTGCACTGTCTCATTTGTGATAGCATATATCATGAATATATGCTTAGGTATACTTGGGAACCTTTTTGTGTAGTTTGGCTTCCAAGTATTGAAAAAATATTTGAAAAATTTAGAAGAATTATTCTGTTCGATTCACATTAAAACTTTAGTATTCAAATTCGTTTCTTATTTGAAGTATTGGTATTTGCAGAGCTCCAATAAAAATGAAAAGTGATTGGTGCTGAAAATCTATTGGATTTTCAGCTTCAGGCACTGTAGCTTTAGTGTTTGATGTTAGCTTTCTCAAGACGCAATAATTCATTTGCACACAGAGTATCTTGCCATGCAGGGTTGATCTGGGTGTGCCTACATTCAATAATTGTAAACTGCAGTGATGCAGTTGCATTTGTTATTGATAAACCAACACTGATGAATATAAATTAATGAGTATTTGGACACACACCTCTAGGTTTTATGCATTGATGTCTACGAGGGAAATTAGAAACTCTGAATTTGTGAATCGCACAGGTTTGGCCTCCACAGAAATTTTGAGAGGCTGAGAAAACACCGTTTCTTCCTTTTATGTCTAAAGCGTTGTAGGCACAACATTGCTTGCACCAAATCATGTGCAAAAGTACTGTGCAGCCTCTGTCCTTTCTCATTCTTAACAGGGCAATTAGAGAACACCGCCCCTGCAGCGCTTTATCAACCTAGCCAAAATAAACTTTTTTATGTTGTTATCTCATAAATATATGCTTAGGGATCTTCGGCAACATTTTTTGTGTGTAATTTCGCTTCAAAGTATTAGAAAAATAGAGGAATAATAACAAAATATTCTATTCAATTCACGCAAATATTTTAGTATTGAAATTCGTTTTGCACTTGAAATTCTGGTGTTCACACAGCTCTAATAAAACGAAAAGTGCCTGATGCTAAAAATCTGTCAGATTTCAGCATCAGACGCTGGAGCCTTAGCGTTTAATGTTAGCTTTTCCAAGACGCACCAATTCAGTTGCACACAATATCCTGCCATGCTTGCTGGTGCTGGTGGTGCATGCATTCATTAGTTGTAAACTGTAGTGGTGCAGGTGCATTTGTTATTGATTAGACCAACGCTGAAAAGTATTGGATGGCATGATGATGTGCTTATGCGGTTGCCAAGGGACGTTGTCACACTTAAGGAGCTGCAGGTTACATATAATAATATTGGACTGAGATTATCTTCAAGGTGTGCTTATGAGTACACCAGGGCACTTCACAAAACCCAGTGAGCAAGACGTAATGAGTATGCAACACATCATCACAGGGATCCATTATACTTAATAGTGTTATGATCGGCACCTGGGGCGGCGAAGGAGCGGTGTTTTTTGTTCATAAGACCAGTCGGCGAAAGGCTGCTGGCCTACTGTCTGCTGTGTATTGTCCTTCCTAGCTGGGAAGTGAGGCTCCATGGAGTTCGATGCCGTAAGGTTATGAAGCGTGGAAACTTGGGGAAGTTGCTAAGAGTTGGCCGTAAGGTGTTTGATGAAACGACTGAAATGGTTTCAGCAGTTGCGACACCTTTTCCTGAAAGAGACAGAGGCGTCATCCTTAAGACAACTCACCATGCAAATTGAGTGATGAGTCACATTGGTGGGGCGGACTTTTGATGTTCCCAGTCATCCGAGCTTGGAACCCCTCACCCAGCACCAGTCACACGACAAGGTACAGCCACCTTGGTGTCACAGGTGCAGTGCAATGGCCGCTTCTTAATAGTAGACATTTATTTGGGCAGGTGTGAGTATCACCCTTGGAAGTGCTATATGTCCTGCGATAGGACAGCTTAATCTCAACTCATTCGCTGATCTAGGGATCTGGGGAGTGCATACTCATCATAATGAGCCATCAGGCAATTCACCAGTGATTTCTTGCCATCTACAGAGTGTAAAAGATCCTGTTTGAGTTTGTTTTCCTCCATTCCCTATATTTTTTTCCAGAGTAACTAGTGCTCGCAAAGGCCGGTCACAAGAATAGGTCCCTTTTAGTTCATTTTGGTTGGTTGTCGGTAAACTTTTCTTGTTTCAGTCATTTTTGCCTTTAGTGATGCATTTTCTGCCTTCCTTGGGCGTCAGTCAGTGAGTGCTGTGCTTGGCTTGCAGTGACTGGGGTGGTTGCAAGCGATGTGCAGGCACGGGCAATGGTTTGTCCTGTGGGGAGCAAAGGAAGCCCTGTAGCAATGCCCTACCGAACGCTGACATTGGGTTCAGGTGAGTGCTTTTTGCCTTATTGATAACTTTGGTGACCATAATTGCACAAGCTCTATTTGTCCCTACTCATTGCCTTGATTTGAATTGATATTACGATACTGCCACATTGTGATGACCTTGAAGAAGTGAGAAACCAAAGCATGGGATAAAAGTTTATCTGTCCATAATTGATTTTAAGGGGCGACAAGAAAAGACAAGCACTAGAGAGGACACGGTCAGAGCGCCCTGTCTTGTATCCTCTCTTCTGGCTGTGTTCTTTTTTCGTGTCCTAAAATCAATTGTGGATGTACACAAACTCGATCACCAAAAAGTTCTCTAAATGTTTATTTGATGTACTTGTTGCCAGCAAAATAAAGAACAGTCGGAGCACTACAATGACTGCGGATCAATCATCTGAACTTGACAACCGTGTTGTCTTTTATAGATGAGTCATCATGTATTATGGCGTAACCGTTCATGCTCACATAGTACATTAAAAAAGATGCACAGTAATTCTTGTCATGTGTGCAGTACAATCACTAGCAGAATTCTTTCTTTATGGAACTATCAGAAACGTTTCAAATATTTCCATCTCTTGAAGACATGTTTTGTGCTGAGTGACGACATTTTAACATTTGTTATCGAGTGAAACAGAGCACCAGAAAAAAGGTGAGAAGCAGCATGACACACTCCTCTATCTGCTACGAGATGTCACAGTACTGGGACAGACAAATAATAAACTTTAGGTTCATAGTGAAATCAAAGCGCAGAGCGATATTGTTGTATAAATTTGAACGGAATGACTACGGTTAAAGAAAATGTGCATTTTTAAACTTGTACTATACTTCTTTGAATTACAACTTAGTGTGTGTGTGTGTGTGTGCCGCTTGGGGTTTGAGGTGAACTTGAATAGTGGCAAGATTTGTATAGTAACAGGGTAGAAGTCTAAGAGAAGGATACGTTAAGTCTTAAAGATGCTATTCTTAGTGTATATATTTCCCCATAACATGCTTTCAAACTTAAAAATAAATGTTAATAGAGGTGCAGATAATATGGGTGTGGGCAAAAATTGGCCTTCGTAAGAGAATAAAAAGTGAACAAAGCATATGTTGCCTTTAAGGGCCACTGATATCTAAAAAAAAAAAAACGTCAGGAGTTTAAAATCAAACATTTGTGATAATTCATTTTGATCTATCACCTCATGTAACAAGATAAGTGCTACAACTCAAGGCACACATGAATAGGAAGCCATCGCATCAGTGAAACATATAAACCAATAAAACTATGGGGAAACATACACACACACACACACACCTGGCCGCGAAGGAGACACGAGAGATTAGGGCTACATGCGCGGCAAAACAGATATCAATTGCATCTACTCCGGCACGGCACACACAAAAGTACTTCAAGATCACCAAACAAAATTTTTACAAGTCACTATTGTCCCTATACAAATAATAAAATGTGCAACATTAATGCAATATACGGTGGGAAAAAAAAAAGTGTGTGTGTGTGTGTGATGGGTGGGGTGAGGATAGCGTATGAATACGATAAACTTTGTCACCCACAAAGAAAGGTGACACGTCCGTTGCTTTCATTTATGACAGCGTGAAGACTTAAATTTATTGATAAGGTAGGATTTATGAACTTTTTTTCTTGTGTAAATAAAGAAAAATTAGCACATTTGTCATGACTCAACTAACCTGCACAATATGTTTTTAAGTATGAAACGAGGCATGAGCAAATGTCATTTTTCTTGTTCAAATAAAGTAGAAGCAACTTTAAACAGCAAGATTTTGAGTTCTGTTAGAATGCTAGTCATAACTTGTAAAGTACGCTGCATTTTAAAGTTTGCGATACTTGGAGCATATATGCCAGTGTAACAAACATTTAAATCCAAAAAAAAAAGAAAGGAAGAATCGATGTGGGAGCAATGTGTTCATCAACCTTCAAAGGAAATTCGTGGCAGCACGTCTTTTATCTGTTTTCACAGTTAGGCATCTCTTTTCTGCAGTGAAACCACTTTTACAGGGGGTGGGGGATACTTGTGAATTAATGTACAGTCGCGACAGACTTTATAGACTCCAAAAATTCACACTTGTTGGTTATTTTGGAGTTCAGAACTGCACCATCAAGGTCCCATAGCTCTAATGTACTCTTGGAATGCATTTTTTTTGATGAATTTATGCATTAAAGGTCAATTTTTTTTACTAAATTGCTCACTTTGAGCCTAGCTGCTCGATTTCAAAGAAGCCACCATTTATGCGCACAAGTCTCTATACTTCGTAAAAGTACCTCCATCTGCTCTTCCTCTCATTGTCTCCTCTCTGGCACGTTGCTGTTTTTTTTTTTCGCTTGCGACAGTGGCGCCCCTGTAACATGCCACGAGCTTGCAGTTCGCTTTCGAGTTTCGGCCCCTCTTGACATATACGCCCGTCGAGCGTCACTCACAGTACCACAGTCGGGTAGCAACGAAGCTGACACGACGTGGACAGGTGTGCAGTGAAGTCATGCGAAGGTGTGTGTATGAGCATAGAACGACCTGCTTGTCGTCGTGGAACGCACAGGCCTACATTGGGGACGGCCGACTCGGTCGTAGCACCACGGCCGCGGTTTTAGCTTGGGTTGTGCTGGGACCCCTGAGACGTGGCACAGAGGCCACGATCTCGGCTCCTGGCCTGCACACTCCAGCACCACAGGAACAGCTGCTAGACCCAGCCCCCAACGCCCGCTCGTTCCCGAAGCACACCGAGCTCACCCCGGCTGATCTGCTTTGACCAGATCGGTCCCTTTTGTCTCTCGGACCGGACGTTCGACGGTGAGGTTCGTCAACTCGGGATTTTTGCGAGCGTCTCTCTCACACACACCATCGTAGCCTTTTTCTGATCAGCTCTTTCGGTTGTGGCAAATAGTCTCTTACCACCTTGTCCAATGACATGTGCACGCAGTACGCCGTTCAGAGATGTTTGTCCTCTGCGGCATAGTTTGCAACCCATGTCTTGAGGTTTTACATGTCTTCATGGGCGTTGCAGATAATGTAGGTGGCAAAGGTCATTCTTGCACACGGAAACTGTTTCGAATTGCTGGACGGCCAAGATAGTGCTGTGATGTAGAGGTCGAAAAACGCAGTCTCGTCATCACTGTCCAAGTTACCACTCGCTCATTTCTAGCTATGTATTCTCTGAACTCAATGCACCGTATTACCTCAAAGCAATCAAAAAGTTTGGCCTATCGTCATATGTATTGCAACGAAGCGTTTTTTCTTTTACGAAAGTCAGCGTTTCATTTCATGAGGAGCACAGCTGCGCTTGAGAACAGCCGCGATAATTATGAAATTCGAAAAATGAACCACTTTTATGAGATGCTGTCACATGTCCTGCACTTTGCATGCGGTGAACAAGCAACACAGTGGCGTTTTGGCGCATCCAACATGGCGTCGAGCGGCGAAAACCGGTTCTTCGCCGCATCCACCCGTAAAGACAAGGAGCTCCGGCGAGGAGAAAAGGAAGCGGCGCAGATAAAAAAAAACACTGTGCTTTTCTAAAGGTATAGGGACTTTATGTACAAGAAGCTTGAGTGCGCTCACTGACCAGCTAAGTGTGACGGTAATACAGTGAAACCTCGTTAAACCGTAGTTGGCCGGAGCTCGGAAAAAGTACGTACTAAACGGTAGTACTGCTTAACCGAAATAGCGTCAGGTCCCTCACTTACCTGTCAAAAAAAGAAACCTTCAGGGAGTGCGATGAAACAACAAAAAACGTGCAGTAACTTGTTAACTTCGCGTGACAAAGTCTGTAATCTTTATTTGACGACGCGGCAGCCTAGCAGCAACTACAGCGGCCTCAAGCTCACTTATGCTGTGAGCCAGCTTTTCTGCCAGCCCCCTCTTCTCGGCAAATACCCACATGACGCTGACGCAATGCGAAGCTTCGGCCACTATCGGACCTGGATCACCCGTGTTGTCGCTTTCCATGTCGTCCTCATCACTATCATTTTGCGACACTTCGACAACCGAGGCAACAATGGCTTCGTCGAACATGTCCGGAGATGTCTGCACATCGCTGTCTGCGTCTCTGAAGTTGGGGAAGGAAATGCCTTCTGTAACGCCCTGCCGCTCCAGCACTTCAGTTAGCAGAGTTTTGCAAGCTTCGTCTACGATGTCCGAAGTCTGGTCGATGGTGTCATTGGCATCATCTGCGTCGCCCGCACACACACTGAAACCAGCACGCTTGAAGCAATTTCGAACTGTCGTTGCCTCAACCTGCCGCCACGAGTATTCAAGCAGGTGAATCGTGCCAATCAGGTCGATGGAAAATAATTTGCCACATTCAATAGCGAGAAGAAATCTGCGCAGCAGATTCTTCTTGTAGAGCTGTTTTACAGCTCGAATGATGCCTTGGTTCAAGGGCTAGGCAATCGCTGTTGTGTTTGGTGGCAGAAACGCCAACTTCACAGCCGTCAGGTTGTCCAGGGGGATGTGCGCCGAAGCATTGTCTAAAATAATAACAACTCTTCTGTTCTTAGCCGCGAAACGATGATCGATGAGGCGCACGTACTTCTCAAAGAGTTTTCCCATCATTCATGCTTTGGTGTTGCTGCGATAGATGACCCCTGATGGCAACCCGGCGCCTTTGAAACATCTAGGCTTCGCCGACTTTCCTATCACGAGGAGCGAGTTTTGTCGGTTCTAGTCATGTTTACGCAAAACGGCACTGATATTCTGTCTTTTGCATGCTTGCCGCTGGTGCACGTCTCGTCTTTGAACGCGAGCATTTTGTCTGGAAGCAGCTTAATGAATAGCGCCGATTCATGCATGTCATCAGGTGCGCAGTTTTCAGCTGACCATTTCGCCACTGCTTCGCGCCATCCACGTCAGCAGCAGCACCTTCTCCCGGAACAGTCCTCCTGGTAATGCCATGCTTCGCCTTAAGTCTGGCCAGCCAGCCATTGCTGCACACGAAGTTGTCATGGTTGAGCTGCGAGGCAAAAACGAGGGCCTTTTCCACGAGCAGGGGTCCTCTGATAGGCAGGTTTTTTGACCGTGCAGCTTTTAGCCACTTCACCAGCGCCTCCTCTACATCCGAAAACGCCGAACCCCGTAGCTGGCACCTTTTCGCAGTTGCAGCAGCACTGGAGCAACTTTTCTCTGGAATTCTAAATTCCACACACCGTGGTTAACGGCAGGTCCTTTTCGCAAGCCAGCGCGGATTTTTTCGTGTCACTTTCAATAGCACGAATTATGTCCAATTTCTCCTCTATTTTCAGCACTCTATGCTTTTGTCCCACCTTCGGCATGACGCAAGTACGAAGCAGCACAAGCACACATACACAACTCGAGAAAAACGACGCTAGAGCTGTACCGCTCGGATCAACCAGAGAACATCTATGCATGGAGCCAAAGGAACAAAGAAAGCAAAGCAAGCGCACACCATGTTTGTGTGTGGGAGCTCGGGCTGGCATGACGCTAGTTGGTATGGCATGACGATAGTTATAGCGCGTGAACAAAACGACGACACCGAGACAAGGAGGACACGAAAGACACGAGCGCAAAACGACAACACAGAGACAAGAAAGACACGAAAGACACAAACGCTTGTGTCTTTCGAGTCTTCCTTGTCTTTGTGTCGTCGTTTTGTTCTCGCGCTATAACTACCGTCGTGTTTGGATGGAAGGATGGATGGATTGATATAGCTGTACCCTTTAGATCGGGCGGTGGCTAGCGCCACCAAGCCATAATACTTAATGAACCAAACACTAGATTTTTCTCTTAAATAGTGAGGTTGAGGTTTCGTACTTTGCAGTGAAGGGTTTAATTTTCACCCGGGCCTTGACTTTAGCCACCAATCAGATAACCTCCTTCTAGTTAATTCTACCCGCTTAAAGTCTATTTTGCCCTCCCTGTCCCTAAACCCCCGTGCTTTCAAAAACTCTGCGCCATCATCCAGAACTATAGGGTGAAGCCCTTTACAGAACAATATCAAGTATTCGGTAGTTTTTTCTTCCTCTCCACACACACTGCATACCGTGTCTACCCCTTCGTATTTGGCCCTATATGTCTTGGTTCGTAATACTTCCGTCCTGGCCTCAAACAGTAGAGAACTACCCCGAGTATTATTATAGATCCTTTTCTTGGCAATATCCTGCTTAAAAGTTCGATATATCTCTAGTGCAAACTTCTTAATCATGCCAATTCTCCACATATCGGTCTCAGCTTCCTTCACCTTCTTCTTAACCGATAATTCTTTTTGGTTTGGCCCCCTGCTGTTTTCCAAGTATTTACCAGTCAATTTTCTGGTTCCCTTCCTTGATTTTGTATCGACATTCTTCATGTACAAGTAGCTGAATACCTTCCTAGCCCAACATTCCTCTCCCATTTTTCTAAATCGCTTCTCAAATTTTATCTTGCTGCTGGCTTCCCTGCCCTGAAGTGATGTCCATCCCATATCACCTTGTACTCCCTCATTTGGTGTATTCCCGTGAGCTCCGAAGGCAAGCCTACCTATTCCATGTTGCTTAATTTCTAATCTTGCTTGAACATCTGATCTCATGCACAAGACCGCATTGCCGAAGGTCAGACCAGGAACCATGACCCCTTTCCATATTCCTCTCACAACATCATACCTATTGTAATTCCACAGTGCCCTGTTTTTCATTACCGCTGCATTCCTGTTACCTTTATTTGACACGTAAACTTTGTGTTCCCTTAGGTACTCGGCTACTGCTTATCCATACGCCCAGATATTTGTATGTATCTGTTATATCTAGCGTGACCTCCTGTATTCTAAGCTCACTACCTTTGTTGTCATTAAAAATCATGACTGCTTATTTTTTTCTTACTGAATCTGAAATCTAACCTATCTCCCTCATTACCGCAGATGTCCACCAATCTCTGCAAATCTTCCTTGTTGTCGGCCATTAGCACTATATCATCTGTGTACATCAATGCTGGTAGTGCCTGTTCAATGATTTTTCCTTGTTTGACGAAAGAGAGGTTGAAGCCCAGATGACTTCCTTCTTATTTGGCCTCTAATCTTTTTAGGTACATCATGAATAATAAGGGTGACAGGGCCCACCCCTGTCTAAGTCCACGTTTTACCTCTGCAGGCTTGGATACCTGTTTTTCCCACTTTATAATTACCTTTTTACCTTTATAGATATCCTTTAAAAGATTAGTGACTACATTTTCTACGCCTAGTGTGTCCAGTATTTCCTACAATTCCTCTTGAACCACGCTATCGTATGCTCCCTTGATAATCAAAAATGCTAGCCACAGGGGCCTGTGTTCCTTTTCTGCTATTTCTATGCACTGCGTCAGTGAGAACAGATTGTCTTCCAACCTCCTGTGTTTCTGAAACACATTCTGCAGTTCCCCCAGCACCCCCTGATCCTCTGTTCATGCCTGCAGTCTTTCTTTTATAATCTGCATCGCCAGCCTGTAGGCCACTGATGTCACTGTTATAGGACGGTAGCTGTTTACGTCAGCTTTGTGCCCCTTTCCTTTATATATCATGCTCATCCTGCTAAGTTTCCATCCTCCGGGAACTTCTCCATCCTTTATTATTTTGCTCACTGCCTCCCTCAAAGCCTGCTTAGACTTCGGACTTAATGTCTTTATCAGCATAATTGGAATGCCATCTTGGCCTGTTGATGTACTACTAGGGATCCTTTTCTCAGCCCTTTCCCACTATTGTTGTGAAAATGGAGCCATTGCGCCACTTGATTCATCCTTGTCTATTGTGGTGCATAAAGCACTTCTTTGTTGAAATTTTTCTGCCATCGTTGTTCTTATATATTCAATAGCTTCGTCCCCTTCTAGCCTAGCACCTTGAGCTGTAGTTATAAACCTCTGCTCTAGGCTCTTCTCATTTCTTAAGGAGTTTAGATGGTTCCAAAATTTCGCAGCTGCCTTTCTATCTTTTTATGTACTTCTGCCAGCCGGTGAGCTCCCTTTCTTCTAATCTTTTCATTGATCAGAAGGCATGCGTCCCTTCTAGAGCTTAGAAAGATTTCCCATTTTCCTTCAACATCATCTGTCGGTTTACCCCTCTGCTTAGCATGTCTGTGTTCCTTAGAGGCTTCCTGACGTTTTGCTATGGCTCTCTTAACTTTCTCATCCCACCAACTTTTGCTTTTGTGTCTTCTTTTCTGGAGTGACTTGCCACGTGCCTTAGCAAGCTCTAGCTCAAACAGTCCAATTAGATTCGTGTATGTCCACACTGTTTTGTTATCCTCAGTGACTACTTTCTCAATTACTTTAGTGGCTATTTCAATTTGACTTTCTGAATAAAAATTTTCTTGCAGTTGCTCATCTTGTATCCTTTCCACTTTCACTGCTCTTTCAAAACTTAGCTTGATACGTTTGTGATCACTACCCAGACTTCTGGAGCCACCTTCATCTATGGGCATTCTTCTTAGCTTATGATACAACCTATGTGACATCAGTGCGTAATCTATTGTCAACTGCAGCCTTCCTACCTCCCATGTTATTTGCCCTTCACACTTCTCGGTACGGTTGCAAATGACCAAATCAAGCCTTTCACACATATCCATGATCATTTTGCCTGTCGAGTCGGTATACCCATCTATATCTTCTTTGTGCACATTCATATCTCGTAGTATAATTATCTCGCACTATCCTCCTAACTCCTGAATGTCATTTGATATACACTCTACCATTGCTTGGTTTTCCTCTCAAACCTTTGCTCCCGTCCACAAGTATTTGAAACCAAGGAGTGTCGTTTGCCCTGCCACTTTCGCTTTTAGCCATAAATGTTCCTTGCACTCCTTCTTGACCCTTTGCCAGTCTGTACTTTTATGAATGAATGCCCCGATACCACCCCCCTTTCTGCTGCCTTCTGTTCTATTACATTATTCTCACACATTGTTAGGGGGTTGTTCCTTGTCCCTAGATGTGTTTTTTTCAAACCCGTATACCATCGGCCTCTCCTTCCTTAGCTGTTCTTCTATCTCTTCCCAATTCAGCATGTTCCTATTACCATGCATGTTAATATACCCTACGTCTGAATTGGCTCGGCGCTCGTGGCTACGTCTATTTCTGCCCCGGACTCTACGTATCTTAGATACTGGTGCCACTTTGGAATCTTATCTGCCCATTCCACCTGTCAAAGAGTCTTCCTGGTTGTTTTCCTCGTTACTAGCTATCCTGTACCCAGAAGCGCCCGCTTGCCCCCCCAAAAAGCTACTGCGCGTCCTGCAAGTCGCCAACCCACCTCATGACCTAGCCGCCTATCGAAGTGAATTCTGTCTCGTTGAAAACCACCCCACCTGTGCACCTCTCTGTTTATTTCCACCACCTCAAAGCCTTTCTCTCGACTCATCCGCCATATCTCTTGGTTTCCGTTGACAACTGCTCTTTGCAGGTTGCTATCATGTACCGGTACCTCCGGTATCAAGCATATCGCTACCTGTACCTGAGGAGAAGTGGCACGCATGTCATCAACGCCTTTCGCCTGTGTGGTTGCTAGTCCTGCTGTATCTTAATTTAAGAGATCGTTTAAACCGCCTGAAATTATCACGAGGTTTTGTCTGTCAGCTGTAGTTTTGAGTTTTGCGCTCGCTTGCCTCATGTCTGCTTCCAGCTTGCGTCCTGGGAACGCCCCTACTGCAGCCCTCTTGTCACCTTTTACCCTCTCTCTGATGGCTTCTGTGCGTCAATTTAAATTCGAGCCCCCGGCGATTATCACATGGTGTAACTGTTCAGCTGAAGCGTCCTGCACCTGAGGGTTATTTGCACCTGTGACGCCAGCTGCTTTGTCCCCTCCCAGCCCCAGCACTACTTCGCTGAATCTGGGCCTTGCGACAATTGAACCGGCTGAACCTGTCTTTTCCAAACTTGCTTGATCTTTCTTTTCCGTCGTTCTGGTGTCTGGTTCCCTACTGTTCTCTCTGTAGGCCGCTCTTCTGTTCACCTTGGCTAGTGCTTCCTCGGCGGACTTCAGCCTTTCTCCCATAGCGCTCGTTTTCTCTTGCTCTGTCGCCAACGCAGTCTCGAGCTCGGGGACTCTCATCAGCAGGTCACTCTGGGTAACCATCAATTTCTCAATTTTTTCCTCGACCTCACATTGCCTACTTTTCGCGTCGGCCTCTTTTCCTTCCGCTTCTACACTTGGGTCCACTTTCAAACCAACCCCACATCCTGAACGCTTTACAGTCTTTTTAACCACGTCTTTCCGACACCAATTGTCCCTATGACTTGTCTCACTCGATAATTACAAAACTCGAGCCCTGCCCTACGAAAAAGGGAAAGTCTAAGCTCTACTACAAAAATTTACATGTTCAATGTACTAGCACTTCTCTCACGGGATGGCAGAAGAAAAAAAAAAACAAAAAACAAACAAACAACGTGTTTGTGAAAAGTGCCATCGCGTGCACAACACCAGAAGCCTAGCCGGCCGAGTGGTTCTTGTTGCAGAAAAATCCAAGAGATGGCGCTCACCAACACAGCCGCCATCATTATCAACACAAACAAGCGAGGCGTGTTTCGATCTCTGGGGCTTGCTGTTCTGTCGGGACGCCCAGTGGGGGACGACATGCCGCGGCGAGTGCGCAACGAAACATGCGTGGACAGACATGCGATGGCGCTTCGCACAAACATACTTGCAGGACGCGCAGTAGCTTTTTCGGGAGGCAAACGGTCCCTTTGGGGTGCAGGATAGCTAGTAACGAGGAAAACAACCAGGCAGACTCTTTGACAGGTGGTATGGACAGATACGATTCCAAGTGGCACCAGTAACTAAGATAGGTAGAGTCCGGGGCGGAAATAAACGTAGCCACGAGCGCCTGCCAATTCAGACATAGGGTAATATTAACAAGCAGGGCGATAGGAACAGGCTGAAGTTGCAAGAGATAGAACAGCTAAGGGAGGAGATGCCGATGGTATACGGTTTTGTAGAAACACATCTCAGGGACATGGAACAATCTCCTAACAATGCAGACTACGCGTGGGAATATTGTAGTAGAACAGAAGGCAGCAGAAAGGGGGGTGCTATCGGGGCATTCATTCATAAAAGTACAGACTAGCAAAGGGTCAAGCAGGAGTTCAAGGAACATTTATGGTTAAAAGGGAAAGTGGCAGGTTAAATGACACTCCTTGGTTTCGTGTACTTGTGGACGGGAGCAAAGGCCAGAGGGGAAAACCACACAATGGTAGAGTGTATATAAAAGGACATTCAGGAGTTAGGAGAAGAGTGTGAGATAATTATACTAGGAGATATGAATGCGCACATAGAAGATATAGATGGGTATACCGACCCGACAGGCAAAATGATCATGGGTATGTGTGAAAGGCTGGATTTGATCATTTGCAACAGTACCGAGAAGTGTGAAGGGCAAATAACATGGGAGGTAGGAAGGCTGCAGTCGACGATAGATTACGCACTGGTGTCACATAGGTTGTATGATAAGCTCAGGAGAATGCGCATATATGAAGGTGGCTCCAGAAGTCTGTGTGGTGATCACAAACGTATCAAGCTAAGTTTTGGAAGAGCAGTGAAAGTGGGATGGAGACAAGATGAGCAACTACAAGAAAACTTTTATTCAGAAAGTCAAATTGAAATAGCCACTAAAGAAATTGAGAAAGTATTCACTGAGGATAACAAAACAGTGTGGACATACATGAATCTAATTGGACTGCTTGAGCTAAAGCTTGATAAGGCACATGACAAGTCACCCCGGAAAAGAAGACACAAACGGAAAAGTTGGTAGGATGAGAAAGTTAAGAGAGCCATAGCAAAACGACAGGAAGACTCTAGGGAACACAGACATGCTAAGCAGCGGGATGAACCTACAGATGATGTTGAAAGGAAATGGGAAATCTTTCTAAGCTGTAGAAGGGATGCATCCCTTTTGATCAATGAAAAGATTAGAAGAAAGGGAGTCCAGTTGCTGGCAGAAGTACAGAAAAAAGATAGAAAGGCAGCTGCGAAATTTCGGAACCATCTAAACTCCCTGAGAAATAAGACGAGCCTAGAGCAGAAGTTTATAACTACAGCTCAAGGTGCTAGGCTAGAAGGGGACGAAGCTATTAAATATATAACAACAAGGGTGACAGAAAAATTTCAACACAGAAGTGCTTTATGCACCACAATATACAAGGATGAATCAAGTGGCGCAATGGCTCCATTTTCACAACAAGAGTGGGAAACGGCTGAGAAAAGGGTTCCTAGTAGTACATCAACAGGCCCAGATGGCATTCCAATTATGCTGATAAAGACATTAGGTCCGAAGTCTAAGCAGGCTTTGAGAGAGGCAGTGAGCAAAATAATAATCGATGGAGAAGTTCCAGATGGATGGAAACTTAGCAGGATGAGCATGATATATTAAGGAAAGGGGGACAAAGCTGACGTAAACAACTACCGTCCCATAACAGTGACATCAGTGGTCTATAGGCTGGCGATGCAGATTATAAAAGAAAGACTGCAGGCATGGATTGAGGATGAGGGGGTGTTGGGGGAACTGCAGAATGGGTTTCAGAAACACAGAAGGTTGGAAGACAATCTGTTCTCACTGACGCAGTGCATCAAAATAGCAGAAAAGGAACTCAGGCCCCTGTGGCTAGAATTTTTGGATATTAAGGGAGCGTACGATAGCGTGGTTCAATAAAACTTGTGGGGATACTAGACACACTGGGTGTGGAAGAGGGAGTCACTAATCTTTAAAAGGAAATCTATAAAAATAACAAGGTAGTTATAAAGTGGAAAAACAGGTATCCAAGCCCACAGAGGTGAAACGGGGACTTAGGCAGGGTTGTCCACTGTCACCTTTGTTATTCATGATGTACCTTCAAGGATTAGAGGCCAAATTAGAGGGAAGTGGACTTGGCTTCAACCTCTCTTTAGTCAAACAAGGAAAACTCATTGATCAGGCACTACCAGCATTAATGTACGCAGATGACATGGTGCTAATGGCCGACAACAAGGAAGATTTGCAGAGATTGATGGACATCTGCGGTAATGAGAAAGATAGGTTAGATTTTAGATTCAGTAAGGAAAAATCAGCAGTCATGATTTTAATAACGAAGGTAGTGAGCTTAGAATACAGGAAGTCAGGCTAGAGATAACAGATAAATACAAATATCTGGGCGTATGGATAAACAATGGGACCGAGTATCTAAGGGAACACGAAATATACGTGATGACTAAAGGTAACAGGAATGCAGCAGTGATGAAAAGTAGGGCACTGTGGAATTACAATAGGTATGATGTGTTGAGAGGAATATGGAAAGGGGTCATGGTTCCTGGGCTGACATTCGGCAATGCGGTCTTGCGCATGAGGTCAGAAGTTCAAGCAAGATTAGAATATAAGCAACGTGGAATAGGTAGGCTTGCTTTAGGAGCTCACGGGAATACACCAAATCAGGGAGTACAAGGTGATATGGGATGGACATCATTTGAGGGCAGGGAAGCTAGCAGCAAGATAAAATTTGAGAAGCGATTGAGAGAAATGGGGGAGGAGCGTTGGGCTAGGAAGGTATTAAGCTAATTGTACAGGAAGAATGTCGATACAAAATGGAGGAAGCGAACCAGGAAATTGACTGGTAAATACTTAGAAAACAGCAGGTGGCCAAACCAAAAAGAACTATCGGTTAAGAAGAAAGTGAAAGAAATGGAGACTGACATGTGGAGAATTGGCATGATTAAGAAGTCCGCACTAGAGATCTATCGAACTTTTAAGCAGGAAATTGCCAAAGAAAGGATCTATGATAATACTCGGGGTAGTTCTCTACTGTTTGAGGCCAGGACGGGAGTATTGCGAACCAAGACATATCGTGCCAAACACGAAGGGGTAGACACAGTATGTAGTGGGTGTGGAGGGGAAGAAGAAGCTGCCGAACACTTGATAATGTTCTGTAAAGTACTTCACCCTATAGTTCAGGATGATGACGCAGAGTTTTTCAAAACACTGGTGTTTAGGGACAGGGAGGGCAAAATAGACTTTAAGCGCGTAGACTTAAATTGAGGTTATCTGATTGGTGGCTAAAGTCAAGCCACAAGTGAAAATTAAGCCCTTCACTGCAAAGTACCCGTCCAACTTTACTATAATAAAGGAAAAAAAAAAGATAAATCTAGTGGTTAGTTCACTAAGTATTACGGCTAGGGGGCGTTAGCCGCCGCTCGATCTAAAGGGTACAGCCACATACATTCATCCATCCATCCATCGTAAGCACAAGGGCCGAGCTAAGTCAGACGTAGGCTATATTAGCATGCAGGGTGGCAGGAATAGGTTAAAGTGCGAAGAGATAGAAGAGCAGTTGAGGCAGGAGGAGATGATGGTATATGGGGTTGTGGAGACACATCTTCGGGACCCGGAGCAACCACCCTGCAATCCGAGATACGTATGGGAATATTGCGATACAACAGAAGGCAGCAAAAAGGGGTGTGGAATCGGTGCATTTATACATAAGAGCATGGGTTGGCAAAGAGTCAAGCAGGGATGCAAGGAAGAATTATGGCTAAAAGGGAAAGTGGCAGGGCAAATGACACTCCTTGGTTTCGTGTACTTGGGACGGGAGCAAAGACCAGAGAGGAAAACCAGGCAATGGTGCAGTGTATACTAAAGGACATTCAGGAATTAGGAGGAGAGTGCGAGATAATTATACTGGGAGATATGAATGCACACATAGAAGATATAGATGGGTATACTGACTCAACAGGCAAAATGATCATGGATATGTGTGAAAGGCATGATTTGATCATTTGCAACAGTACCGAGAAGTGTGAAGGGTAAATAACGTGGGAGGTAGGAAGGCTGCAGTCAAGGATAGATTGTGCAATGATGTCACATAGGATGTATGATAAGCTCAGGGGAATGCACATAGTTGAATGTGGCTCCAGAAGTGATGGTAGTGATCACAAACGTATCAAGCTAAGTTTTGGAAGAGCAGCGAAAGTGGGAAGAAGACAAGATGAGCAACTACAGGAAAGTTTTCATTCAGAAAGGCAAATATAAATTGCTACTAAACAAATTGAGAAAGTAATCACTTGTCATAAGATTAGTTTGCCGTTCCGGCGCCCGGGGGCGTCGATGTTGCAAGGAAATAAATACGGCGCACATGACCAGCCAGTCAGTGTGGAACCCGCCAACGTACGTGTGTGTGATTCGGTCCAGCGACCGGCATGGCCCTGGACTATCCGGTTATCACAAGTGGCATTGAGGTGGACTGACGAACCGGATGAGCACAGTACAATCACACGTCGTCATGCCTGTTGTCGGGAAGCTGGATCCGTTCGACCCGAATACATCGGAGTGGGCGGAATACCATGAGCGGGCTGAGCTGTACTTCATCGCGAACGACATCCCGAGCGACAAGCAGACAGCCGTATTTTTGACATGCTGCGGTCCAGAGACTTATTCTCTGCTACGAGGCCTCTTAGCACCAAGCAGGCCCGCCCAAGCAGGACTGACCAAAATTTTTACCGCACTTGGCAAGCACTACGCCCCTCGCGTATCAGAAGTAGTGGCAAGTTCCAAGTTTTTCTCAAGACATCGAAAAGAGGGGGAGACCGTAAGTGACTACATTGCCTCGTTGAAGAAATTAGCCGAAGACTGTAATTTCGCAACATTTAGAGAGCGCATGTTGCGCGACCAGATAGTCAGCGGAATCAATGACGTAACCATGCAAACACGGCTGCTGGAAACAACGTGTTTAACCTTCGAAACTGCAAAGGACACCGTCGTAGCTATGGAGGCTGCGCGTAAAGGTTCACGCACATTGAGCTGTCAGCAAGCACAGCTACTATCTCACGAAGCTCCGGAGCAAGCGAACGTTGTCACCTCGGGGAAAAATGATAGCTGTTGCTTCCCTTGCGGGGGAGGTCATTCTGCGCGTCGGTGTAAGCACGGCAGCACAATCTGTTATAACTGCCACCAAAAAGGGCACCTTGCAAGAGTTTGCAGAGTTTAGCTGGGAAGTAGAAATTTCGACCGGAGCCAGTCTAGTCGCGTGAACAACCTGATCGACCTGCCTGGCGCTGCTAAAGAGCCCGAAGTTTTCGACTTGTGGACGCTTCACACAGCTAGTTCGGAGCCAATGCGCATAGCGGTTGAAGTTAATGGCATAATGCTCGATATGGAGTTGGACACCGGCGCTAGTGTGTCGACCATTGATGATGGCAAGTTTGCCGAGCCTTTTCCGCCGGTGCCGTTGGAGCCATTGAGTGTGCAGCTGCAAAGTTTTTTCGGCGACATGAAACGCGTCCAGGGAAAGCTGGAAGCATTGGTCAAACTTGGCGACAAGGAGCGCCAGCTACTACTATTTGTCGTGAAAGGGGTGTGTCCTACGCTGTTTGGACGAAGCTGGATGAAAGCCTTCAAGCTAGGCATCGCTCAGACGGAGGAAGTCAACGTCGTGAAGTCTACGGAAGACCTGGTAAACCAATATTACGAAGTTTTTTCGGAGCAGCTTGGCACGTTTCACGGCGTTACAGCGTCTCTATTCGTACAAAAGGGTGCGAAGCCACGTTTTGTCAAGGCACGTCCGATACCATTCGCTTTGCGCGATAGGGTTTTTGAAGAACTACAGAGGATGGAACGGGAAGGCGTTATCAAACCGGTGAAAACTTCTCAGTGGGCCGCGCCCATCATTCCTGTATTTAAGCGCGACGGCCGGGTTCGGGTCTGCGGCGATTGTAAGACTACCATAAACCCGGTGACAGTCGTCGAGTCCTACCCTATTCCTAGGATTGAGGAACTTCTTGCGCGACTTACAAAGGGCAAAAAGTTCACAAAGCTTGACTTGCAAGATGCCTACCAGCAGGTTCTACTCGATGAGGAGTGCCAAGAGCTAGTCACCATTAACACTCCGAAGGGGTTATACCAATTCACAAGGCTGCCGTTCGGGGTCTCATCAGCTCCGGCTATATTTCAGCGAGAGATGGAAAATCTGTTGCACGACCTTGACCATGTCGTAGTGTACTTTGATGATATTCTGGTCACAGGAACCAGTGACAAAGAGCATTGGGAAAATTTGGGCCGAGTGTTAGATCCCCTGAAGACCGCGGGACTGGGACTGAAGTTATCCAAATGCGAATTCATAAAACCAGAAGTCCAGTACTTGGGCCATATCATTAGTGCAGCTGGGCTGCGTCCAAACCCGGCTAAGACTGAAGCAGTGCTTGAAGCCCCCGAACCCCGAGCGGTCAAGGAATTTCAGAGTTACCTCGGGTTGATTAATTTTTACAGAAGGTTTTTGCAGAACCTTTCTGCCGTATTATAGCCGCTCAATAGTTTGTTGGCGTCGGGAACACCATGGCGCTGGGAAACTGATGAAAAGCAGGCATTTCGGAGAAGCAAGGAGCTATTGGCCTCTGCTGCTATATTGGCACACTTTGACCCAGGAAAGCCAACTGTGCTTGTCACTGATGCATCTCCCTTCAGGATTGGAGCAGTACTGGTGCAACGAAAGTCATCTGGAGAAGAGCGCCCCATTGGTTTTGCCTCCCGCAGCCTGGCAACCACGGAGAAAAACTACAGCCAATTAGATAAGGAGGCATTGAGCCTTGTATTTGGCGTTACAAAGTTCAGGCAGTACTTATGGGACCGGCAATTCGAAGCCGTCACAGATCACAAACCGCTGCTCGGCCTGCTCGCAGCATACAAACCAGTTCCCGAATCCTGTTCTCCGAGAGGGCTAAGGTGGGCCTTGCTGTTGTCGGGGTACAGTTACGACCTGAAGTATATGCCGGGTTCACAAATTGCACATGCCGATGGGTTAAGCCGGCTACCTCTGCCAACTGCCGAATTTGTTGTTGACTGCCCTACCGAAGTGTTAATGCTGGAAGGAGTATACCCAGAGGTGCTGTTGTCAAATGCTGTTGCGGCAGCCACCTCCAGAGACCCGGTGCTGTCACAAGTAAGAGCAGTGTTGTGGTCAGGCTGCCAGATAAACCTAGGGTCAGAGGGAAGACCCTACAAGACGCGCTTTCATGAGATGAGCGTGCAAGGGAACTGTCTATTGTGGGGCAACAGAGTCATTGTTCCAAAATCCTTGCAAAAGGAAGTCCTCCAGCTGCTGCATGAGAGTCATCCAGGACTGTCCAAAATGAAGGCAGTTGCGCGTAGCCATGTGTGGTGGCCTAGCCTGGATAACGATATAGCGATAACCATTCAAAGGTGCCGTATTTGCCAGGAGCATCAAAGAGTGTCACGACCAGTGCCTGTCATGCCCTGGCCATTCCCGGAGAAACCGTGGTCACGGCTGCATGTGGACTATGCCGGTCATTACAGGAACACCTACTTTTTTATCGCAGTCGATGCGTTTTCGAAGTGGATTGAAGTGTTCTCGGTCTCTACACCCTCGGCTGAAGCAACTATTTCCTGCATGCGCATTATGTTCGCAAACCAAGGCCTTCCAGATGTGGTCGTGTCGGATAATGGGCCAGCATTTACAAGTGAGCTTTACTCCACATTCCTCAAGAAAAACGGGGTGAGGCGAATGCTAGTGCCGCCGTATCATCCAGCGTCAAACGATGCTGTAGAGCGGGCCGTGTAGACTTTCAAAAACAAGTTGCGGAAGGCTGGCCCTAGAGATATTTGCATTCAAATTGCCCGCATGCTCCTGACATACAGGTCAACGCCTCACGAGGTCACGGGTTGCTGTCCGTCGGAGCTGTTTTTGGGGCGGAAGCTGAGGACTGCGTTGGACCTGCTACACCCAGACCTCAGGACCAAGGGGCTACAGAAGCAACTTAAGCAGAAAATCAGATGCGACCAAGGAACAAGACCCAGGGTTTTGGGCCACCCGGGTGACCAGGTGTTCACAGGGAACTTCCGTCCAGGACCTGCGTGGCTCCCTGCAGTCGTCACCGAATAATGCACTTCGTCCATGGATGTTCTATTGGAAGACGGACGACGGTTAACTCAACATCTGGATCACATCAGCCAGGCCCCTGAGGAACTGAGTGCAGACACCCAAAACTCAGGCAGCCCAGTATCTACCGGTCTTGCTCCAAGCTTGGACGTGGGTCAGACGCAGCTAACTGGTCTTGCTCCAGGCTTGGACGTAGGTCAGAGGCAGCTGTCTCCGGATCGTCTTCACGACACAGAGTCTGTGCGAGATCCCAGGGAAGACGTGGCGAAGGAACCGGAACTTGCTGTCACAGCAACCAGTACTCCTGTCCTGCGTCGAAGTACCAGAATTCGACGACCAGTATCGCGCTACGCACCTTAAACAATGGTTTGCAATCATTAATAAAGGGGGGAGAGATGTGATAAGATTAGTTTGCCATTCCGGCGCCCGGGGGCGTTGGTGTTGCAAGGAAATAAATAGGGCGCACATGACCAGCCAGTCAGTGTGGAACCCGCCAACGTACGTGTGTGTGATTCGGTCCAGCGACCGGCATGGCCCAGGACTATCCGGTTATCACATCACTGAGGATAATAAAAATGTGTGGACATACACAAATCTAATTAGACTGTTTGGGCTAGAGCTTGCTAAGGCACATGACAAGTCACCTCGGAAAAGAAGACACAAGCCCAAGAGTTGGTGGGATGAGGAAGTTAAGCGAGCCATAGCAAAACGTCAGGAAGTCTCTAGGGAATACAGACATGCTAAGCAGCGGGGTGAACCTACGGATGATGTTGAAAGAAAATGGGAAATCTTTCTAAGCTCTAGACGGGAAGCAGCCCTCCTGATCAATGAAAAAATTGGAAGAAGGGTGCTCAGTGGCTGGCAGAAGTACATAAAAAAGTACAAAAAGACAGCTGCGAAATTTCGGAACCATCTAAACTCCCTAAGAAATGAAACAAACCTAGAGCAGAGGTTTATAACTACAGCTCAAGGTGCCAGACTAGAAGGGGACGAAGCTGTTGGATATATAAGAACAAGGGTGACAGAAAAATTTCAACAAAGAAGTGCCTTATGCACCACAACAGACAGGGATGGATCAAGTGGCACAATGGCTCCATTTTCACAACGAGAGTGGGAAAGGGCTGAGAAGAGGGTTCCAAGTAGTACATCAACAGGCCCAGATGGCATTCCAATTATGCTGATAAAGACATTGGGTCCGAAGTCTAAACAGACTTTGAGAGAGGCAGTGAGCAGAACAATAAATGCTGGTGAAGTCCCTGATGAATGGAAACTTAGTAGGATGAGCATGATATATTAAGGAAAGGGGGACAAAGCTGACGTAAACAACTACCGTCCCATAACAGTGACATCAGTGGTCTATAGGCTGGCGATGCAGATTTTAAAAGAAAGACTGCAGGCATGGATTGAGGATGAGGGGGTGTTGGGGGAACTGCAGAATGGGTTTCTGAAACACAGGAGGTTGGAAGACAATCTGTTCTCACTGACGCAGTTCATCGAAATCGCAGAAAAGGAACACAGGCCCCTGTGGCTAGCATTTTTGGATATCAAGGGAGCATACGATAGCGTGGTTCAAGAGGAACTGTGGGGAATACTGGACACACTAGGCGTGGAAGATGTAGTCATTAATTTTTTAAAGAAGATCTATAAAAGTAACAAGGTGGTTAGGTACCTAAGCCCACAGAGGTGAAACGGGGGCTTAGGCAGGGGTGTTCTCTGTCACCCTTATTATTCATGATGTACCTACAAGGATTAGAGGCCAAATTAGAGGGAATTGGACTGGGCTTCAACCTCTCTTTCGTCAAACAAGGAAAACTCATGGAACAGGCACTACCCGCATTGATATGCGCAGATCATATAGTGCTAATGGCCGACAACAAAGAAGATTTGCAGTGATTGGTGGAAATCTGTGGTAATGAGGCAGATGGGTTCGATTTCATATTCTGTAAGGAAAAATCAGCAGTCATGATTTTTAATGACAACGAAGGTAGTGAGCTTAGAATACAGGAGGTCAGGCTAGAGTTAACAGATAAATACAAATATCTGGGCGTATGGATAAACAATGGGACCGAGTATCTAAGGGAACACGAAATATACGTGATGACTAAAGGTAACAGGAATGCAGCAGTGATGAAAAATAGGGCACTGTGGAATTACAATAGGTATGATGTGTTGAGAGGAATATGGAAAGGGGTCATGGTTCCTGCGCTGACATTCGGCAATGGGGTCTTGCGCATGAGGTCAGAAGTTCAAGCAAGATTAGAAATTAAGCAACGTGGAATAGGTAGGCTTGCTTTAGGAGCTCACTGCAATACACCAAATCAGGGAGTACAAAGTGATATGGGATGGACATCATTTGAGGGTAGGGAAGCTTGCAGCAAGATAAAATTGGAGAAGCGATTGAGAGAAATGGGGGAAGAGCATTGGGCTAGGAAGGTATTCAGCTAATTGTACATGAAGAATGTCCATACAAAATGGAGGAAGTGAACCAGGAAATTGACTGGTAAATACTTAGAAAACAGCAGGTGGCGAAACCAAAAAGAACTATCGGTTAAGAAGAAAGTGAAGGAAATGGAGACTGACATGTGGAGAATTGGCATGATTTAGAATCCGCACTAGAGATCTATTGAACTTTTAAGCAGGAAATCGCCAAAGAAAGGATCTATGATAATACTCGTGGTAGTTTTCTACTGTTTGAGGCCAGGACGGGAGTATTGCGAACCAAAACATATCGGGCCAAATACGAAGGGGTAGACACAGTATGCAGTGCGTGTGGAGAGGAAGTAGAAACTGCCGAACATTTGATAATGTTCTGTGAAGGGCTTCATCCTATAGTTCAGGATGATGGCGCAGAGTTTTTCAAAGCACTGGGGTTTAGAGACAAGGAAGGCAAAATAGACTTTAAGCGGGTAGAGTTTTCTAGAAGGAGGTTATTTGATTGGTGGCTAAAGTCAAGGCACGAGTGAAAATTAAACCCTTCACTGCAAAGTACGAATCCTCAACCTCACAATTTAAAGGGAAAAAAAAGATAAATCTAATGGTTAGTTCACTTAGTATTACGGCTAGGGATCGTTAGCCGCCGCCCGATCTATAGGGTACAGCCACATCCATCCATCCATCCATCCAAACACGGTGTGCGCTTGCTTTGCTTTCTTTGTTCCTTTGGCCCCATGCATAGGTATTCTCTGGTCGATCCGTGCCGTACAGCTCTCGTGTCGTTTTTCAGGTGTTGTGTATGTGTGCCTGTGCTTCGTACTGGCGTCATGCCGAAGCTGGGACAAAAGCAGCGAATGCTGAAAATAGAGGAGAAATTGGATATAATTTGTGCTATTGAAAGTGGCACGAAAAAATCGGCGCTGGCACGCGAAAAGGACCTGCTAATAACCACGGTGTGTGAAATTTGGAATTTCAGAGAGAACTTGCTTGGCAGTGCTGCTGCAACTGTGAAAAGGTGTTGGCTACGCGGTTCGGCGTTTTCGGATATAGAGGAGGTTATGGTGAAGTGGCTAAAAGCTGCACGGTCAAAAAATCTGCCTATCAGCGGACCCCTGCTCATGGTGAAGGCCCTAGTTTTTGCCTCGCAGCTCAACCATGACAACTTCGTGTGCAGCAATGGCTGGCTGGCCAGATTTAAGGCGAGGCACGGCATTACCACGAGGACTGTTTCGGGAGAAGGTGCTGCTGCTGACCTGGATGGCGCGGAGCAGTGGTAAAATGGCCAGCTGAAGAACATCTTGGAAGACTGTGCACCTGATGACATCTTTAATATTGTCACGGGGTCGTGACATGGCCGAAGACAGGAGACTTCGTGTTGGGATTTAACTGTTTATTTAAGCGAACCTGTGCCCGGTAAAAGGAAAGTCCAATTACAGCAGCAGTCTCGCACAGATAGCAGTCTTGGACTGATAGCGGCGAACAGAGCGTCGGCCTTCGATCAACAACTACTGACAAGTGGCGAAGCGCGTCGGCATTTATATTCTTGCCATCGAATGTTCTAGCCTTATCGCTGGCGGTGGCGTAGGTTCCAGAACAATCTGTACTGTTCGCACAGTGGGCGTGATCTTATCGAAACGATCTACTACAGTCCGGAACCTTCTGGAAAACTGCAGGTGCGGTTTGCGCTGAGAATCGTGTGGTGTTTTGGGACGATAAGGAAAACTTGGGAAATGGAACGTGGCATTGCCCCCCTCTGAAAAAAGGCATCGTCCCGATGCTTTAACTAAAGATGAAGGTACAATAATAATGCAAGAAAGTACAATGAATAAATTACGATGGAACAGTAAAACAAAAAAAACACTGTTTCAGTTTGTTAACGTGCATGAAACGGCTTGAGGCGCGCGACATGCACGACTTCAAGTCGCAATCGGCGTCGTTGAGAGTTCGTGATGCCGTCGGGGACAACCTCGTAATCAAGTGGGCCGAGACGTCGAACCACTCTGTACGGTCCGAAGTAGCGTCGCAGAAGCTTTTCACTTAGTCCACGTCGGCGTATCAGCGTCCACACCCAAGTGCGTTCACCAGGCTGGTATTCCACGAAGCGTCGTCGAAGGTTGTAACGGTGGCTCTCTATCGTCTGTTGATTCTTGATACGGAGACGCGCAAGTTGTCGGGCTTCTTCTCCATGTTGAAGGTACTCGCTCACATCGAGGCTTTCTTCGTCGGTGACGTTGGGTAACATGGCATCGAGCGTCGTTGCCGGGCTCCTTCCGTAGACCAATTTGTATGGAGATATCTGCGTCGTCTCCTGCACCGCCGTGTTGTGTGCGAAGGTCACATACGGAAGAATGGCGTCCCACGTCTTGTGTTCGACATCGACGTACATTGACAGCATGTCGGCGATCGTCTTGTTAAGCCGCTCGGTGAGGCCGTTGGTCTGCGGGTGGTACGCTGTCGTCCGGCGGTGGTTTGTTTGGCTGTATGCCAAGATCGCTTGAGTTAAGTCGGCAGTGAATGCCGTTCCTCTGTCGGTGATAAGGACCTCCGGAGCGCCGTGACGTAGGACGATATTTTCGGCGAAGAACTTAGCTACCTTGGATGCACTGCCTTTTGGCAGGGCTTTTGTCTCGGCGTAGCGGGTGAGGTAGTCGGTAGCTACCACGATCCACTTGTTTCCGAAAGCCGACGTCGGGAACGGCCCTAGTAGGTCCATACCAATCTGCTGGAAAGGTCGACAAGGTGGATCAATTGGCTGCAGAAGTCCCGCTGGCCTTGTGGGCGGTGTCTTGCGTCGCTGACAGTCCCGGCATGTCCTCACATAACGAGTGACGTCCGTGGTAAGACGTGGCCAGTAGTACCTTTCTTGTATCCTCGCGAGCGTGCGGGAAACACCGAGATGCCCTGCCATCGGATCGTCGTGTAGGGCCTGCAGGAGTTCTGGTCGCAGAGCTGAAGGCACCATAAGGAGGTACTTAGCTCGAAGCGGTGAAAAGTTTTTCTTTTGTAGAAGACCGTTTCGTAGAAAGAACGATGCAAGTGCGCGCTTGAATACCTTCGGGACTTCGGCGGTCCTGCCTTCGAGGTATTCTATGAGGGCCTTAAGTTTAGGGTCGGCCCGCTGTCGTTCAGCGAAGTCGTCTGTAGTTATCGTTACCAAGAAGTAGTCGTCATGCGGGTCGTCAGGTCGCGGTTGGTCGACAGGCGCACGAGAGAGACAGTCGGCGTCGGAGTGTTTTTTGCCGGACTTGTAAATGACAGTAATGTCATATTCTTGAAGTCTCAGGCTCCATCGTGCGAGGCGACCTGAAGGGTCCTTCAAGGTGGCTAGCCAACACAAGGCGTGGTGGTCGCTCACAACTTTAAAGGGCCTGCCGTAGAGGTAGGGGCGAAATTTCGACGTAGCCCAGATGATGGCAAGGCACTTCTTTTCTGTTGTGGAATAATTTGCTTCTGCTTTGGATAGCGATCGGCTGGCGTAACCAATAACCCTTTCAAGTCCGTCAGCCCTCTGCACAAGAACGGCGCCAAGACCTACGCTGCTTGCGTCAGTATGTATTTCTGTCTCGGCGAATTCGTCGAAATGGGCAAGTAACGGAGGCGTCTGGAGGCGATGTTTAAGCTCCTGGAAAGCGTGTTCCTGTGGCGTTTCCCACTTGAATTCCACGTCGGCCTTGGTAAGGTTAGTGAGAGGATCGGCGATGCTGGCGAAGTTTTTCACGAACCGCCTATAATAGGCGCACAGGCCCAGAAATCGGCGCACGACTTTCTTGTCAGTGGGCGGCGGGAAGTTGGCGATGGCGGCTGTTTTCCACGGATCGGGACGAACTCCAGACTTGCTGATAACGTGCCCCAGAAACTAGAGTTCCTCATACGCAAATCTGCACTTTTCTGGCTTCAGTGTGAGTCCGGACGTCTTGATGGCTTGAAGTACAGCTTCAAGGCGCCGAAGATGCTCGTCGAAACTCGAGGAAAACACGACAACGTCGTCCAAGTACACAAGGCAAGTCTGCCACTTCAATCCTGCCAGTACTGTATCCATAACGCGTTGAAAAGTTGCAGGCGCTGAGCAAGGCCGAAGGGCATCACCTTAAACTCGAAGAGGCCGTCCGGTGTTATAAACGCCGTCTTCTCTCGGTCTCTTTCGTCGACTTCGATTTGCCAATAGCCAGTCTTGAGGTCCATTGACGAAAAGTACTTGGCGTTATGGAGCCGATCAAGTGCGTCGTCTATTCGTGGGAGAGGATACACGTCCTTTCTTGTGATTTTGTTCAGGCGGCGATAATCGACGCAGAAACGTAGGGTCCCATCCTTTTTCTTCACTAACACCACGGGGGACGCCCATGGGCTCTTGGACGGCTGGATAATGTCATCCCGCAGCATTTCATCAACTTGTCTCTTCATGGCCTCACGTTCTCGCATCGAAACCCTGTACGGACTCTGACAGAGTGGTCTGGCATTTTCTTCGGTTATGATGCGATGTTTCGTGATCTGGGTTTGCCGAATTTTCGATGACGACGAAAAGCAATCTTCGTATTGCAGAAGCAGGGCCTTGAGCTGTGCTTGCTTATCGTTCGGAAGTCTGGGATTGACGTCGAAAGCTATGAGAGGGGCTTGGTTCCTCTGAGCAGGTTCCGCAGAATCGGCGAGGGCGAAAGCACTGGTGGCTTCGACAATTTCGTCTATGTATGCGACCGTTGTTCCTTTGTTCACATGTTTGTACTCATTGCTGAAATTCGTGAGCATAACCGTTGCTTTGCCTCCCCGCAGCTCTGCAATTCCTCTTGCGACGCAAATATTTCGGGTGACCAACAGATGCTGACTGCCTTCAACAACGCCTTCCAAGTCAGGTGATTTAGGAGCGCCGACTGAAATAATGACGCTTGAGCGAGGCGGAATGGTGACTTGTTCTTCCAGCACATTCAAGGCATGGTGTTCTGACGTCGTGCGCGGCGGTAGTGCTTCTTCTGTGGATAACGTTATCGACTTTGTTTTTAGGTTGATGACAGCACCATGGAGGCATAAGAAGTCCATGCCAAGGATGACATCTCTCGAGCATCGCTGTAGGACTACGAAGTCTGTAGGATAAATACGGCCGTTAATGGTGATTCTCGCTGTGCAGATTCCTGCAGGCGTTACGAGATGGCCTCCGGCTGTGCGGATCTCAGGGCCTTTCCAAGCTGTCCTAACTTTCTTTAACTTTGCGGCGAACGACCCACTGATGACAGAATAGTCAGCTCCAGTATCGACGAGAGCGGTCACACTGTGGCCGTCGATAAGAACGTCGAGGTCGCTAGTTCGCCGTCTCGCATTACAGTTAGGGCGTGGCGTCGGGTCACGGCTGCGTCGGCTTGTTCCACTGCTTCCATGTTGCGTCGTCAGGCCACCTTCGGTAAGTGAGCTTTCGCCGTCAGGGCTTTGCCTGGTTGGCGTTGTGTTCGGAAAGCTCCGTCGCGGCGGCGTCGTCGTCGGAGGATCTTCGGTAGTTCGTCGCACAGCAACCGCACCTCCACCGGTTGCTGCCCTTAGTTTCCCGGATACGGGCTAGGAGACCGGCCCCGCATTGGCCCCGGCCCCGCATTGCCGGGGGTGCGGTGACATGCGGTGGCTGGGCGATGGCGAACGGGAAGGACTTCGTGGTGTCCATTTAGTTTCTGTCAGGTAGTCAGCGAAGTCACGTGGCCGTTCCCCTGGCTGCGGACGTGGTGCATCGACGGCGAAGCCACGCAGTCCCATCTGTCAGTACTGGCAACGGCGGTAAGTGTGCCCGGCCTCGCCGCAGTGGTAGCACAGTGGGCGGTGGTCAGGGGTGCGCCAGACGTCGGTTTTCCTCGGCGCACTGCTCTGGCCCGCTGGCGAACGGTAGGTTGTCGGTGGGGGTGGTGACGGCGGTGGTGTCTGGCGACGGAAGTGCGACGGGGCGGCGTTTCGGCGTGGACGGGGAGGAGCGTTGTGGCGCACTGCAGTGGTGTTTAGGGAATTCGAAGCGATTGCCGAACTTCTTCTCGCACAATGTCGGCGATCGAATCCACTTGAGGTTGCGCCGAAGGCAACAGTTTGCGCAGCTCTTCCCGCACGATCGCTCAGATCGTTTCACGCAGGTTGTCGGAGTCACTGGTTTGAGCAGCAGCGCATTCTGGAGTCAGGCGACGATTATACTGTCGGGTGCGCATGTCCAGGGTTTTTTCGATGGTACGTGGTCACTTCGGCTACAAATTCTTGGACGGTTTTCGGTGGGTTTCTCATCAGTCCCGCAAAGAGCTCCTGTTTGACTTTCGCATGAGGAAACGAACTTTTTTCTGCTCAGGCATGTCTGGGTCAGCGTGACGGAATAGTCGGGTCATTTCTTCTGTGAAAATGGCGACATTTTCATTTGGTAGCTGAACCCAAGGTCTCTAATAAAGCAGCGGCCCTCTCTTTGCGAGCGACGCTCGCGAACGTTTGCAGGAATGCGCCGCAGAAAACATCCCACGTTCGGAGCGTGGCCTCCCGATTTTCGAGCCAGGTCCTTGCGGTGTCTTCCAAATAGAAGAACACACGACGCAGCGTTTCGTCATGGTCCCAGTGGTTGAGGGCGGCCACACGGTCGTATGTTTCTAGCCAGGACTCCGGGTCTTCGAACGATGACCCATGGAAAATTGGTGGTTCCCTGGGTTCATGCATGACCATTGTGGGCTGGGACGCTGCGGTTGTCATTGTCGCTGCAGTCGCGGTCATGGCCTTGGTCTTCTGTGCCTTGTCTTGCAGAAGCCCGTACTCCGGTGGTAGCCCTTGCTGTCGGCGGCTTGTTCGCTGCTCCTGGTTGGCGTCGGTATCTTCTCCGCGACGTGGGCTGGGTTCACGGCTTGACGGGGGCGTCCGGTACATGAACGAAGCAGCACTTCCACCAGATGTCACGGGGTCGTGACGTGGTCGAAGACGGGAGACTTCGTGTTGGGATTTAACTGTTTATTTAGGCGAACCTGTGCCCGGTAAAAGGAAAGTCCAATTACAGCAGCAGTCTCGCACAGATAGCAGTCTCGGACTGATAGCGGCGAACAGAGCGTCGGCCTTCGATCAACAACTACTGACAAGTGGCGAAGCGCGTCGGCATTTATACTCTTGCCATCGAATGTTCTAGCGTTATCGCTGGCGGTGGCGTAGGTTCCAGAACAATTTGTACCGTTCACACAGTGGGCGTGATCTTATCGAAATGATCTACTACAGTCTGGAACCTTCTGGAAAACTGCAGGCGCGGTTTGCGCTGAGAATCGTGTGGTGTTTTGGGACGATAACGAAAACTTGGGAAATGGAACGTGGCAATATGGATGAATCGGCGCTATTCTTTAAGCTGCTACCAGACAAAATGCTTGCGTTCAAAGGCGAGACGTGCACCGGCAGCAAGCATGCATAAGACAAAATATCAGTTGCGTTTTGCGTAAACATGACTGGAACCGACAAAACTCCGCTCCTCGTGATTGGAAAGTCGGTGAAGCCTAGATGTTTCAAAGGCACCCGGTTGCCATCAGGGGTCATGTATCGCACCAACACCAAAGCATGGATGACGGCAAAACTCTTTGAGAAGTATGTGCGCCTCATCGATCGTCGTTTTGCGGCTAAGAACAGAAGATTTATGATTTTAGACAACGCTTCGGCGCATGTCGCCCTGGACAACCTGACGGCTGTGAAGTTGACGTTTCTGCCACCAAGCACAACAGCGATTGCCTAGCCCTTGAACCAAGGCATCATTCGAGCTGTAAAACAGCTCTACAAGAAGAATCTGCTGCGCAGATTTCTTCTCGCCTTTGAGTGTGGCAAATTATTTTCCATCGACCTGATTGGCGCGATTCACGTGCTCGAATACTCGTGGCGACAGGTTGAAGCAACGAGAGTTCGAAATTGCTTCAAGCGTGCTGGTTTTAGTGTGTGTGCGGGCGACGCAGATGACGCCAGTGACACCATCGACCAGACTTAGGACATCATAGACGAAGCTTGCAAAACTCTGCTAACTGAAGTGCTGGAGCGGCAGGGCATTACAGAAGGCATTTCCTTCCCCAACTTCAGAGACGCAGACAGCGATGTGCAGACATCTCCGGACATGTCCGACGAAGCCATTGTTGCCTCGGTTGTCGAAGCGTCGCCAAATGATAGTGATGAGGACGACATGGAAAGCGACAACACGGGTGATCCAGGTCCGATAGTTGCCGAAGCTGCGCATTGCGTCAGCGTCATGCGGGTATTTGCCGAGAAGAGGGGGCTGGTGGAAAAGCTGGCTCACAGCATAAGTGAGCTTGAGGCCGCTGTAGTTGCTGCTAGGCTGCCGCGTCGTCAAATAAAGATTACAAACTTTGTCACGCGAAGTTGATAAATTATTGCACGTCTTTGTTCTTTCATCGCACTCCCTGAAGGTTTCTTTTTTTGACAGGTAAGTGAGCGACCTGACGCTATTTCGATTAAGCAGTACTACCGTTTAGTACATACTTTTTCCCAGCTCCGGCCAACTACGGTTTAACGAGGTTTCACTGTATATGAGAGTATATGTCATGTTCCATGATTTTGCCAGGGACGCTTGTTAGAGAAATGGGTCGATAATTTAAGGGGGACTGTCTGTTACCTGATTGTGGACTGGAATGATCTTTCCCTGCTTCCAGTCGTCTGGTAAAATTCCTGCTTCGAGTGGCAATGAGAACATCATCGAAAAGTATGCTGTAATAATTTTCTTTGTTTTTTTTTTAACAATTTGGAGTTGATATTTTCTACGCCAGCCGATGATGAAAGTTTTATTTTTTCCATGAGTGATGAAATGCCACCAACAGAAAACACACACGGGCCATCACTGGTAATGTCGTACTAAGTGGCGTAGGAAATGGTACGCTGGCTTCTTTAGTCAACACGGATGAGAATGCGATGTTAAAGGTATCGGCACAAATAGTGTCGCTTACGTGTTCATCTTTATCGTTTGTAAGCCTGATGTCTCGTGTTAGTTGCGGGTTTATGATTTCCCAGAATTTTCTAGTGTTAGACTTCATAATTTCAGATAAATCATTGTGATAGAATGTCCATTTCGCTTTTCTATTTTCAGCATAATAAATTCCTTCCACAGCATAGTACTTACCCCATGTGCATGCATTACCATTATTCTTCGCAGCTCTGAAGAGTCGATTTTTTTATTTTCTAGCATTTTCAAGGTTTTGGAAAACCATGGTTTATTTTTATTTGCAGTAAAGCTCGCTGTGGGGATGAATTTATTAGTCAAGTCAGTTATCTTGTCCTTAAGCATCAACGAGCTGTCATTGAGAGAACAGGAAGCGAGATTGAATTCAATGTATGGCAGGAGACCTCGTAATTCATGACTAATTATTTCATAATTACCCTCATCATACAAGTGAATTGTTTTGTAGAAAATAAGGTGTATTTTCCGGGTGAAGTTTAATATGGTATGAATAACTTTGTGATTGCTGATTTCACGTAAGTATGCATTAGATTTTAAGCTTTCGGGGCTATTTTTTTAGTACCAGGTCTAAAATGTTTCAGGATTCACGAGTGACGCGCGTTGGTTGGGTTACCTGTTGAATGAGGTTGAAGTTGAGGCAAGCATAGACATATTCTCTTGCTTCAGGATTTCCCGAGGTCGGTGAAGCCTGATTGAGCCAATTAATGAAGGGAAATTTAAAGTCTCCATAAAGCAGAATATGTGCATTAGGGTGTTTATTAGAAAGCTGGGATAATATTTCGTAGAGTTCGGGCGAAGTCTGGATCAATTCGAGGGGGCCTATAGCATGCGCCAAGTATTATTGCTTCGAGAGGGGCATGGCATATTATCCATGATGATTCTAGTTGCAAAGATGTGTTGATTAGAGAGCATGATAGTTCTTTTTTAGTGGCGATGAGTTCGCCTCCCGCACGTGCATTTTTGCGGTCGTGATGAAAGACGTTTGGCAAGTTTGGCAAGTCAGCCAGTACCTCTGTATCTGAAATGTCGTCACTGAGTCATGTTTCTGTTAGTATTAGTACACTACTGCCGGATGATTGTATTTGATTAGACAGGGGCACACGCTCAGGAAGAAGACTACGTATGTTAGTGTAAAGTACAGAAAATGACAGGTTTGCTCTTGCGTTTGTGCCGGGCTGATACGTGCTTGCTGACGGCGACATGACCCCTACGATACGGCTCTGACGATTCCTGCCACACTGTCAAACATATATCGCTGCGCTCCAATGTGCAGGGTTTTGAAGCGTAATGGAAATGGTACGCATTTGCTCCTAGCAAAGGTAACAAGCTGTTTTCGTGCAGTTCGAACTGGACGCGTGAAATTTTCGCCAATGCTGAAATTAGTGCCTTTTAGTTTTGGGTCCTTCGAAAGGATAGATTCTTTAGTTTTGAAGGATGAAAGCTTAACGATAATGGGTTGCTTTCAGATAGTGCTGTAACGTCCTAGACGATGTGCAAGCTCTGTATTTTTAGTCTCAACTGTAAGACCAAAGCTTTCGATACAGTGGTTAATTATTATTTGTTCCGATCGAGCATATGTTTTTTTCGGGTTGGTGTCGGGAAACTCGTAGAGTATCAATTTGTTGTGTCGGGAACGGTTCTCGAGGTCGTCAAGGCGCTCTTCAATGTCACACATATGATGGGTTAGTTCACCGGTCTAAGAGTCAAGGGCGTCAACTTCTCTTCGGAGAGCAAGAAGATTTCGGCAATGTTTTTCTAAGTCATTGATGCGGGTGCTTAGATTAGCGATAGTGTTGTTTTTACTTGTTAGCTGGGTTTTGAGGCTCTGCATCTGAGATACTAGTGTGGCCTGGCCGGCAGACAACTTTCTCAGTTCTTCGAGAACGATTTTGTCAGGACCGGGATTTGTCTCTACATCCCCCGACAGCAGTAGCAAGGCGGGTATGACATCAATACATTCAGAAACAAGTAAAAAGGCAGCACTGTGGGCTTGGCAGCTGCACCAAAAAGTAATCACTTGATTTTTTAGGAAGTGCTTGATACGAGCTACTAACCTACATGATCAGGATGAACGGGTTAGCGGTCTGTGAATCGGCACAGCCGCAAAGCGCACAGTGCGCGGTGGACGGTGGTTGCTGCCTTATAGGCTTCGCATAAGATGTTGTCAACGGTGATAGGGCAGCTGAATTCGTTTCGATGATCCACAGTGGGGTTGGGGGCTCTGCTGAATATTCTGAAGCATGGGCGACAGGCAGGAGGCAAACGCGAGGTTCGCTTACATTGCCAGCAGGCCCGAAGTTTCCCGGAGTGGCAGACGAGGCTGTCACAAAGACAGACACGAGCAGGTCGGTGATGATGCAGGCAGAAACCTGTATGATCAGGATGAACGGGTTAGCGGTCTGTGAATTGGCACAGCCGTGAAGCCCACAGTGCGCGGTGGACGGTGGTTTCTGCTTTGTAGGCTGCGCATAAGATGTTGTCGTCGGCGGTAGGGTAGCTGGATTCGTTTCGATGATCCACAGCGGGGTTGGGGGCGCTGCTGAATGTCCTGAAACATGGGTGACAGGCAGGAGGCAAATGCAAGGTTCGCTTCCGTTGCCAGCAAGCCCGAAGTTTCCCAGAGTGGCAGATGAAGCTGTCAGAAAGGCACACACGAGCAGGTCGGTGATGATGCGGGCAGAAACATGCATGATTAGGATGAACTAGTTAGCGGTCTGTGAATTGGCACAGCCGCGAAGCCCACTGACAGCGGGACATTAGGGTGATTCCACGAGAGATCGACATGGGTCCAAAATTTGACATTTTAGATTTCATTGAGTATCTTATATTTCGTGCACCTCTCATCAGGTAGCCCGAAAGTCAAATTCGTTTTATGATTAACGGCATAACTTACGAGAAAAAAAATATCAAACTTCACCAACACGGAGGCATCAATTTCGTCACCTATCATTTTCGAAAATTGCAGATGCTATAAAAAGACAAATATTTTTGTTTCAAGGAAGATATTTTTTACCTGAAATGCATGTGTAATGAAGAATGAATTCATACGGTTTCAGGTTTGTAGACCTTAAGAAAATAGCTTTTAAAAATGTCTAATTTTGCGACAGTTTAAAATAAGTTACGTATTCCCCATTTTTTTTCTCCGAAAGTAATGCAAGCAGCGTTTTCAAACTTGACACGTTTTAAGGATATAGTGTGTTCATTAGGTACATAAATTATTGCTGCCGTAGGGCAAATGTAAATTTTTATATATTGCCTCAAAGTTCCCATATTGGCAAAAGTGTGCTCCACTGAAATTTGAATAATAAAAAACCCCATCTTCGATTTTTCTTAAAATCTCGTAAATAGACAAACGAAGGCCATCATACAGTAATATAGAAAAACATGTTGCAATATTTTGTTTTTAGCGACAATATTCGTGGTACAAATCAGAGATTTTCGAGAATGCGCTGATAAGTTGAGAAATCTAGAAATCGGAACGGAAAAGCGGCAATGAGCTTCAAACGCGAGCAAACCTGACCGCATTTGGTGAAGAAAGGCTGTTTTAGCAGATGGGAGTAACTATTTTGAACACGGTATTCTACAGTATCTGAATTCACTCTTATACGTAGAGCACTGAGACTTCTAATATGTGGTGCCTCTCCATTACTGACACACAAATGGAGCTGCTGTGACGGCCATGTGTTTGCAACACGTTGGGTAAGAGAATCGAATGTTGAATGAGTTCATAAACGATTCATAACAAATTTTTATCATTTGGGGCACGAAGACTGCCGCATTAGACTGAAGAACACGCTTTAGGGCATGTTGTCATCCGTCGTCTGCTCTACAGATGAATTGCTGTGCGCCGCATCTTGAAGGCAATGCTTTAGATCTTATGGTTCAAAGTAGGGACAAAGATGACGTCTCCCGTAATTTTATCGTCAAAAACATTGTAAAATTCAATTTAATGTACTATACTTCAGTTTCGCATTCGCACTGTGGATACTTGCGCACAAGTACTTACGCAAAAAGTCCGTTATGACCACTGGCATCATAATATAAAGTTTGCCCAAGTTGATTGCGTGCTCCTCTGGTCACTATGTTGCTGTGTAGGGCTCTCTGAGAAACTCTTTTCCCGCTACGCTGGACCTTATCTAGCCACATATGACTGCGTGAGACGTGATCAAGTTAGCGGCTTGAACTACGAGATAGCGCCATTGCACTCTGATTTGTCACCAAGTTTGCTCCGGTTAAAATTGGAACTCTCAGTTCTTTGATCAGATGATCGCGATTGCTAAAAATGCTGATGTTGCCTGCAAGACTGGCACCTTACAAGCAATCCCGATCAGCGTGACAACAGATGCCACCGTTTGTTGGGAATACCGAAAAGCTGACGCCTTATGATCCTGAGCTTTGAAGATATAATTTGGGATTGTGTGATGAATAGGAATGAATTGCCTGGCAAGAGTAATTGCAGCTGACAGGCGGAGGGAATGCTGATATCTTTGTTTGGTGAGGGCACTGCTAAAGTAAGCCTTAAGCAGTCGACCAATATTTTTTTGAGCTGCAACTTGCAGTTACCCACTTATGCGGACGTTTCGTGCCAATGTTGCATTGAAAGACTTTTGCTAAGCCAGTGTATAGCGGTGACTAGAATTCGTGACGTTAGTGCGAGTTTCATTTACTCGATTTGACGCACGATGTTGCAAGACAAAGGTGGCAACCAAAACGACTGTGTCATCATTCGGGCTGTCGACGTACTTTAATGCCATCTGAGACTGCAGCTGTACTATACCTTGTTCTTCTTCTCTTTTTTTTTTGCAATAGCCATTATATGAATACCCCAGGGAAACTTTTCCGTCTCCACAATCTTGCATATCAAGCTTAAATTGTGACTACATGGTGTCATTTTTTCCATGTTCGAGTGAGAGCACACAATGTTGACAACAAACAATGCTCAAGCATAGATGTAACCAGCCAGCTGTCTCCTTTGCACGGAAGGCGCATGAGGGGAGTGGTGGGGCGGAGGAGAAGTCTTCGCAACTCTGTCAGGAAATGTGTACTTTGTGATACCGGGTGTACCTCAAAATCTTTATACAGGATAAGCAGACGTCTCTTACCATTATACGAGCTGTGCTCTGGTCGCAAAGATTCCATTAAAGGTATAGACAGAGGACTTTTCTTGCTGCAGTAGCGACGTTTTTTTGAAATAGTAGTGGGCTGCCATTATTGGCAAACCAGTTGAGGGCAGGGGTTTGGGAGGTACAAACCGCCACTTAATTTTTAAAATATGCATGTGTATGAATACACATTCTGATACCCCCCTTCTCCTGAAAAAAAAAAAAAAAAAAATGTCTGGCTATGCGCCTGGCTGCTGTAGCGTTTATTTGTTGAAGGTTCTAACTTGCGGTTATAGCATTAATTGCTTCATTCTTGTGGTAAAACTGCTAGTTTTTTTCTACTATGCAACATACAATTTTCGATGTTGTGCATTTGTCGGACATAGTAGAGAACAAATGGTTTGGCTGGTTAACATGACAGAATTGGGGTTGCACTACTTTATTCTCCTCGGTCTCTGGATACCCAATTGGATGTCATTGTTCTAAATGCTACAGATCATCACAGTTCGATATTCGTGTTTCCAAATTTGTCTTGGCACAATAAGAATGAGTTGCTTTCACGAAGCCCTGAGAAGTGGCGCGGTGTGTTGAGTCATATCCGCAAAACGAGCGAACGAAAAGGACTGAGTACTGCACGAGCGCTCGGATGTGTCCTCGTGATAAGTGAAAGCTTTTTTTCTTAGTTATAGCGTGAACGACATTGTCTATGGTGCATTCTTTTGAATGTGGACACCTTGTAGATCATATTGAAACTTACTCATTTACGTCTCATATTTTTGTTGCACCCAATCTTAGCGATTTGGAAAGATCAGGCGTACACTAATTGGTACTATCACATTTTGAGACAACTGTTCAGTTCTTTGAATTCATAATTTTTCTGCATTTGTTTTTTGGAGTAGATCATCAAATATTATAGTTCTCTGCAAAAGCTTTTTTCATTGTTGCATTCCTGGGACTGAGGAGGGTATAGACAGCACCAAACATTTTGATAACAAGCAGCAGCAGAATAGGTGACACTTGCGACGCATTGTTTGAACTCAAAAAAAAAAAAAAAACACGAAAGTCTAATCATATCTTTATCTCGGTCTCACAATAAACAAGTTGACATGGTCCGATCACATCACAAAATTAGCTGCCAATACTACTAAATCACTTGGTTACATCAGACATTCTCTTTCCTTGTGTCCCTCAGCCACGCGAAAACGGGCGTATGAAACATTCATACGGAGTAAGCTTGAATATGCCTCAGCTATTTGGAGCTCTCACCAAGCATACCTCATTAATGTCTCAAAATCCATACAGAACCGTGCGGCCAGATTTATCTCTTCCAGGTACAGCCGTGATGAAAGCATCAGTGCCATAAAATCATCCCTGAGACTCGAGTCATTGTCATTCCGACATAAGACTGTAAGGCTGTACTTGTCCATAGGATCTATTACAACTTCCCTCAACTTCATGGTAAACTCCTGAATTCCCCTCACCATACATCTCGTTGCCTTTTTAACTCTTGCAGCATCCAGCGGTTGCATGGTTCAACGTCTTCTTTTAATCAATCTTTTTTTTGCCGATCGCCATTGCAGAGTGGAATATATTGCCAGATAGTGTTGTCACTGAGCGAAACCCCATTGTGTTTAAGCAGTTGCTTACTGATCACCTCACGCCGTAATGTTCATTATGACCTTACACTGTTCTCCATGTCTCGTTAAATTGTAATGCTTTTATTTTTCTAAACAGGTAATCTATTTCACTGAGATGTGTGTTTCAAATTTGTGACCTGTAATCTTAAAGTAACTTCTCCTGGACTGGACGGAATTTACTCGTCCTACATTAAGCTAATTGCCAACCATATTGCCGTCCCTCTATCCCGCATTATCAATGTAATATTCAAGACAGGTACATTCCCATCTCAACTAAAAAAGGCCAAAATAATACCAGTGTTTGAAAAAAGGCGAGAGAACTTTCATATCTAATTATCGCCCCATAGTTATCTTATCATCTTTTAGTAAAATTATAGAAAAGTGTATTGAGAAACGTATAACTAATTACTTGTCTAAGTTTTCCATCTTAACTGCTAGTCAGTTTGGTTTTCGACCTGCTTTCTCGACTAATCTTGCATTGTTAACTTTCACTGATAAGATTAAAAAAGCTATTGATTCTGGTGAATTAGCTGGAGCGTTGTTCATTGACCTAACCAAAGCTTTCGACTCACTTAATCACAGCATCCTGGAAACCAAACTCACGACCATTGGTATTGTTGGACCTGCCCTTACACTCATTAAAAGTTACCTCTGTAATAGACAGCAGGCTGTTTATGTTCGCTCTACTTTATCAGATTTTCTTACTACTAATCAGGGTGTTCCTCAAGGGTCCATTCTTGGCCCGCTTTTATTTTTAATTTACATGAATGACCTTCCCCTCTCAGTTACTAACTCTCTGCCTTTTCTTTATGCCGATGACACTACAATACTTGCCACTGGTAAATCAATTGACTCTTTAACGCTAAAATTACAAAAAGATCTAAATAACATCTTAAGCTGGTGTCTCACGAATTCCCTCAGTATTAACCCTAAGAAAACTAAGTTCATGATATTCCACTCAGCTAACAAAGTTCTTCCCTCCCAAATTTCTATTAAACTAAATGACTCACTCATTAACCCTGACAATGAATGCCCTTTCTTAGGAATCGTTCTCGACAGCAACCTAAAATACTCTAATCATGTTATTCATTTGCGCAAAAAACTAGCATTTGATGTCAGGATTCTAATCAGAGCACGTTACTACTTTAACATTTCAACTCTAATCAAGTTATATTATGCTTTTATTCACAGCCATATTAATTATTGCATCACCACTTGGGGAAATACATACCTCACCCACTTATCTCCCATTCAGCACATTCAAAACCAAGCCATCAGACTGTAGTGGGGAATTCGCTAGGCAATGACTAGTGGGACCATCGCTGAGTGCGAAGCGCGAGCGGGAGCACGAGGTGTAGACGCTGGACTGCCGGAGCATTTGTTTCCGTACCGGCTGTCTGCCTACTACCTGGCGTCGCTAATAAACACCCTTGCAAAGTGGTGGAAGTGTGCTGGGTACGCAAACCTGGAACTTCGAAGCCGAAAGCTGCCCACTACATCAGCAATGCCTGATCAGACGACCGAGCAAGGCACCACCCAGCAAAGCACGGCCCAATCTCAACTGGTCATCGTGCCTACCACCCTGCGCCAACGAGATTTCGGCAATGTTTTTCTAAGTCATTGATGCGGGTGCTTAGATTAGCGATAGTGTTGTTTTTACTTGTTAGCTGGGTTTTGAGGCTCTGCATCTGAGATACTAGTGTGGCCTGGCCGGCAGACAACTTTCTCAGTTCTTCGAGAACGATTTTGTCAGGACCGGGATTTGTCTCTACATCCCCCGACAGCAGTAGCAAGGCGGGTATGACATCAATACATTCAGAAACAAGTAAAAAGGCAGCACTGTGGGCTTGGCAGCTGCACCAAAAAGTAATCACTTGATTTTTTAGGAAGTGCTTGATACGAGCTACTAACCTACATGATCAGGATGAACGGGTTAGCGGTCTGTGAATCGGCACAGCCGCAAAGCGCACAGTGCGCGGTGGACGGTGGTTGCTGCCTTATAGGCTTCGCATAAGATGTTGTCAACGGTGATAGGGCAGCTGAATTCGTTTCGATGATCCACAGCGGGGTTGGGGGCTCTGCTGAATATTCTGAAGCATGGGCGACAGGCAGGAGGCAAACGCGAGGTTCGCTTACATTGCCAGCAGGCCCGAAGTTTCCCGGAGTGGCAGACGAGGCTGTCACAAAGACAGACACGAGCAGGTCGGTGATGATGCAGGCAGAAACCTGTATGATCAGGATGAACGGGTTAGCGGTCTGTGAATTGGCACAGCCGTGAAGCCCACAGTGCGCGGTGGACGGTGGTTTCTGCTTTGTAGGCTGCGCATAAGATGTTGTCGTCGGCGGTAGGGTAGCTGGATTCGTTTCGATGATCCACAGCGGGGTTGGGGGCGCTGCTGAATGTCCTGAAGCATGGGTGACAGGCAGGAGGCAAATGCAAGGTTCGCTTCCGTTGCCAGCAAGCCCGAAGTTTCCCAGAGTGGCAGATGAAGCTGTCAGAAAGGCACACACGAGTAGGTCGGTGATGATGCGGGCAGAAACATGCATGATTAGGATGAACTAGTTAGCGGTCTGTGAATTGGCACAGCCGCGAAGCCCACTGACAGCGGGACATTAGGGTGATTCCACGAGAGATCGACATGGGTCCAAAATTTGACATTTTAGATTTCATTGAGTATCTTATATTTCGTGCACCTCTCATCAGGTAGCCCGAAAGTCAACTTCGTTTTATGATTAACGGCATAACTTACGAGAAAAAAAATATCAAACTTCACCAACACGGAGGCATCAATTTCGTCACCTATCATTTTCGAAAATTGCAGATGCTATAAAAAGACAAATATTTTTGTTTCAAGGAAGATATTTTTTACCTGAAATGCATGTGTAATGAAGAATGAATTCATACGGTTTCAGGTTTGTAGACCTTAAGAAAATAGCTTTTAAAAATGTCTAATTTTGCGACAGTTTAAAATAAGTTACGTATTCCCCATTTTTTTTCTCCGAAAGTAATGCAAGCAGCGTTTTCAAACTTGACACGTTTTAAGGATATAGTGTGTTCATTAGGTACATAAATTATTGCTGCCGTAGGGCAAATGTAAATTTTTATATATTGCCTCAAAGTTCCCATATTGGCAAAAGTGTGCTCCACTGAAATTTGAATAATAAAAAACCCCATCTTCGATTTTTCTTAAAATCTCGTAAATAGACAAACGAAGGCCATCATACAGTAATATAGAAAAACATGTTGCAATATTTTGTTTTTAGCGACAATATTCGTGGTACAAATCAGAGATTTTCGAGAATGCGCTGATAAGTTGAGAAATCTAGAAATCGGAACGGAAAAGCGGCAATGAGCTTCAAAACGCGAGCAAATCTGACCGCATTTGGTGAAGAAAGGCTGTTTTAGCAGATGGGAGTAACTATTTTGAACACGGTATTCTACAGTATCTGAATTCACTCTTATACGTAGAGCACTGAGACTTCTAATATGTGGTGCCTCTCCATTACTGACACACAAATGGAGCTGCTGTGACGGCCATGTGTTTGCAACACGTTGGGTAAGAGAATCGAATGTTGAATGAGTTCATAAACGATTCATAACAAATTTTTATCATTTGGGGCACGAAGACTGCCGCATTAGACTGAAGAACACGCTTTAGGGCATGTTGTCATCCGTCGTCTGCTCTACAGATGAATTGCTGTGCGCCGCATCTTGAAGGCAATGCTTTAGATCTTATGGTTCAAAGTAGGGACAAAGATGACGTCTCCCGTAATTTTATCGTCAAAAACATTGTAAAATTCAATTTAATGTACTATACTTCAGTTTCGCATTCGCACTGTGGATACTTGCGCACAAGTACTTACGCAAAAAGTCCGTTATGACCACTGGCATCATAATATAAAGTTTGCCCAAGTTGATTGCGTGCTCCTCTTGTCACTATGTTGCTGTGTAGGGCTCTCTGAGAAACTCTTTTCCCGCTACGCTGGACCTTATCTAGCCACATATGACTGCGTGAGACGTGATCAAGTTAGCGGCTTGAACTACGAGATAGCGCCATTGCACTCTGATTTGTCACCAAGTTTGCTCCGGTTAAAATTGGAACTCTCAGTTCTTTGATCAGATGATCGCGATTGCTAAAAATGCTGATGTTGCCTGCAAGACTGGCACCTTACAAGCAATCCCGATCAGCGTGACAACAGATGCCACCGTTTGTTGGGAATACCGGAAAGCTGACGCCTTATGATCCTGAGCTTTGAAGATATAATTTGGGATTGTGTGATGAATAGGAATGAATTGCCTGGCAAGAGTAATTGCAGCTGACAGGCGGAGGGAATGCTGATATCTTTGTTTGGTGAGGGCACTGCTAAAGTAAGCCTTAAGCAGTCGACCAATATTTTTTTGAGCTGCAACTTGCAGTTACCCACTTATGCGGACGTTTCGTGCCAATGTTGCATTGAAAGACTTTTGCTAAGCCAGTGTATAGCGGTGACTAGAATTCGTGACGTTAGTGCGAGTTTCATTTACTCGATTTGACGCACGATGTTGCAAGACAAAGGTGGCAACCAAAACGACTGTGTCATCATTCGGGCTGTCGACGTACTTTAATGCCATCTGAGACTGCAGCTGTACTATACCTTGTTCTTCTTCTCTTTTTTTTTTTGCAATAGCCATTATATGAATACCCCAGGGAAACTTTTCCGTCTCCACAATCTTGCATATCAAGCTTAAATTGTGACTACATGGTGTCATTTTTTCCATGTTCGAGTGAGAGCACACAATGTTGACAACAAACAATGCTCAAGCATAGATGTAACCAGCCAGCTGTCTCCTTTGCACGGAAGGCGCATGAGGGGAGTGGTGGGGCGGAGGAGAAGTCTTCGCAACTCTGTCAGGAAATGTGTACTTTGTGATACCGGGTGTACCTCAAAATCTTTATACAGGATAAGCAGACGTCTCATACCATTATACGAGCTGTGCTCTGGTCGCAAAGATTCCATTAAAGGTATAGACAGAGGACTTTTCTTGCTGCAGTAGCGACGTTTTTTTGAAATAGTAGTGGGCTGCCATTATTGGCAAACCAGTTGAGGGCAGGGGTTTGGGAGGTACAAACCGCCACTTAATTTTTAAAATATGCATGTGTATGAATACACATTCTGATACCCCCCTTCTCCTGAAAAAAAAAAAAAAAATGTCTGGCTATGCGCCTGGCTGCTGTAGCGTTTATTTGTTGAAGGTTCTAACTTGCGGTTATAGCATTAATTGCTTCATTCTTGTGGTAAAACTGCTAGTTTTTTTTCTACTATGCAACATACAATTTTCGATGTTGTGCATTTGTCGGACATAGTAGAGAACAAATGGTTTGGCTGGTTAACATGACAGAATTGGGGTTGCACTACTTTATTCTCCTCGGTCTCTGGATACCCAATTGGATGTCATTGTTCTAAATGCTACAGATCATCACAGTTCGATATTCGTGTTTCCAAATTTGTCTTGGCACAATAAGAATGAGTTGCTTTCACGAAGCCCTGAGAAGTGGCGCGGTGTGTTGAGTCATATCCGCAAAACGAGCGAACGAAAAGGACTGAGTACTGCACGAGCGCTCGGATGTGTCCTCGTGATAAGTGAAAGCTTTTTTTCTTAGTTATAGCGTGAACGACATTGTCTATGGTGCATTCTTTTGAATGTGGACACCTTGTAGATCATATTGAAACTTACTCATTTCCGTCTCATATTTTTGTTGCACCCAATCTTAGCGATTTGGAAAGATCAGGCGTACACTAATTGGTACTATCACATTTTGAGACAACTGTTCAGTTCTTTGAATTCATAATTTTTCTGCATTTGTTTTTTGGAGTAGATCATCAAATATTATAGTTCTCTGCAAAAGCTTTTTTCATTGTTGCATTCCTGGGACTGAGGAGGGTATAGACAGCACCAAACATTTTGATAACAAGCAGCAGCAGAATAGGTGACACTTGCGACGCATTGTTTGAACTCAAAAAAAAAAAAAACACGAAAGTCTAATCATATCTTTATCTCGGTCTCACAATAAACAAGTTGACATGGTCCGATCACATCACAAAATTAGCTGCCAATACTACTAAATCACTTGGTTACATCAGACATTCTCTTTCCTTGTGTCCCTCAGCCACGCGAAAACGGGCGTATGAAACATTCATACGGAGTAAGCTTGAATATGCCTCAGCTATTTGGAGCTCTCACCAAGCATACCTCATTAATGTCTCAAAATCCATACAGAACCGTGCGGCCAGATTTATCTCTTCCAGGTACAGCCGTGATGAAAGCATCAGTGCCATAAAATCATCCCTGAGACTCGAGTCATTGTCATTCCGACATAAGACTGTAAGGCTGTACTTGTCCATAGGATCTATTACAACTTCCCTCAACTTCATGGTAAACTCCTGAATTCCCCTCACCATACATCTCGTTGCCTTTTTAACTCTTGCAGCATCCAGCGGTTGCATGGTTCAACGTCTTCTTTTAATCAATCTTTTTTTGCCGATCGCCATTGCAGAGTGGAATATATTGCCAGATAGTGTTGTCACTGAGCGAAACCCCATTGTGTTTAAGCAGTTGCTTACTGATCACCTCACGCCGTAATGTTCATTATGACCTTACACTGTTCTCCATGTCTCGTTAAATTGTAATGCTTTTATTTTTCTAAACAGGTAATCTATTTCACTGAGATGTGTGTTTCAAATTTGTGACCTGTAATCTTAAAGTAACTTCTCCTGGACTGGACGGAATTTACTCGTCCTACATTAAGCTAATTGCCAACCATATTGCCGTCCCTCTATCCCGCATTATCAATCTAATATTCAAGACAGGTACATTCCCATCTCAACTAAAAAAGGCCAAAATAATACCAGTGTTTGAAAAAAGGCGAGAGAACTTTCATATCTAATTATCGCCCCATAGTTATCTTATCATCTTTTAGTAAAATTATAGAAAAGTGTATTGAGAAACGTATAACTAATTACTTGTCTAAGTTTTCCATCTTAACTGCTAGTCAGTTTGGTTTTCGACCTGCTTTCTCGACTAATCTTGCATTGTTAACTTTCACTGATAAGATTAAAAAAGCTATTGATTCTGGTGAATTAGCTGGAGCGTTGTTCATTGACCTAACCAAAGCTTTCGACTCACTTAATCACAGCATCCTGGAAACCAAACTCACGACCATTGGTATTGTTGGACCTGCCCTTACACTCATTAAAAGTTACCTCTGTAATAGACAGCAGGCTGTTTATGTTCGCTCTACTTTATCAGATTTTCTTACTACTAATCAGGGTGTTCCTCAAGGGTCCATTCTTGGCCCGCTTTTATTTTTAATTTACATGAATGACCTTCCCCTCTCAGTTACTAACTCTCTGCCTTTTCTTTATGCCGATGACACTACAATACTTGCCACTGGTAAATCAATTGACTCTTTAACGCTAAAATTACAAAAAGATCTAAATAACATCTTAAGCTGGTGTCTCACGAATTCCCTCAGTATTAACCCTAAGAAAACTAAGTTCATGATATTCCACTCAGCTAACAAAGTTCTTCCCTCCCAAATTTCTATTAAACTAAATGACTCACTCATTAACCCTGACAATGAATGCCCTTTCTTAGGAATCGTTCTCGACAGCAACCTAAAATACTCTAATCATGTTATTCATTTGCGCAAAAAACTAGCATTTGATGTCAGGATTCTAATCAGAGCACGTTACTACTTTAACATTTCAACTCTAATCAAGTTATATTATGCTTTTATTCACAGCCATATTAATTATTGCATCACCACTTGGGGAAATACATACCTCACCCACTTATCTCCCATTCAGCACATTCAAAACCAAGCCATCAGACTGTAGTGGGGAATTCGCTAGGCAATGACTAGTGGGACCATCGCTGAGTGCGAAGCGCGAGCGGGAGCACGAGGTGTAGACGCTGGACTGCCGGAGCATTTGTTTCCGTACCGGCTGTCTGCCTACTACCTGGCGTCGCTAATAAACCCCCTTGCAAAGTGGTGGAAGTGTGCTGGGTACGCAAACCTGGAACTTCGAAGCCGAAAGCTGCCCACTACATCAGCAATGCCTGATCAGACGACCGAGCAAGGCACCACCCAGCAAAGCACGGCCCAATCTCAACTGGTCATCGTGCCTACCACCCTGCGCCAACGAGATCCGCCCTTCTTCAGTGGCACCGAGGACCAAGATGTGGAGGACTGGTTGCAGCTGTTTGAGAAGGTGAGCGCCGCCAACAAGTGGGACGACCCCTCGAAATTGGAGTATGTCCCATTTTATCTCAAAGACGTCGCCAGCCTGTGGTTCACAAACCACCGCACTGAATTTATCACTTGGGCCGGTTTCAAGACCACCCTCGCAGCTGTGTTCGATTGCCCCGCAGTGCGCAAGCTGCGTGCTGAGCAGCGCCTACGCGGACGTGCACAAAGGCAGGGCGAAAACTTCACTAGCTATATTGAAGATGTAATCGATTTATGCCGGCGCTTCAACCCTGAGATGACCGAACATGACAGGATCAGGCATATTTTGAAAGGCATAGACGATGATGCCTATCAAATGTTGCTGGCGAAGGGCCCAAGTACCGTATCCGAACTTGTAACCTTGTGCCAGAGCTTGGAAGAGATTCGGAAACAACGTGCAGCAGTTCGGAGGTCGACGACTGCAGACGACTCTCTCGCTGCCCTGGCCGTCGGTGGTGACAGCTCCCTGCTGGAGCAGATAAAAGAATATGTACGCGAAGAGGTCGCACGACAGCTTTCGTGTCTCTCGTATCTGCCGACCACCGAAGCACCAACGAACCGCCTAATGCCGACAATCAGACAGGCTATTCAGGAGCAGGTCTCCGAGGCGTTGCCATTACCTACGCCTGCCTCTCCACCAACGCCTGTTGCCGCGCCACTGACTTATGCGGCCGTCGCGGCAATGCCTCCTCCATCTCGTCTGCCAATGTATACACCACAACCTGTGCGACCGTCCACCGCGCCGTTTCCAGTTACACAGCAACACGCCGGAAATCCTTGGCGCACTGCTGACAACCGGCCTATATGTTACTTTTGCGGAATTCCAGGTCACGTTGCACGTCTATGTCGTGGGCGCTTCACAGTTAACGCACCAAGATATCCTGACTATTCGTTTCGACCTCCATACCTCGCGCCTCACGTACCACCTGAAGTTCACGAACGCGATGCGCAAACTGCTTCCGGCGCCCGAACATTCGCTTCTAGACGTTCTACTTCCCGCTCGCCTTCACCTTCACCAAGTCGTCGTTCCGTATCGCCTATGTGTCGACGCCCAACCTCCATTAAGACGGAAAACTAACTGCCGCAGCTCCGGAGGCACGAGCTGCGTCATCGTCTAATCGTTTAAGTCCTCGCCTGTCTCCCGCCAATCTTATCGATGTAATCGTCGAAGGTGTACGAACACTCGCACTCATCGATACCGGTGCCGCAATATCTGTGATTAGTCAGAGACTCTGCCGCTCTCTTCGTAAAGTGACGATGCTTTCTCCCGTGGTTTCTCTTAGTACTGCAAGCGCCCAACAAATTGAGCCCGTCGCGTCATGTACAGCAAAAGTGGTGATTCGAGACGTGTTGTACACCATTGAATTTCACGTGTTGGCTTCATGTTCCCACGATGTCATCCTAGGATGGGATTTTTTATCACGTCATCACGCCGTCGTGGACTGCGCTCGGGCCGAAGTGGAGCTGTTACAGTTTCGTGATGCGCCTTCTGTTGATGCGGCCGTATCTAGTGTGGCTAACCTTGTCGTCGCGACGGACATAGACCTTCCGCCTTTCAGTGCCCAGTTTGTCCCTGCCTGCTGTGCTTCACTTTCTGACGCTACCGTCCTATTCACGCCATCTGACATCTTCGGTAGCCGCCACCACACATCGCTGCCATTCGCCGTTCTTGAGCTTTGTCAAGACACTACCGGGATATTTATTTCCAATCCCAACTCGTGCCCCCTCAGTTTGCGCCGCAACGAGACGCTCGGCCACATTCAGCTTATCGATGAAGGTACTATCGTGCCTGCCGATTTCTTCGACACCAAGCCGAATATGGAGCTGAATGCGTTGGTTCCTCACTTTGCCTCGAACAGCGTGTCTACCGATGCAATTCACCGTTCTATTGACAGCCATCTCGCCCCGGCTCAACGAGAGCAGCTTGTTACCCTGCTGCACGAATTCAAGCGTTCGTTTGACTTTCCCCAAGCGGTGCTAGGAAGAACGAACACCGTTGTGCACACAATTGACACAGGAAAGAGTACTCCTTTGCGCCAGCGCCCTTATCGTGTGTCACCACCGGAGCGTCGGGTAATTGCAGAACAAGTAGACGACATGCTACAGCGTGGAGTCATCAAGCCTTCTTGTAGTCCTTAGTCTTCCCCAGTTGTACTCGTCAAAAAAAAGGATGGTTCAATCCGGTTCTGCGTAGACTACAGGCGCCTAAACAACATTACGAGGAAAGATGTTTACCTTCTTCCCCGCATAGATGACGCTCTCGATTGTCTCCAAGGTGCAGAATTCTTTTCCTCGCTTGACCTTCGCTCGGGTTATTGGCAGGTCCCAATGGCTGAGTCTGATCGTCCAAAAACGGCGTTTGTCACACCGGATGGCCTCTATGAATTTACCGTGATGCCATTCGGACTCTGCAATGCGCCTGCCACATTCGAGCGAATGATGGACAGCATTTTACGTGGTCTCAAATGGAACATTTGCTTGTGCTATCTTGATGACGTTGTGGTTTTTTCACCCAATTTCACTTCGCATCTCACTCGTCTGCGTAAGATTCTACAGTGCCTTACAAACGCTAGGCTTCAGCTTAACCTGAAGAAGTGTCACTTCGGGGCTAAACAACTCACCATACTTGGTCATGTCGTCTCGAAAGCCGGCATTCTTCCCGACCCTGACAAGCTTCGTGCTGTTGCCGAATTTCCTAAGCCGACAACTGTTAAAGAACTACGGAGCTTTGTGGGCCTGTGCTCCTATTTTCGTCGCTTTGTCCGGAACTTTGCCTCCATCATCGCTCCACTCACCAAACTCCTTGCTGGCCCTGCAGATCTTTCGAATTGGACAGCAGCCTGTGACGAATCCTTCGCAACACTGCGCCAACTCCTTACCTCACCACCCGTACTGCGCCATTACGACCCTACTGCGCCAACCGAAGTACACACGGATGCAAGTGACGTCGGCCTTGGTGCAGTACTCGCGCAACGCAAACCAGGTTTTACAGAGTATGTGGTCGCCTATGCCAGCCGCGCCCTCACTAAGGCAGAAGCCAACTATTCTGTTACGGAAAAAGAGTGCCTCGCGATTGTGTGGGCGTTAAACAAGTTTCGCCCCTATTTGTACGGCCAAACTTTTGATGTGGTAACTGACCATCACGCACTCTGTTGGTTGGCTTCGCTGAAAGATCCTTCCGGCCGCCTCGGACGTTGGGCACTACGCCTCCAGGAATTCGACATACGCGTCGTCTACCGATCGGGGCGAAAGCACCCTGACGCAGATGCGCTTTCACGATCACCCGTGAAATCTGATGATACGGATATATCAGCCCTGGACCTTCCTCTCTTGCCGTCAGCGTCACAGACATGACATCCGAACAGCGGAAGGACCCTTGGATCGCCTCGCTTTTGAATATGCTTTCTGACGCATCAACTTCCGGTTACCCGCGTGCTCTTCGCCGCCAAGCAACGCATTTCGCCATACGGGATGGCCTGTTATACCGTCGCAACTATCAAGTGGCGGGTCGTAAATGGCTGCTAGTCATACCCAGCCATATGCGGTCTGATATCTGCAAATATTTTCATGCTGAACCGCAACACGCACACGCCGGAGCGCTAAAGACGTATGAGCGGATCCGCCAACGTTACTACTGGCGGGGTATGTACACGTTTGTACGCAAACACATTCGCTCATGTTCCCAGTGTCAGCAGCGCAAGACATTCCCTCATTCACCCGGTCAACTGCAGCCTTTGCCATGTCCTGCACACCCATTTGACCGTGTTGGGATTGACCTATACGGCCCGCTACCGTGCTCTGTTGGTGGCAATCGATGGGTGATTGTGGCTGCCGACCATCTGACAAGGTACGCCGAAACGGCAGCGCTACCTTCGGCTGGTGCTTGTGACGTTGCAACCTTCATCTTGCACCGGTTTGTTCTTCGTCATGGTGCACCACGGGAGCTCCTGAGTGACAGAGGACGCGTATTTTTGTCCGAAGTTCTTCAGCAGCTCCTACATTCATGCCGTACGGTACACCGCACATCAACAGCCTACCACTCTCAGACCAACGGCCTAATGGAACGTTTCAACAGAACCCTCGGAGACATGCTCGCTATGTATATTGATTCCGACCACTCCAACTGGGACGTTGTTCTTCCTTTCGTGACGTACGCCTACAATACGGCGATTCAATCAACAACAGGCTTTTCTCGATTTTTTCTTTTATATGGTCGTGACCCATGCAACACACTCGACACAATTCTGCCATACAATCCTGATGCCTCCGAGTTCAGCCCAGTTTCTGAAATGGCCGAACATGCCGAAGAGTGTCGTCAACTTGCACGGTCCTTCACAGCCGATAACCAAGCCCTCCAAAAAGATCGCCACGACCAAGATCTTGTTCAGAATACCTTCCCCGTCGGTTCTCTCGTGTGGCTCCGACTGCCTTTCCACTCTCCTGGACTGACTCCCAAGTTTGCACCGAAGTATACGGGCCCTTACCGCGTCATACAGCACCCTTCTTCTGTCACCTATGTGATTGAACCACTCAAGCCGTCCACGGACAAGCGCCGCTTTGGTCGTGAGACGGTCCACGTCAGTCGCCTCAAGCCCTGTTACGACCCTCCTGTTCTCTCGTCACCTTGAGTCGCCAGGATGGCTCGTCTTCGTCGCCGGGGCATTGTAGTGGGGAATTCACAAGGCAATGACTAGTGGGACCATCGCTGAGTGCGAAGCGCGAGCGGGAGCACGAGCTGTAGACGCTGGACTGCCCGAGCATTTGTTTCCGTACCGGCTGTCTGCCTATTACTTGGCGTCGCTAATAAACCCCCTTGCAAGACTAATGACTTTCAGTTCATATCGTTCTAGTGCATCATCATTACTTCGTAACTTCGAAATACTTTCTACTGTTAGTTTATTTAAATAATGATTTGTGGGGTTTAACGTCCCAAAACCACCATATGGTTATGAGAGACGCCGTAGTGGAGGGCTCCGGAAATTTTGACCACCTGGGGTCTTTAACGTGCACCCAAATCTGAGCTCACGGGCCTCGACATTTCCGCCTCCATCGGAAATGCAGCCGCCGCAGCCGGGATTTGAACCCGCGACTTGCGGGTCAGCAGCCGAGTACCTTAGCCACTAGACCACCGCGGTGGGGCAAGTTTATTTAAATATCACCTCATTATCATGCTGTTCAAATCCTTGCACCATCTTGTCCCATCAAGCGTCTTTTATCCTAATGCTTTGTCTAACTTAAACCGTACTAGATTCGCTTCAAATGGAAATTTTCTACTTCCTACTATCTGCACTAATTTTGGTCGCCACACTGCATATTTCTCAGCATTATCATTATGGAATTCATTGCCATCTCACATCAAGCAATGCTCAACTATTGGCACATTTAAAAAACAATTGTATTCGTATTTGATAAACTACTAGATGTTTTTATCTTGTTATATTGTTTATTCCACTCTTCTTTTTACTTGTTTCTTAGTTAGTGTTGGTTTTATCAATTTACTTATTTCTCTGTTTTCACTGCTACTGCTAATTGAGTAAATTTTGTAATCCCATTTTGAACAGGAGGTCCCCCTGCAGCCTTGTGCTTTCGGACCTCCTCCTGTATATATACTTTGTATACTGTTCCTTTTCTGTACTAATAGCTGAAGTCTAACTTTCTATGTTACCCCCCCCCCCCTTATGTGAAACCCTAACAGGAGCTTTCAATGGAAAAATAAATGATGATGATGATGAGATAAAACAAAACACAAGCAGTTGTGTTTTGTGGTTTTCGTGTGTCTTTCTTTGTGTTCAAACTACACGTCATAAGTTTCAACTATATGTACCGCCGTCGCCGTCACTCACCGTATGTGATACATATCTATATATATGCAAACGCAAGAAAGAAAAAAAAATTCAGGAAAAGACTCCGGTGCGTGGAATCTAATGGGGGACATGCACGTCGTGGATGAGAGGCTATAATCACTGAGCCACCGAGGGTCACCTGCTTCAACGTTATACGGCAAGCTATTTATATCTACCACTTACCGCTGTTGGCGGGCATCTCAAAGAGAACTATCGTGTTTTCAGCATTATCAGTAAAATGGTGTAATTAGCGCACGGCGGCTCTCATCTCTCACGTGTACTTTGGCCCACGGAGAGGAGGAGAGTGGACGATCTCTCGCGTGCCCTTATCTCCCGGTGGGGAGGATCGTACGTCTTGGCTGGCATTTGGCTTGCACCGGAGCGATTCTGCTCTACTTACGGGGTGCACAAACGTCATTGCAATCGTTGCACAGCCTCCGTTTGCAAGAAGGGCGCGCTTGTCAGACACCGGGAAGTAACAACTGAGACGCGTATTCGTGTTCATCAGTACGTGTGAGTATGTTTTGTGCATCGTTTGTGCATCAAAAACGCAGGGCACATTTTATTCTGCTTGCCATTTTGCGCGTGACCTTCAAATTTGTTGCTATCGCATTCATTACTTTGCCTTTGAGGCAATGCTGTGACTTTCTTATATAAAAAAAAGTTTTTGAGACCACCGCGTTAGCCGAGCATTCTTGCGACATTTTCATTGTGAAATACTAGAATCATTTGGGAACTATACTTTGCATGATAAGACGAATTTTAGTTATGGAAATGTTGATACAACGACATAACTTGCCCATTTTACTGGCTTTGCTATATTGAGGTTTGACAGTATTTTGTACTACCCAAATAGGATTAAGTCTGCTTTATTTTTTAATATGCATATAAAGAAGTGTAATCGGGCACATGATTGCAGCCTGTCTTGACAAAAAATATTTCTTTTCACTCAGGGAAGTTAAGCAAAGTCACTTGGGGAAAACCTGGAAAGCTCAGGGAATTTTGAAATGTAAATATGGTAGACGCCCTGGTAGAGGCTTTCTGTCTCCAATTGTACATGAAATCGCCTGTGAATTTTAATTTTATAGTGATGGTGATGAAACACCAACTGAACACATGTGAATTCAGTTCACTCTCCCAAAATGTGTCCAATTTTTTTGTATTTGATGTTCAGACTTTAGTTACGCCCAGATTTTACACAATGCTTTTTACCTAAAGCGAAGTGTAATGCAGGCGCTGACATGGATGTGTGCCTCAGGGACTTCGGCCATTGTGATTTTGTTTCTGCAAAGCATGCCTGCATCTTCTATGATGAGGTGAGTGTTTCATTTATTCCACTGTGATGAACCCTATTTCTTTGCATAATCCTCGCACTGTTTTTTCGTGGATAACGGATGAAAAATTGGGAGTGTGCGAGAATTACGTATAGGAAATTTTCCGCGAAAATATACGGAGTGAAAAAAAAAAGGAAAAAGAAAGTGACCAGAAATCTGCATTTTCATGCCACCAACTGAGTACAAGCATTGAAAAGTACTAATCAAGACTTATTTAACAATAAAACATCGCTGCTGCCTAATACACATACATTTGGGAGCACTCTAAATCGGGATTGATGAGTATTTTGCAAGGTAACGAACCTGTGCAGCGTCAACACACGCTGATCTCTACGGTCTATAGCCAAGCCTTAACTACGAGCTTGCAATCACGTTGTTTATTTCTGAGGTGTAATTTTGACAACTACATAGTATGTCGACAATATTGCACGAGCGAAAGTGTCTCGCACTTTACATTGCGCAGCGTAGCAAGCGCACTCAGGTATGGTGGCACCTTCACAAATCACAACATGCGTTACCTTGACTGCTTAGATGAACTGTGTTTGAACGGTGATGCAACGTAATTATTGATGAAGACTGCGAACATGGTAGACTTGATTAAATGATGGTAGACTTGATTAAATGTTACGGGTTACGGCACCTTGTCAGGCATTAATTTGCCTTTTTGCCAACCCTGCCCCTTACTTGTGTCTACTGTACTTGTGTACTGTACTTTGTATAATTTGTATAAAAAAATCAGATGAAATCGTGTCTCTAAAGAAAATAAGCACATGTGTTCACAAGCAAAGCTCTGTTGCACTTTCGATTCATTCAGAACATGGAAAAATGTAACATGGACAAAATACTAAAAAAATGTGCCAGGCTGAGGAAGCGCTAAATCCCACAGAGTCTATACTCGTTTTATAATTGCTTGTTTCAATGCTTATGTTTAAGAACATCGCACTGTCGATGTTTCAATGCTTATGTTTAAGAACATCGCACTGTCGAGTCACCAATTAATCTGAGAAATTAGATAGCTATGAACGACACTTCTTATATCATAGAAAAGTTCTGTGTAAGACCAGTAAATGAAAGCAGCAAGTTATTGAAAAAAAAAAAAACGGCAGCAGACTGGTGTAAATTAAAAACAAAAAAAGTCAATTTTGCTGGCTTAGAGTAAATGAAAATAGTAAAATAAAAGCTAGTTCCAACAACCACAAACAAGAAAAGAATAACACCTTATAAGCTGGCAAGAACCTAAAAATATATATTTTTAAAAAATTAATTTGAGTGAAAACACACAACACATTCACACGCACACCCAGACATCAAACACGCACTGCGCTCACGGCGAACTTTCGTTCCTTCTTAAGCCATCTCTCGACATCTGCCGACGCGTCCTCTAGCACAACGATGCACCTCCACTGTTCCCTCTTTTGCTTTTCACATAGCTTGAGCAGTAGGTTCAAGACGTGCTTTCATCTCACTTCCGTGAGTACGCCCACTTGCTGTCTTAGCCTTTGAAAATGTTGAGCTGCCAGTCATTGTGGAAAAAGACTGTAGTAGACTACACGGAGTCAGTCATGAAACAAATGCACCTGACGCCATATTTCCGCCTTGAGAATCTTGCCAACTAGGCTTGTGGGAATATTCGAATGCTTCGAATATTCGAACGAATAGTAGAGTATTTGAATACGTTTCTATGAAATTTAAAATATCTAATGTTTCGAAGTATTCGACATAAACGAATGGGTGTATACTTAACTGCGTAAAACCGCCTGTAAGGGCGGTTTTACTGCAGTATAGTAGTGCTAAAATATGCTCTGTAGCGAAGCCCCACTTCAAATTTAAAGGGGCCCTGCAACGCTTCTCGAGCATGGTCAGCAAACGCTGCCGATTGGTAGTTGAGGCTGCCGAGAACACGCGAGCTAAATATTATAGCGTAGCACGTGACCTGGAATCCGCAATTACTTATAAATGTTTGCTAAAAAATTGCTCTCTTCTCTTGGCCAATAAGGTCACAACGTCAGAAATCACTCGTCACAGCCATTGTACCAGCCATTGACTGATTTGAGTTTGGGGCGCTCGGATGTTACTGGGGCCTCTGCAGGGGGCCGTGATATGTCCACGCGTACGTGCGGGATCGCACTGAGAAGCCGCATAATAAAAGAAAAAAAATAGAGAGAGAGGAGTGCTCAAGGTCACGGCACACACGTGACATATTCTCTTTCACTATGCCATCTCTCCCGGCTTTGCTTCAAGCGCTTTCAGTAGGATAGAAGAGAGAAGGCAATTGCAGCATGTGCCAAATCTTTGCAACTCCACTCATACTGGACAAATTCTTAAAAATTGTTGCGGCGGTTAATTCATAAGGTAATGTGCTTCTTTAGGGCATTCATTTCTTGAGAAACTGTTGCAGGGTCCCTTTAAATGAACATATTGTCACGGGGACGTGACGTGGACGAATGGAGCACACTGGGAGTCGAATAATAAATTGTTTATTTGGGTGAGCTTGTGCCCAGTAAACGGAAAGTCGGACTACAATAGCAGTCGGACTGATAGCGGCGATCGGAGCGTCGGCCGTCGATCAACAATTGATTAGCGGTTAAGCGCGTCGGCATTTATACACTTGCCATCGAACATTCTAATGTTATCACTAGTGGCGACATTGTTTCCAGAATAATCTGAAAGATTCACGAAGTGGGCGTAATCATAACAAAACGATCAGCCTCGTAGCTACTCTAACAATGCAGGCCTTGTTTGCGATGAAGATAGTGTAACATGCCGATAGCAAAACTTGAAGGAAGGTTTGTGGCATTGCCCCCCTCTGAAAAAGGCATCGTACCGATGCTTTAGCAGAAAATGTAAATACAAAAATAAGTAAGAAAGTACAAGCAATGAATTAGGATACAGCAATAACAATAACAACAACAAAATACACTGAGTTCAATAATGCGCATAAAACGGCTTGAGACGCGCGACATGGACGACTTCAGGTCGCGATCGTCGTCAATGAGTGTTGTGATGCCGCCGGGAACAGCCTCGCGATCGAGTGGGCCAAGCTGTCGAATTACCCTGTATGGTTCAAAATACTGTCGCAGAAGTTTTTCACTGAGTCTACGTCGGCGTATGGGCGTCCAAACCCAAGCACGTTCACCGGGCTGGTATTCTACGAAGCGCTGTTGAAGATTGTAATGGCGGCTAACCGTCATTTGTTGGCTCTTGATGTGGAAGCGGGCGAGTTGTCGAGCCTCTTCGGCGCGCTGCAGGTACTCGCCCACATCGAGGTTTTCTTCGTCAGTGACGTTGGATAACATGGCGTAGAGCGTCGTTGCCGGGGTCCTTCTGTAGACCAGTTTGTACGGCGTCATCTGCGTCGTTTCTTAAACAGCAGTGTTGTATGCGAAGGTCGCGTATGGAAGCATCGCATCCCATGTCTTGTGTTCGACGTCGACGTACATTGCAAGCATGTCGGGGATGGTCTTCTTTAGGCTCTCGGTGAGGCCATTCATTCGTCTGTAGGTGATACGCTGTCATACGGCGGTGGCTTGTCTGGCTGTATGCCAAAATCGCCTGGGTTAGCTCAGCCTTAAAGGCCGTACCTTTGTCGGTGATGAGGACCTCAGGGGCGCCGTGACACAGGACGATGTTTTCGACGAGCAATTTGGCTACTTCGGATGCACTACCTTTGGGCAGGGCTTTTGTCTCGGCGTAGCGGGTAAGGTAGTCAGTAGCTACGACGATTCATTTGTTCTTGAAAGCTGACCTCGGGAACAACCCAAGTAAGTCCATACCGATTTGCTGGAATGGTCGGTGGGGTGGTTCGATGAGCTGCAGAAGTCCTGCTGGCCTCGTCGGCAGTGTCTTGCGTCGCTACCAGTCCCAGCATGTCCTCACGTAGTGAGCGACGTCGGCGGCAAGGCTTGGCCAGTAGTATTTTTTTTTGTATTCTCGCGAGCGTGCAGGAAAAACCAAGGTGGCCAGCTGCTGGGTCGTCGTGAAGGGCCTGCAGAATTTGGGGTCCCATCACGAAAGGTACAGCGATAAGGTAGCTGGCTCGGGCCGAATGGGAGTTCTTCTTTATGAGGACGTTGTTTTTCAAGAAAAATGACGCCAGACCCTGCCTGAAAACTTTTGGGATGACACTAGTCAGATCCTCGAGGTATTCCACTAGCCCTCGAAGTTCAGGGTCGGCTCGCTGTTGCTCGATGAAGTCCCCAAGAAGTACTCATCATCCTGGTCATCCTGCGGTAGTGGATCCACAGGGGCACGAGAGAGGCGGTCAGCGCCGGAGTGTTTCCTTCCGAACTTGTGCACGACGGTAATGACGGTAATGTGAAATCCTCAGAAGTCTTAGGCTCTACTGTGTGAGGCGACCTGAAGGGTCCTTTAAGTTAGCTAGCCAACACAGGGCATCGTGATCGCTCGCGACATTGAAAGGCCGCCCGTAGAGATAAGGGCGAAATTTGGACGCTGCCCAGATGATGGCGTAGCACTCCTTTTCTGTTGTTGAATAGTTGACCTCCGCCTTGGAAAGCGACCGGCTAGCATAACTGATAACCCTTTCCAGGCCGTTGGTCTTTTGAACAAGGACGTCTCCGAGTCATATGCTGCTTGCGTCGGTGTGCACTTCTGTTTCGGCATGTTTGTCAAATTGTACAAGCAGTGGCAGTGTCTGCAGGCGTTGTTTAAGCTTCTGAAATGCGTTCTCTTGTGCCGTGTCCCATGTGAATTCCACGTCGGTTTTCGTGAGGTCAGTTAGCGGCGCGACGATCTGTGAAAATCCCTTGACGAAATGCCTGTACTAGGTGCACAGTCCTAGGAATCGGCGTACTGCCTTCTTGTCAGTGGGTGGTTGAAAACCGGCGATGGCGGCTGTTTTCTCCGGGCTGGGACGGGCTCCAGACTTGCTCATCACATGTCCCAGAAACAAGAGCTCCTCGTACGCGAACCTGCACTTCTCAAACTTTAGGGTGAGTCCGGAGGTCTTTATAGCTTTAAGTACTGCTTCAAGGCACCTGAGATGCTCGTCGAAGCTCGAGGAGAACAAGACGACGACGCCTAAGTACAAAGGCAAGTCTGCCACTTCAATCCCGCCAGGACGGTGTCCATAACACGCTGGAACGTCGCAGGCGCCGAGCACCTCCATCAGATGTCACGGGGTTGTGACATGGACGAATGGAGCACACTGCGGGTCGAATAATAAATTAGTTATTTGGGTGAACCTGTGCCCAGTAAAAAGAAAATCGGACTACAGTGGCAGCCTTGGACTGATAGCGGCGATCGGAGCGTCGGCCGTCGATCAACAACTGAGAAGCGGGTAAGCGCGTCTGCATTTATACACTTGCCATCAAACATTTTAGTGTTATAGCTAGCGGTGATGGTGTTTCCAGAATAATCTGAAAGATTCACAAACCGGGCGGAATATTAACAAAACGATCAGCCTTGAAGCTTCTCTAACAATGTCGGCGCTGTTTGCGCTGAACATAGCGTAACATGGCGATAACAAAATTTGAAGGAAGGTATGTGGCAATATAATCCTAAAATCGAGTGACCATCTTTTAAGCTTAAAAGCTTGTTTTGCCAGCATCCTACTGATACTTGCATCCTACTGAAAGTCAAATTCTGCTACTTCTCAGAGTTGTTTTGACTTCCTTTGAACGGAAAAAATAAAGAAAGCATAGAGGCCTTGTTTAAAAAAAATATTTTTCAGGTTAGTTACATCATGATAAATATGCCCATTTTTCTTTATACGTCATGGTATATTCTATTCGAATTTGATACGAAATTATTCGACCAAAATCACTATTTGCTTCGAACCTAAAATTCACTATTCGCACAAGCCTATTGCATACCCTTTTGACGTGTCTCTAGGGTGGTCGAACACCTTCGAATAAGGCACAACCTTCTTCAGGAGGGATGCCCTTGCGTACACAGAAGGCGAGCTTTCTAGCTTCTAGCTTGGCATGTGGCCTCGATGATGTTGCACACAAGTCTATCAGTTAACGACACAAAGTCTAACGGGTAACAAGACAGGCCCACTGTACTAGAAATGTATTCTAAAGGAATTTGTTGTTGGGCCAGTACAGCATTTTTAAAAATTTATTTGAGTGCAACGGCACGACACAATCACACACACACACACACACACACACACACACACACACACACACACACACACACGCCCAGGCATCAAACACGCATAGCGCTGACAGCAAACTTCGGTCCCTTCTCAAGCCATCTCTCGACATCTGCCAGAACGTACGCGTCCTCTAGCACAATGATGCACCTCTGCTCTTTCGTTCTTTGCTTTTCTCTCAAGACTTTATCAGTTTAAAGTTATGCCTTTTGGCTTATGTAATGCTTTTGCGACTTTCGAGTGCATAATGAACTCTCTCTTTTGATGCTTGAAGTGTCTCATCTATCTTTGCTATCTTGACCATGTTACTGTTTTTCCACTACCCTATAATGCGGAGTATAAGTCGACTCTCTTACCTTGACCAGCAAAAAAAAAAAAAAAAAAGCGGTATTGTTCACAGATTCACTTTATTCAGTCCTCCGAGCTGTAGGAGTTCTCCTCCGGTGACGACTGCTTATCACTAGCCACCTCCCATAGCATGTCGTCCTCAGTGCTGTCGAGAGCATTGCTCATGCAGCACTTCTCGAATGCGCGCATTACGATCTCTTCAGGCAGAGACCTCCATGCTTCTGAGACCCAACCAGAAACTGTCGCAAGAGGTGGCCTGCGCAGCCGGCCTGTCGGGGTCCGCGGGTTGTCGCTAGCCATCTATTCGGTGTACAACGCACGCACACGGTCTTCGAAAGGTTTATTAAGGATGACGTTCAGCGGTTGGAATGTTGACGTCATCTCTCCCGGAATGACGACAAGATTCTTCTTTCCGAGTGAAGGCTCTCCTTCACTGATGCCGTCAAGTGCCCGCAAAACGCACCCAACACTAGCATGTTTCGGTGCTGCAGGAGGGCACCGGGCCGCCGGTTCTACGCAGTGTGGATCCACTCGGGCATTAGGGCCTTGTCCATATACCCCTTCTCGTTGACGCGGACGACGACATCCCGCGAGAACGCCTCCTTCGGCATCGTCTTCCGCTTGAAGATGATGAAGGGGGGCAACTTTCTGCCGTCGGCTGTGCAGGAAAGCATAACGGTGAAGCGCGAATGCTCGCTTCCGGTCGGCGAAAGCTTTACTTCTTTTGTCTGCGTTCACAAACAGTTGTGGACGATGGCATGTTGAACCACACCGGCGTTTCGTGGGCGTTGTCTATATAGCCTAGCATGTAGCCATGCTGCTGCCGGAGGCTGTTCACGTAGAGTTGAAACTCTATCAATTTGTTCTTGTACATGTCTGGCAGCTTTTGGCATATCGACGTACGTCGTCAAAGGGCAAATTCCTTGTGTCGCATGAAGCGACGGACCCAATAAATGGGTTCCTTAAAGTCTTTTTTTGTCAGACCGGCTTCACAGGTGAGCTCGACGGCTTTTGATCGAATGAGCTGCGCATTCACTGGCAGGGATCTGGCACGATATTCACGAACGAAATCCGCCACTTTGCCCTCGAGTTCCGGGTGCACAGCTCGGTGACCGCGAAATGAAGTCTTCCTCGGGTTACACACCGACAGTTTGTATTTTTGGTTGCGCCAGTACCTGACGCTTTTCTCAGACACTCCAAACTGCTGCTGTGCCGCCAAGAGTAATCCCCAATCAACTATTATTCAGGAACTTAAAACAAATTTGGCTAGTGCATTGCGTAGTTGAAAGGATTTTTACTTTAAAACAACACTGCCAAACTTCTTAAAAAATGATCCTACAAAGTTCTGGAACTTCCTGAGTGATAGCAAGAAACAGTTATCACATATATTAGTCAATGGAAACACAATTACAGATCTGAAGCTTATTGTGGAACATTTTAACAAATTTTTCCATAGCGTGTTTTCTGATGCGAGTCTTCATACGCCTCAGCAAACAGTATTTCAGTCTAATGAAGTGGACTATATATCTTATTCGGGTGTTCTCGAAATTATTTTGAAATTGAATACTTAATCATCTTGTGGTCTAGACAATATCCCAAATGTTTTTCTTCGCCGTTAGGCCAAAAGTATTACTACTTTCGTCGTAGTGCTCTTTCGGTGTGCACTGTTGAGTGCAAAATTACCCTGTGATTGGAGGAGGGCTCGTGTTGTTCCCGTCTATAAGAAAGGCAATCATTCACTTATAGAAAATTACCGTCCCATCTCATTAACTTCATCAATTTGTAAAATGTTCGTACATGTGATATCTAAGCGCATTGTAGAAATTCTCGAGCAAAGCTCTGTGCTGACTAAATCTTAGCACGGCTTTAGAAAAGGTTATTCAACGGTAACTCAGTTAGTCTCAGTGGTTCGTTCATTCGCAGAAACTGTGAATAAAAATGGTCAAATTGACGACATATTCCTTGACTTTAGTAAGACATTGGACAAAGTTGTTCATCACAAACTAATTACAAAACTTAAGGAAATCAATCAACCTTACATATTTATTACCTGGATACAACACTACTTATCAGAACGTTCACACTTTGTTTCAATAGATGCAGCAATTCGAGTTGTCTTCCTGTTACATCAGGCGTGCCGCAGGGTAGTGTTCTGGGGCCGCTGTTATTTTTTATTTATGTGAACGACATGTAAACACAGTACTACCAGAAACTCAAGTTAGAGTATTCCCGGATGATTGTGTGCTCTTTCGTAAAATCACTTGTTCTAATGATCAAGAGAACTTGAACAAATGTCTTAACAAGATACTAGTCTGGTGTAATGACAATGGTATGGCACTGAACGCACAAAAAAGTTTATCTCTGCATGACTCGTTCCAAAACACCCTTTCATTTTACTTATAACCTCGGCTCAACCTCACTACAACAGGTAAAACACTACAAATATCTAGGCATCACAATAACTAATAACCTGTCATGGAACACTCACATAGGCAACGTATGTTCTTCTGCGTATGTGTTCTCTATAACATAAACTTAGAAATTCTCCTTCTAACGTGAAACTACTTAGTTATTTTACGTACATAAGACCAAAACTAGAATACTCTTGTGTTGTATGGGACCCTTTTACTAAATCCAACATTAAGAAACTCGAAGCAGTACAAAGAAAGGCTGTTAGGTTCGCCTATTCCAAGTTCAAACTTACGGACTCGCCGACTGAACTCATGAATGCTAACAGCATTGAAACACTTTCATTACGACGAAAAAGAAACCGCCTTAACTTTTTATATCTGCTAGTTAGTCAGAAGTTAGCCCTTGACCCAAGCGCATATGTATCTCCTCTGTACACCTGGCATACATGTCATCATCACGCCTATTCTTTAACCCCGTATTTTGTCAAAACCATCGCAATTAAATTTTCCTTTTTTCCGTGTACTGTGTCAGAGTGGAACTGTCTGACTGATCCCAGCCAACTTTCGGTTGTTTAGAGCTAAAATAGGCACTGTGAGTTTGTGTTCTGTTGCTATTCCATGTAATATTTTGCTTGTTAACTTTTATGCGTTCTGTTGGTGCGAGTTTTGATTCTATTTCTCATGATATATTCTTATGTTATCACATGTGTTTTTGTATCTATATCCTGCCTCTTGTACCTGTCCTGCTTGGACCAGTTTTTGGTCTGTAGTATTCAATAAATAAAATAAATAAAATGTTGCCATTCGCTTCCGCGAATTCAATAACTTTTCTCTTAAACGCGGCGGTGAACTGGCGCCGCGTCCCAGTATTCATTGCTGTTCGCAGAGAGAGTAAGGTCGCTGCTTGCTACAAACACTGAATGAACAAGAAAAGAAAAATGGCGTCGGCAGAGAATGGGTTACAGTGTACTATAAGGGGGCAGTGGAATGAGCGAGGCACATTTCGGCTGATTATTTGGCGGGTGACAATAGCGGCGGCGCTGTTGTTCCATGGTACTGAAGATCTCAGGGGCGTCTGCATTGGGAGCGCACTGCCGTAGCCTGTGAAAGCATGTAATTGCCCATTTTTAGCATGTTAAACACGTCTCTGAGCCTGTATTAGTGGACGCACCTGCTACGCGGCATGGGGCACGAGTGAATATGCAGGCACACTGAAACTGCATCGGTACATTCACTGTTTGAAGAGCCTGCCGACTTACAAAAAAAAAAGTCAACCAGTATTTGCACGGATCCACCTAGCTTCTCATTCAAGCAGTGCTTTGAGCTGCGTTACATCATAAGTAGCTACTGGGGAACTACAAGACGAGAAGTATCAAAACTGCGATTATATCTTACGCTCGTTTTGTCGGCAGTCTCTACAATATCCAGAGCACAGTGTTCTTCATATGAGCCTACATGCACTCGATTGTTTCACGAGAAACCAGAGTATACGTAACGTTGTTACAACATTTATATTGGTGACGACTCAGTTTTACCATGCCAGTTTTGTGGAAGATAATGCTTTCTGAAAGGCTTATTACATAGTGAGCATATCAAAAACAACACACAAACACATTAAACAGTTCCAGTTGTATATACAGCCCATCTTTTAATCTGTGTAAATTCATTGTAGCCAGTTCTCATTTTGTATCGACAGCCTAAATTATGCTGCTTTCCAAATGTTATGTGTGTTTGTGTATTATGTATTATGTGTGTGTATTGCATATAAACACACGCACGCACGCGCATGCGTGCGCATGCACACACACGCGCACACACACAGTACACGCATTTAGGTCACACGTCACGGTCCCATTAACAATATCCATGCAGTGCCCCTTAGCACAGCTAATATTTTTAGGCGGTGTGTTTCTCGTCCAACTACGTTAGACCTGAAGTAGTTTTAAGACATCATACTGTCGAAAAAGTGAAATTTACAGTGTGCATTTGTGTAAAAACCCGCTATATTCAGCTTCACCAACTGTAGGCGTTCGGCGCAAGGCTAGCACCCAGATTTGTTTTTTATGGGAGGGGGAGGGGGAGTACAACAAAACGACTAACTTTGGCCATTGGTGGTCACTCTGAATGCGTGTGAATATTTTAGTATACTCTTAAAAGTTAAATTACGAAAAGATTTCGTGGTGCAGGAGGTTCAGATTCCGTTTCTCTCCGCTCTCTACTTACGGCCTCCTGGTTCTGCGTCCGTTTGAAACTGCTTTTTTTTTTTAATCTCGCAGATTTGTCAGCACAGCTAACTTTCAATAAATCGGCTCAGTTATTCTGAATATTGTGGACACCTAACCAAAGAAGAAAGCGTTCAGACAGAAGAAATCAGTATAAGGCACGCCCTTTCTGAATAATTTGTGATCTCTCACAATGGCTTTTATGGAACTCAATACAGTGGATTGGCGTGCCATACTTCAAGGGCTATGGCATCATGTGCTAGACATGAATGACGGACAGGTACGAATAATTATTCATCAAGAAAGCGCGACGGATAAGCCGAAAAGCATAGCAGTTCCTGCACGCGGCACGCGACTCTTTCAGCATTATTTGACTGCAGTGCCGCTGCTATGGGCAACGTGGAAGGGATCAGGCTGCGAGGCGCAGTCACGCCACTCAACACTTCTGGTACACTCTAAACAGGTCGACCCAAAAAGGCGAGGTCGATGCTGATGCCCCAAAAGCATGCGACACTCTCTGTTGCCAGTCAATCACTTGGTTTATGCCAAGGGCCGGTATATAGGTCAAAGGGTGACTTTTAGTGACATTTCTTGGAAAAAATCTCGACCTATATTCCGCACTATATGGTACTTTTTAAAACCATTTTACTTGCCTGTTCACAGTGCTTGATGTTTTCCAGTGTGCCAATGTTCAACTTGATTCATTAAAATGTTGCTTTGGGCAATGCCATGTTTGGATAACTGTATTTACATGATTGTAGATCGAGCCATTTTATCTAAATCTGAAATTTGAAGTTGGGGGTCGACTTGCAGTCGAAAAATAAACTAGTTTTCGCTGCAAGGCCAACTTACAACAGAAACGAAAATTGACGAGAAATCGGGCTAGGGCTCGGCAAGTTTGTCTGGGACTAACCTGATGTTTGTGAACAGCTGAGACAATTGCGATCGCAAATGACTACCCGCTCAAGATGCACATCCTAATGGAAGTGCTCAGAGCACATATGAGGCATTTTACTGGCGCCTCTGCCCATGATTTAGCCTTACGGTCAGAAGACTGACCTCGTGCCTCATTTTGCAAGACAGTCTTGACATATCGTACACGCATACCCACGGGATATACAACTCTGTCCAGAATTGCAACTACCCCATGGTGTATGACTCATCCACATGTTGAACTTGCGGTTCCAGACATACGGTCAAAATCCTGGCTCTCGTCTCCAGCGCTAAAGCCGCTTTCTCTTCTCTTGTTGTATGAGAAGTACAGTGAGCATAACCATCTATATACTGACGCTTCTACTAAAGTAGATGGGTCTGCAGAGTCGTTGATCTTTTCTACTACAGCGACAACGATGAAGATTTGGTTATCCAACCAGACGTGTCGACAGCTGTGGAACTTGCTGCTCTACGCAGTGCAGTTAAAGTCATTAAACACCAAGAAGCCAAGAAATAGAGCGTGTTCACGGACTCCAAGGCGGCACTACAGTGTTTAGTGTTCGTGTTACGCCGGGGACCTCATGAACAACTAGTGCTGGAAATTAGAGAGCTGCTTCACCACCTCTCCGACGAAAGACACGAAATCACATTCCAGTAGGTTCCAAGTTACTGCGGCATATTGGGCAACAAACATGCCGATGCAGCTGCTCGATCAGCACGCAAAGATGGTGAAGAAGAATATATTTCATTTTCATGGACTGATGCTGCAATGAAAATCAGAAAAATTGCTAATGAAAAAGTAAAATCCATGTGGAACGCTGAGTGCTTACAGCACTCGCGACTGCTTAGGCTGGAAACGTCTCGTTGACTTCGACCTCCGTCTGGACTCTCTCGAATTGAGACAACGGTGCTTTGCTGACTTTGGCTTGGTGTCGCTTTCACCAAAGTTTCTGCCTTCCAAATTGGCATGGAAGGCAGTGCTGCTTGTGATCATTGTGGCGGTGATGAAACGATAGAGCACTTTCTTTGTCACTGCCCTCATTACAGCGTGAAAAGATGGCAACTAGCTGCTGCGTTAATTCATCTTGACGACAGACCCTTGTCAGAATAGTCAGTGCTTGAAAGGCGGCATAATCTGTCTTTGCACATAAAATCACTGAAGGCCTTATTGAACTTTTTACGTAGTAGTGGCCTATGAAATAGGCCATAGCACCCCAGCTCACTTTTTTTTTCTTTTTCGCGTGTCTATATGACTTTTTGCCTTCTTTCCCATCTTTATTCCCCATTCTCCCTTCCATCAGTTCAGGGTAGCAAACCGGATGCCCCATTTCCTGTTAACCGTCCTGCCTTTCCCTCATTTTATTCTCTTTCTCTCGAAATGCTTGTGTTGTTTTAAAGTTCTGTATGCCGGGGCCTATCTGACCAATTAGTGACAAGCGTTGCCTACAAAATATTTTAGTTTGGTTTTAAAGTAAGGTGCATCCTCATCCAAGTATTCAGGTGCAATCGACGTTTTCTGTGATTTGACATAGATACAGGGCCCCTTCATCACCTTGCAGAAGTCATGCAAGTATTGTTGTCCTCAGAGAACATTTGCGGGGCGCGCACAATACCCCGACTGGCACCTGGCAAAGACTATTGTTTGTCACGGTTCTCGCTCTAGTTGTCAGGCTGCTCTCAAGGTGGTTTTGGCTGCTTACGCCAGGAATGTTTTTGTGTTTTTTTGACAGGGACATGCTCTAAGCATTCACATCATTTCATTTACTACTTGTGGGTCTGTTCATTTGAAAGCAGCACATTCAGCTTCACCGAAGCTTAAGCGCAGATAGTCTCAGGCGCTGTCCCGCTGGGGGACACTATTTTCTGATGGTACTTAGGCGGGCGTTTCGAAATAATGCAGGATTGTTCTAATTTAATTATGCTAGCAGAAATTATATGATGCATTAGATCATTTACGATTCAATTTTAGTATTACCATGTGCAAAGCTACAAATAACTGTAAAATTGCAAACAAAATTTTGCTGTCAGGGATTCCTTTAACTCATACCGTCTTCAGCTTGGCCATTATATCAACGTCGCCACATATTTCTAACGGGCGCTGTATATTGCCTCGTTCCTTTTCTCAAGTTTTGTTATCCCGTTACACGACATTCAAAGCAAACCGCACCTACGATGTTTGAAAAGCCTCGAGGCTATAGTAGATAGTTTTGTTGAGATTACGCCCACCTTGTTAACATTACAGATTATTCTGAAACCGACGTCGCCGATAGTGATAACGCTAGAACATTTGATGGCGAGTGTATAAATGCCGACGTGCTTCGCCGCTTGTCAGTTGATCGACGGTCGACGCTCTGCTCGCTGCTATCAGTGCCAGCAGTCTTGCTGTAATCTGACTTTCCTTTTACATGGCCACAAGTTAGGCCCAGATAAACAGTTTATTATCCTACCTGCAGTCTGCTCCCTTCATCCACGTCACGACCCCGTGACATCTGGTGGAGGTGCTGCTCCTTCCATGTACCGGACGCCCCCGTCAAGCCGTGAAGCCAGCGCCAGTCATGAAGACATCGACGACAACCCCGAGCAGTGAACAAGCCGCAAGCAACAAGGTCTACCGCCAGAGTTCGGGCCTCTACTTGTGAAGACCCGGCAGACCAAGACCCTGACCAGGGCGGCGTCAACGATGACAGGCCCTGGGCCGTCTGCACCGATCCTGCTCCAGCAACTCAAGGAGTTGCTGACCTTCCACGGTTCAGCCCTCTAAGACCCAGAAAGTTAGCTGGAGCCATACAATTGAGCGGTCATTTTCAATGCTTGGACCAGCAAAGATAAGCTTCGTCATGCGTACTTCGCCTTAGAAGACGCCGCTCGTACGTGATTCGAGAACCAGTAGCGAACCCTGACAACATGGGACACATTCCGCACGAAGTTCCTCGCTACATTCACGACCGTCATACGCAAGCAGAGGGTCGAAGCACTGCTGGAAACCCGGTCGCAGCTTCCAAACGAAAACGTTATGCTCTTCGTGGAAGAGATGACGAAGCTTTACCGGCACGCCGACCCCAATATGCCTGAAGACAAAAAGGTTCGCTATCTCATGTGAGGAGTGAAGCAGATGCTGTTTGCGGGTCTGATGCGAAACTCACCGTGCACTGTCAAGGCGTTCATCTCCGAAGCGACAACGATTGAAAAGACGCTGGAGGTGCACACCCGACTATTCAATCGCCGCTCAACGCCAGAGTACGCAGAAACGCAACCCCTCTGCTCTGACGATCTGCGCGAGACTATTTGAGCGATTGTGCGGGAAGAGCTGCACAAGCTGTTACTCTCAGGGCAGCCTCAAGTGGACTCGATCGCCGACATTGTCCGTGAAGAAGTTCGGACTTGTCCTCGAAGTAGTTCAGACGAAGAAGGACCTGTACCCGCTCCCAAGGATAGACGATGCCCTACCGTATTAACCGGAATATAAGTCGAGATATTTTCAATAAAACAACGAGCTAAAGTTGCCCCTCGTCTTATATAGCAGTGTCTAGCTGATAGTGCACCGCTGTCTGGCAACATGTGGCTTGCATGTGCATGAGAAGCTGGACACGGCCATATTCGCATTCAAATCTAATAGCAGTTTCTTTTTCTCTCGTCTGTTTTTTTGTGTTCGTGATTTGCCTCCAATCTGTTCCAAGTTCTCGCTCCACTTGACATTGTGTTTCATTTTTGGTGGTCTTTTTTTCGTTCACTGAATATGAGTAGCGGTACGAGAAAGCAGTACTCAGCTGTGTTTAAACTAGAGGTTGTTGAGTTCGTAAAAGCGAATGGGAATATGGCTGCTCAGTGCCGCTTTTGTGTATCAGAAAAAAGCTTGCGCTATTGGAGGGTGCAGCAAGGGAGCAGCAGATGTGCAATCCTCGGAAAGTGTAATTTCGTGGCCAAAGTGCGGTTCAACCGCAGCTGGAGAATACGCTAGGGAACTTTGGGTATGAAGTTCATGTGTGCTCGCTGCCAGTGACCGTGGATACCATTAGCAAGAAAGCTGTGGAACTCGCTTGAGAAGCTGGGCTCACGAGAGAAGAGTTTCGTGCACCAAACTCTTGGGTGCGTGGATTCATAAGACGCAAAGGATTTTCTTTCTGGTGGCGCACATCCATCTGTCAGAAGTTTCCAGACGAGTTCGAGGACAAGCTTATGAACTTTCAGGGCTTCGTGAACCGGCTTCGGGAACAGAACAACTACGTGATGGGGCAGATTGACAATGCCGATGAGACCCCCGTGTGGTTTGACATGCCTTCACCGACCATGATCATGCAGCGTGGCACCAAGGATATGAAGCTGTTGTTTAATGGCAACGAGCATTCGCGCTTCACCGTCATGCTGGCATGCATGGCAGATGGTAGAAGTTTCCGCCCTTCATTATTTTCAAACGTAAGACAATGCCGAAGGAAGTGTTCCCACCTGATGTTGTCGTTCACGTCAACAAAAAGGGATACATGGACGAGGCCATGATGCTCGAATGGATACGAGTAGTCTGGAACCATCAGCCAGGTGCACTGCTGCATAAGACGGTAAGTTGGGCCAGTTGGTTAGGATCCATCGTAAACTTATTTACAGCGCAACACCATAAAAACACAGGACAGGGAAGGAGCAAAAGAGAAAAAAAAAAAGACTGCGCTGACTCACAACTGCTTATTGGAAAAAAAAGGGGCGAAAAGTATATATATGGTAACTGGCAGCCTACATCACGACATGCGCGGAACAAGAGGTGCATCGAGGTAGCGTTGTCACACTCATGGCAATAATCAAGATTGGCCTAAATAACTTAATTCTTTTTCATGCAGTGTGACATATGGTTCGCTAATGCACTTGCTACCCCTAATCTTTATATGATATTCCTCAGCGATTTCTCTTGTTAGTTGGTTAGGATGCTTGAAGATGATGGTGGTTCTCTCAAAAATTGGACAACAAGCGCATGACCTGCAATGTTCCGGTAGATGAAGTTGCGCGACCCCTTGAAGAGGTAACTCTTGCTCCCTTAAACGAATATTAACACATCGTTTCGTTTGTCCTATGTACTCTCTACCACACGATAATGGAGTTAAATACACAGCATTTTTTACGCATGCGATGTGCTTGTTCCTATGATTCACAGCGCATCTCCCTTTGGCTTGTTTGTTCCTCAGCGCATTATCAACCATCGGGCAAATGCGACCTACTTTATGTTTGGCGGTAAAACGAACGTCGACGCCATACCTTGAACCTACATTTTTCAGCCCATGCGCCAATTTGCCTACATAAGGAAACACTGCTCTTTTTCTTTTTTCATCACATTTTGCTTGAGCTCCTCTGTGTTTCGTGAGCTTAACGCTTTGAACCATCGACTCACACACTAGACGAAATCACCTTGTCAGGATACCCAGCATCTACTAAGCGTTTTATCTGGTTATAAAAAGCAGTATTCGACACGTGCACACAGGATTTCCTGAGTGACGCATTTAAGATTGTCTTTGCAATCGCTCTCTTCACAATCTTAGAATGGCCAGAGTTGTAGTTTAAGATAGGCTTTACTGATCTTGGGTTGTAATTCCAACACAAATGATTTTTACCAAAGGCTGGCTTTAGGTCCTGAAACTGTAGCTCATAATTCTTACAGGCTTCGTGAGTGAATGTGAGACCTATACCATGCTGACTGAACAACTTGAGAATGTGATCAATGTCCTTATGGTGAATGTAATTGAGGGAAAAAATTACAAAATCGTCGACATAACGAAAACGGCACTGCAGCACTTACTGAGGTGACCCTCCAGCTGCCTGTCAATGTAGCCCTAAGACAACAGGATCTCGAACTACATAGAACGCAAGGAACTATTCGCACACAAAATGATCGGCTTCAGGCCTGGCCTTTCCACACAAGATGTAATGCTACTTCTTAAGAAGCACATTTTCAATAACAGCACTAGGTATGTTAGGCGAATCCTAGCCCTTGACCTGACCAAGGCCCTTGACACCGTATCTCATCGCTTTGTCTTGCAGGCCACGGCCAGCCTAGGTCTGGGAGCAAAGTTTCAGGCCTTTGTTAGGTCATTCCTGATGAATAGAACGACTACCATGAGGATCGCTCAACACAAGTCAGATGAGTTCGCCTTAAGAGCCAGAGGCACTCCCCAAGGGGCGATCATCTCCCCCTTGTGATTCAATATAGTCGTGAAGGGCTTATCAGAGAGGCTCAGATTTCTGCCCAATATAGGCCACTCGCTTTATCCGGACGATATCACGATCCGGTGCCCGGGAGGATCACTCGCAGAAGTAGAAAACGTGCTGCAATTAGCCCTAGACGAAACTGAGTCCTATCTAGAAGGCACAGGCCTCCAACTCTCTCCAAACAAATCAGAACTGTCACTGTTGAAACGGGGTTTATTGGCGTAAGTAGTACTTGCACAGCAGGTCTATTGATGCGGAAAGCGGGCGGCAGCAACCGACGCAGGAAACACAACGCTCGGAAGAACAGCTCGCTAAAACTCTCTCGCTAAAGGTGTGACCCACTGCGGCACATAATCTTTTTCTTCTCTACAATACCCCGGCGGCGAAGGCGAGCCATCCTGGCACGTCAAGGTGACGAGATTAGGAGTGGGTCGTGGTAGGGCTTGAGACGACTCACGTGGGCAGTCTCACGACCGAGGAATCGCCTGTCTGTAGATGGCGTGACCAGTTCGATCACGTATGTGACAGGAGATCGACGTTCGACGACGCGATAAGGACCGTGAAACTTGGGGGCAAACTTAGGGGACAGACCTGGGGAGTGGAAGGGCAGACGGAGCCAGACGAGCGAGCCCACAGCAAAAGTCTGGACTTGCTGGCCGCGGTCGTGGCGGCCTTTTTCGAATGCTTGCTTGTCCGAGGAGAATGATCAGGCCAACTGACGACACTCTTCTGCGTGGTGCATAATTTCAGAAAGAGGGTAGAACTTTGAAATGTCGGGACGATACGGCAAAATGGTGTCGAGGGTGGAGCATGGCTCACGCCCATATAGAAGAAAGAAAGGCGAGAAGCCTGTGGTTGACTGCGTCGCGGTGTTGTACGCATATGTCACAAATGGGAGAATGACGTCCCAGTTTGATTGGTCGGAATTGACATACATGGCGAGCATGTCTCCTAGCGTTCGGTTGAAGCGCTCAGTTAGGCCGTTGGTCTGCGGGTGGTAGGCTGTAGAGGTGCGGTGCACCGTGCGGCCATGCCTGAAGGAGTTGTTGTACAACTTCGGATAAAAAGACATGCCCTCGATCACTTAGCAGTTCACGTGGTGCCCCGTGACGCAGTACGAAGCGTCGCAAAATGAAATTGGCTACGTCACGTGCACCAGCCGTAGGTAGTGGAGCTGTTTCAGCATACCTCGTCAGATGGTCGACGGCGACAATGATCCATCGATTTCCAGTGGCAGTGTAAGGATGGGGACCATATAGATCGATACCAACGCGGTCGAAAGGGTGCGCCGGACACGGTAGAGGCTGTAATAATCCGGGTGAATGGGCAGCTGTCTTTCGTCGTTGGCATAATGAACAAGACCGAATGTATTTTTGTACAAAAGTGTACATACCACGCCAGTAGTAACGCTGGCGAATCCGCTGATATGTTTTTAACACACCAACGTGCGCATGTTATGGGTCGGCATGAAAATACGCACAGACATCAGATCGCATGTGGTGTGGTATAACCAAGAGCCATTTACGACCATCCGCGTGGTAGTTTCTGTGTTATAGTTGCGCGTCCCGTATCGCGAAATGTGTGGCTTGGCGGCAAAAAGCGCGTGGGTACGCAGACGTTGAAGAGTCGGAAAGAATGTTCAGGAGAGATGTTATCCATGGGTCTTTCCGCTGTTCAGACGACATGCTTGAGACGGAAATGGGAGCGATGGAGAAGTTGGTGTCCGAATGCAGGTCTGCGCCGGATCTCACTGGTGATCGTGAGAGGGCGTCCGCATCAGAGTGTTTTCGTCCTGAGCGGTAGACGACACGAATGTCGAATTCTTGTAGGCGAAGAGCCCGACATTTAAGGCGACCTGAAGGATCTTTTAGCGACGCCAACCAACGAAGTGCGTGGTGAGCGGTCACAACGTCGGAACTCTGTCCGTACAAGTAAGGACGAAACTTGCTTAACGCCCAAACGATTGCGAGGCATTTTTTTTCAGTTACTGAGTAGTTCATCTCCGCTTTCGTGAGTGTGCGGCTTGTGTATGCGACGCCGTACTCTGGAATACCGGGCCTTCGTTGCGCGAGTACTGCTCCCAGACCAACGCCACTGGCATCTGTGTGCACTTCAGTGGGGGCACTTGGGTCGTAATGGCATAGAATGGGTGGGGACGTAAGCAGGCGGCGCAGTGTAAGGAAAGCTTCGTCACATGCCAAGGTCCAGTTAGAAAGATTAGCTGGACCGTTCAGTAGTTCTGTAAGTGGGGCTATTATTGATGCAAAGTTGTGAACGAAACGGCAAAAATACGAGCACAAGCCGATGAAACTTTTAAGTTCTTTGAGTGAAGTCGGCTTCGAAAAGTCGGCTATGGCTCGAAGTTTGTCTGGGTCAGGGCAAATTCCATCCTTTGACAAAACGTGACCAAGTATAGTAAGTTGGCGAGCCCCAAAGCGGCACTATTTAGGTTAAGCTGGAGGTTTGCCTTAGTAAGACACTGAAGAATGGTGCGCAGACAGTCGAAGTGGGTAGGGAAATCAGGAGAGAACACGACAACATCATCAAGGTAACATAAGCAAATCTGCCATTTAAGGCCGTGTAAAATGCTGTCCCTCATTCGTTCAAACGTCGCAGGTGCATTGCACAGACCGAATGGCATAACTATGAATTCGTATAGGCCATCCGGCGTAATGAACGGTGTTTTGGGATGGTCACGCTCTGCCATTGGAACCTGCCAGTAACGTGAACGTAAGTCCAGCGAAGAAAAGAATTCGGCATCTTGTAGGCAATCGATAGTGTCGTCTTTTTTCTTCACTAGCACAACAGGTGAAGACCAGGGGCTAGAAGATGGTTTGATGACACCGCGCTGAAGCATACCATCCACCTGCTTTGCAATTACACTTCGTTCCTTGGGTGATACGCGGTAGGGGGGTTGCCGCAAAGGAGGGTGCGTTCCAGTGTAGATTGTGTGAGCGAAGGTGTTAGTTTGACTCAGTGCCTTTTGAGGAAGGTCAAATGAATCTCGAAATTCATGCAGCAGGGTTATTAGCTGGTCCCGTTGATCCGGAGGAAGCTTGCTGTCGATGGAACGATTGAAGATATACGAGGAGTAGTCATCTCGCGTAAAAAGAGGAGTAACGGCATTCAGTTGAAGTTGCTGGCCAGGGTCATCAACAGGATGAACATAGCCCAGTGTTTCGTGAGCTCTTAAGGTGAGAGGGCATGAGCTAGGATTGCAAACGACAATTGCGGAAGTATCTTGGGGAGGTGGCAGAACGGCGTACGGCAGAGACGTACCGTGGCGGCGACTGAAAACGTCAGATGGGGGAACACAACGGTAGAGCCTGACAATTTAGTGCGATTGACGGGGACAATGATGGCACTAAGGGGAGGAACATAAACGTTGGAAGCAACAAGAAGCTTGCCAAGGTGAGTGCGCTCATTGTCCGTAGATGGCGCATTTGAAAACACAGAAAATTCCACCTGCGCGCGAGCGCAGTCAATTACGGCATGGTGGCATGACAAAAAATCCCATCCAAGTATCACGTCGTGGGAACAAGTGGTCCAACACGAGAAACTCAATGTGGTACAGGACGTCCTGAATGTTTACTCTCGCTGTACATGCTTCGACTGGTCGAATTGGTTGCGCACACGCGGTATTCAGCGAAACGTCGGAAGGCGTCGTCATTACTTTTTGTATCGAACGGCAGATTTTCTGACTCATCACAGATACGGCGGCACCCGTATAAACAAGCGCAAGAGTTCGTAGACCTTCAACAAACACTTCCAGAACGTTTGTGGGGGACGGGCGAAGACATGTACAATGCGACAATTTCGCAGCTCGTGCCTCCAGAGCTGCAGCAGTCAGTTTTTCGTCTCTACAGGATTCAGTTGGCGATGCAGAGGGTACGGAGAACTGTAGCGACATGGTGAGGATGAGCGGCGGGGACCGAATGGTCGGTAGTCGGCAGCAGGGTGGTGGTCTAGTTCGGTTGGTGACGGGTCGTGTTCCACTGATTGTCAGTCGCATTGACGTGGCAGTTCTCGTTGCCCGTTGTACGGGGCCGGTAAAGAGTAGTAAGGGTACCTCGGAGCTGCAGCCGGGCCCGTTGCGAAGCGCCGGCAACAGAAGCGTGCCTTGTGACCTGGATATCCGCATGCGTAACAGATCGGGCTATTGTCAACTGTGCGCCAAGGGTTTCCGTTATAGCGCTGTTGTGTTGCTGGAAATGGCGGCAATGATACTTGTACAGGCTGGGGAGTCGGCCCAAGCGGAGGTCGTGGTGGAGTAGCAGCAACAGCAGCGTAAGTCAATGGCGCGGTGACGGGTGCTGTCTGAGAGACGGACGGCAGTGCCTCGGAGACCTGCGCCTGTATTACCTGCCTGATGGCGGGCGCGAGACGCTCAAAAGAGGGTTCTGTTGCCGGTAGACATGACAGGCACGAAAGTTGTCGGGCCACCTCCTCGCGCACGTATCGTTTGATTTCCGACATGGTTGTGCTGTGGTCTCCACCCAGGCTCAATGCCGCGAGAGTTCCATCGGTAGCCGCTGGCCGCTGTGTCATGACCCGTTGTTTGCACAGATCCTCGAAGCTCTGGCAAAGAGTGGCGAGTTCGGACACGGTACGTAGGCCCTTGGCCAGCAGCGTCTTGAAGGTGTCGTCTATCCCCTTCAAAATGTGTTTGATCTTGTCTGCCTCGATCATTGAAGGGTCAAGGTGCTTGCACAAGTCGAGCACATCTTCGATGTAGCTTGTGAAGCCTTCCCCCTGAAGCTGTGCGCGTCCCGGTAGACACTGTTCGGCGTACCTCGGGGCGACCGAACACATCGGTAATGCGTACCTTAAAGGCACCCCAAGTGGCGAATTCCGAGTGGTGGTTGTTAAACCAGAGACTCGCTACCTCTTTCAGGTAGAAGGGTACATATTGCAGCTTCGAAGGGTCGTCCCACTTGTTGCTTGCGCCTGCCTTTTCAAATGTCAACAGTCAATCTTCTACGTCTTGCTCATCAGTACTGTCGAAAAAAGGTGGATCGTGCACGCGCAGCGCAGTGGGCACGATGACCATCGAAAGCTGGGTCGTACCTTGCTGGGTGTTTTCTTCAGCCATGTCTGGGATGGCAGGCAGTTTCCTGTTGCGGAGTTCCAAGTTGAGTTACCCCGCACCTTCACCACTCTCAAACAGGGTTTATTGGTATAAGTAGTACTTGTACAGCAGGTCTATTGATTCGGAAAGCGGGCGGCAGCAACTGATGCAGGAAACGCAACTCTCGGGGGAACAGCTCGCACTCGGCTCCTCTCGCTAAAGGCGTGACCCACTGCGGCACATAATCTTCTTCCTCTCTACACTGTACAGGCCGGCCAGGCAAGGCGTTAGGAGACTTCCACACCTGGACCAAATTCCCATCTCCCTTTTTGCAAGAAATAGACAGCGCAATCCATGAGTCGATTCAAACAGAATCCTAGGACTACTGATTGACGCGAGACTGTGTAATGCCAAAACCCTGTCGAACATCACGGCCAAAACCGAAAGCATGCTGAGACTTGTTGCTAGAGTATCAGGACGCAGAAAGGGACTAAGTGAAGCCAACCTACTTCGGATCCATCATGCCTTCCTAATGAGCCACATTAATTTATAGCATCGGCCCTTACTTGGACTAGAACAGAAAAAAATAAGCTAGACACTCTCATCCGTAAGAGCATCAAAAAGGTACTGGGGTTACCAGTTACCACATGCTCTTACAAATTAAGACAACTCGGTATGCACAACGAGATTGATGAAGTGATCGAGGTGCAGGTCACCGCCAAGGTTGTCAGGCTCTCGTCAACCAGGGCAGGAAGACGCATTCTGGACGAGGCTGGCATGGCTCCCAGAATGCTTGCTGAACGGGACATTACCTTATTCGGGAGGTCTGGGAAACCTTTGTGGTCAGCGTTCTCCCTCGGAATATGCACCCGCAATACAATGTAGGGAGGCGAAAAGCCCGAGCACGGGCGATATTACAGAACGCCGCCGAGAATCGAAAGTCGACTGTCTTTGTCGACGCGGCTCAGTACGGCAAGTCTAGCACATTCGCGCTGGCAGTCATTGACGGCAACGGGGAATTCCGCTCCTCAGCTTCGGTCAGGTTAGCTACGAGCGCAGTTGCAGAACAGGTCGCCATAGCCCTGGCCATGACCGACCACTCACACACCACCGTGTGAACAGACTCACGAGCGGTCATCAAAGCTTTTGAGTCGGGTAACTTAGCGCGAGAGGCTGCCTCCATCCTAGAAAAAAGAACAGGCCCTGGCACTCACTTAATCTCTTGGTTTCCCGCCCATATGGGTGCGAACGTTCACCAGCACGTACCCAACCTCAACGAGCTTGCCCATAACGGTGCGCGAGATCTAACGTGCCGCGGCGGCATGGAGGCCTTATGTGGTCAGGATGAAATCCAGCATAGCGATCCACTCCTTATGTTTAATGAAATCACATCTCACTATTGGCTAAGTAGAAGGGCCTATCCTCTTCCTCACCTGAAGTTAGATAAGTCTCATTCAGTTACACTTAGAATGCTCCAGACAGACTCGTTCCCCTCGCGGGGCTTTATCAGTCGTATCTCCACAGACGTTGACTCAAGTTGTCTGGAATGTAATGAACTTTATTGTTCCTTAGCGCACATGCTTTGGCAATGCCCCGCGTTACCTAACGGTCCTCTATCCAGCGAAGCCGACTGGGAAGAGGCACTCCGGAGCCCATCGCTCCAGGCACAAATCCAGGCAATCCAGAGGGCCCAAGAAAAGGCGGAACATTACGGTGTCCCAGCCCCGACTTGGACGCGGCCAGCAGCTTCCGTGGGTCCCCGATAGGGGTTCCCGCGAAAGCTCCTTAGGATCACATAAAGTTCATTGTCTGTCTGTCTGTCTATGAAATTTGCTTGCACTCTTTCTTTTCTTTTTCTGCCATGCGATTTTAGAGGGTCGAGCTACATTCGAGTCCACTTACAATCGTGTAAATACCATAGGTTGGCAAAACTTGCGGAGCTCACTCAGACTCACCCATAAAATATATTTTGCCCTTAGAGCTCACTGGGGCTCAGACTGACAAAATTTTTTTCGAGCCGTATGTCAAGCGCATCAGGCAAGTGACACGACAACCAAGTTTCCGGCCAGACAAGTCATGTCAGGTTTATTGGCAGCCCTTATTGTAGGAACCTGTGCTTGCTGCGTTGCCATCTGGCACTACTGCTGTACACTACATGAGCCATCTGGTAGTTATGAATTGTGAGTGGGCACGAGCAGGCGAAAATATAGAAGAGAACTGATAAGTAAAATTCATGGATGCAAACCAACTAGCCCAGCAACGTGTTTTATTGTCTAGTAGTATTGCCATACAGTACATCCCTCCCACAGTTAACCAGGACGAAACACATGCACCAGAACTCTTTGTGTAAAGGAAGGCAATGTTCACGGGCCGAGTATTTTGGGCCTGCAGACCCTCTTGCTGAACCGCGAGACGTGTGGCGCAGAAGCAGAACCTCGAGGCTCCTCCGTAGTGGAGGTGCTTTTTGTTGGTGATGCTGATCGCTTGTTTTGGGCTGCTTGGTCACCCCAGGCATTGTTGTAGTCTCAGAATGGGTGTCACAGGGGTTCCAGGGGGATGGCAGCGTGTTCTCCAGGACATCCCATTGTTGGGACCAGGTGTATCCGATTGTGCTACAGTACATTCGTTTTAGTCTACATCACATAGGAACACGGGTGTTGAGCTGGCTCCAAGACTGTTGCGAGGAAGTTGACATGCCATACACAGACTTGCTCTCCGGCCTGTAGAAAAGACGCAAGATGTGGGCCACACGTCTTTGGTTGAAGTTGTATGTTTGGCACTTCTAATTCAATTCATCATTCCATTTTTCTTGCCATACACACACAAAAAAAATGGGGGAGGCCCGAACAAAGAGTGAAACACCGTTCGCTTGATGGGGATTGGAGTCCCCCTTACAGGGCATACAGCCGGACAGTGGATGTGGTATCAAAAAAAAAAAAACAAGTTACGATATGCGCATATGTTCTAACAGATACCGCTTAGTTGTACATTTTGTGTGTTTTTTTTAATTAACATTCTTGGTACAAGCGAGAAATCACATGCTGAAGTAAGAGAGGCAAAGTAAATATCTTAATTACATTTTGCGAATGAAGGAAAGAGAAATAAGAACATTCTACAAACATGTATAAACTCACAAAAAACAAACAATGTATAGTTTCTATTGGCGTAAACTATCAAAGGTACACAAGAAAATGTCTTAATGTTGTCTCTCTAGTTGATTCGGCCACAATTTCATGTTTTTTTCAAGTAGTTTAGCATTTTTCGAAGTCTGTAACAGAGCATCTGCTCACTCATACCTAAACGTTAATATGGAATGATCCAGTTTTTTGTATTTCGGAAAGGGTATGCTTGAGTTTTCTTCCCTGGGCTAATGTACGGATTCTTCTTAAGAAAGTTTAAAATGTTGTTTGTATCTAAGAGCTAAGCTGTATGCGTAAAGATTGTGTGCAAAAATTATAGAAAATTGTCTATATAGTGGTTCGGTGTGTGTTTTGTGGTGTACTCCAACTACGTGTGGTACAGGCTCTACGTGTGATACAGGCAACAACGTATGGTACAGGCTCCTACATACGAGTAAGAAAAAAGAATTTAGGACACAAAGTTCTTAAACCTCGACGGTTTCTTGCGTGAATGCTTAGACGTTGAAGCTCATTGCGCTCTGGAGTGCTCTCTCGCGGAGCAGCAAAGTCGGTATGTGAGGAGCCTACTGGCTCGCTTGCGCACTGCACAGGCACAGCTGAGAGCCTACAGGAATAACTGGAGTCCGATGACTCGCTTAAGCGTCCCTCAGTTGCAGCTGAGGACGGAGAACCGTGACCGTGAAACATGGGAACCTGAAGGTTCGGAAGCATGTCCATTAGTGTTAGGAAGGATACTGGCATGGGAACTGGGCTCGTCAGTCAAGTATTGAGACAGAGCCTGAGAAGAGTCCGAGAACTTTGAAACGTGCTCGGTGCACGGTAAAAGTTCCTGGTGGCTGGGCACCACAGCCAGGCATGCAACCTATGGCTGAATACCATTGCTCCGGGGAAAGATGGTTATGCTGCAGGAATAGGCACAGAAACCAATCGTGAAACTGAGGCAGAGTATTGCGGCTGGTTCTGCAAAGGTATTGAAGGGTGCGAGCGTGAAGGAGGTTCTTGTTCGGAATGGATGATTACAAGCTTAGAAGCATTCCAAACCCATCCATCACTGAGCTTAAATGCTTGGGATCCCACTGCCGACATAACAGTAAACGGACCTTTATACTTGTGTTTCTTTCTTGGAACACGTACTTTGACTCTTTGGCCAACCTGAATGACTGGAGGTTTGGCTCCTCGCTTCTGATCGACATAATTCTTCATGTACTTCTGCCTATGAAAACTCGCGTTTTCATGGTATTGCCCGAAAATGACTGCAAAGTAGGAGGCTACGGCAGATCAGTTATGTCAATCGCTTTGCAAGCTTGACGCTTATGAAGCAACATTGTGGGAGACGATCCCATAGTTGCCTGAGCAGAAAGAGGTAAGTACCCAAGTACTCCGTAATTGCCTTCTTTAGAGGACGTTGTTCTATTTGGGCTAGTTGAATGTACTTTTTCAGGACCCTGTTGAACCGCTCAACCTGCCCATTAGCTTGAGGATAGTAGTTGGAAGAACAGAGGTGTTGAATACCTCGTTCCGAAAGAAAGTTTCGGAACGAGACTTAAACTGGGGACCGTTGTCTGTTACTAAGCATGATGGAAAACCTTCACGGCAGAAGACGGAAGTCGAGAAGATGATGACTGCATCAGACGTGATTTCTCGAACGAAACAAACCTCAGACCATTTGGAGTAGTAGTCAATCAAAGTGACTGCAAAGCGACAATCTGAGGGAACATTTGAAAGACGACTAATAATGTCTATACCTTTCTCCCATAGTTTCTCAAGAAAAGAAACTGGTTGTAGAGGTACAAAGACAGGTTTCGCCGATTTGTTGGCAGCCTGACAGATGTAACAGTTCCGAACCGCACTTTCCACTTGTTTGTCAAGGCACGGCCACCAATACCTGTCACGAAGCAGCTGCTTTGATTGAAGTATGCCTGGATGGTTCCTATGTGCTAACTGAATTAATTGCCCCCCTTCAAGTTTCTGGAACTGTAACACGTTCCCTGCGGAAAATGAGCCCATCGGCATAAGAGAGTTTGTCTTTCACTGCCAAGTACGGCACAAGTACTGAAGTCAAATGCTTCTTTGAAGGCCAACCCTCAGATGTATTGAATAAGCGTCTGGAAGGTACCAAAATTAGCAGTGGCTGCCTGTAACTCGTTCTTATTTACGCATGCAGCAACTAAAAAAAATTATCTCTTCTTCCGGCGCCTGTGCTGGCAGGCGAGATTGGTCACCGTCGATGTGCGTTGATGGCCGCTCGACTCCGTAGTAGTGCGGCAAATCCGCGCGAAATGTCCATGACGTGTGCACCGCGAACACGTCCGGCTCCTGGCAGGGCAAGCGGGGGAGTTGGCCCAATGCCGCGTCCAGCCGCAGCGGTGGCAGGCACCCATGCGAGCCGACGGCGAAGCTGGAGAGGAGGTGTCTGCAGCAGTGGAGGGCGAGGAGGTGCACGCAGGAGAAGTCCTGCAGGCGCCATTTTGCACCGAACCTTGGTGAGGATGTCCGCCATTTGACCTGGCATCTTAAATCGCTCGGCGAGCTGAGCCGCCATCTTGAATGAGTGATGACACTTCGTCGACTTGCGCTCCAGATAATTGTAGCAACACGCGCTCGACGTGCTCCTCCTCTCTCCCTACGTCAAGCGCCTTTTGTAGTGTGATGTCCTTGCCCATCTTGAAAAATGTTCTTTGGAGGTGCGGTGACGCGATGCCAGAGACAATCTGGTCGAAGGGGAGGATATCGCCCGCCGCACCGAATTCACAAAGCTTGGCTACTTGGCATACTTTCTGAATGAATTCCACTTCCGATTGGTCTGGGCCTTGACGCAGGGATTTGAAGTGGGCACGCAGACACGCCGCGTCCAATTAAGGGTCAAATAGTTCATTCAGCAGCACAAGGGTTGCGTTGAACATGTCTGGCGTCGTCTCCTGAGTTGGCCGGTCGGCTCCCGACTCATCTTCGGCGGCATGCAAGTAGGTGTGAAGTACCTAGACGCCCAAGGCGTTCAGGAGCAGCGCCTTATTGTGTTCCGGCGTGGCATCCCTGGCAGCGGCATCGATGTAGACCTGTAACACAGAACGCCACTGCCTCCTTGGAATAGGCGGTACACCGGGGCACTGAAAGAACGGAGGCGGAGGGATAGCCGCTTTCATGCTTGCCAAACAGAGCGTCAAGAAGGCAGTTCAGGAGAGATGCGCACATCGGTAGGCCTCGTGACCGGACTGGCACGAAAAGTGTCAAAAAGTAGGAATGTATGCAGGAAATACAGTAACAGTCTGACAACTTGCGCAGATGCTTAGTCGACAGCTCGAGGAAGAAGGCTGGATGCCCGCCTTGACGCTTGATGCTCATGGATTGAAGATCCTCGTCGCCAAAATAATAATAAATAATAATAATAAATAATTTTATTTTCCCAGAAAGAAACAGGTTCTGGAGAGGTTCACTGGCTAAAAGCTGTTTATGGACAGCTTGACGAGGCCAGTGAACCCTATACAAGGCAGGTGGGACAATGACAAAGATGTGTATAACAATAAAGACCATAAGCTAACATAACAATACCAAATACGGTGTAATAGAAACATATATATACATTCCTACGAAACATCCTGATACCAGCATAGCACAGATTACATGGACGCGAGCAAAAAGAAAAAAAAACAAAGAAAGAAAACAAAAGAAAATCCAGCAACCATAACACCAATATTGCCAAAAAATAAAATAATAAAAATAAATAAATGATGAAAATATCAGGGAAGATGCATACAAATTTGATCCTTGTGTATGTGTTGCATCATACAATGTACATATCATATCAGACAAACAAAATTATACAGACTGAATTATATCATATAACCTATTCGGTACAGCATGGATGCACACACTGAAAGAAAAATGAATTGGTACTATCGTACAGACAGCACATTTTACAACGTGAAAAAAGTTAGCCTATGTTTACAAAAAAGGATCGTAGTTCTTTTAATGAGAAACTGTTTACATGACTGTATTTATTAAGAATCATTGGTAAATTGTATTGCAATGTTTGAGATTTGTAATTATTGCGAAACCTCGGAACAAACCAAACAGCACTGCTTCTTGTTCCTAACAAAACATTTTTTGCAGTTAGACATGCGGTCTTTTTAATGAATTGTTTAAACGAAATGGAAGAGAAATAGTAGGTTCGAAGAATGCGAAAGATATACATATATTCCACTTTAATAATACCATAGTCCTGACACACAAGTTGTGTTGATGACAAATAATCTAAATTAGCGACATGTCTAATAATTTTTTTCTGCATGGTCTGAAGTTTCATTATGTTCGTTTTAGTCGTGGTTGCCCACACCAAACTGCAGTAATTTATGTGCGAAAGAAAAAGAGCATGGTATATTTGCAGTTTCACCTTTGCGGGTAAGATATATCTACACCGAGCTAGCACACCAACTACACTAGAGGCTTTTTTGCAGATGTCAACGACGTGTTGGTTCCAGCTGAGGTTTGATGAAAACGTGACGCCAAGAATTTTATGTTCATCCACAAAACGAATGTCTTCACCTGCGTAAACTAACGCTTGTGTTGATGAAAATATTTTGTTTTTAGCTCGGAATACGATGGCTTTTGTTTTCAGTGGATTAATCTTCAATAAATTTTTGCTAGACCACAAGAAAAGCTTGTTCAATAGCTTATTACACCGGATAATTAGCTCATTTGCGTCAGGGCCTGAAAAAAGTAAGTTCGTGTCATCAGCATATATAACAAAGCTCACACTGGGATCAATATCCACGATGTCATTTATGTAAGCATTGAATAATAGCGGCCCCAGTACGCTTCCCTGGGGCACACCATTTAGAACAGGTAAATATGATGACGTATGAGTGCTTAACTGTACGCATTGCTGTCTATTTTGCAAGTATGACTTTATCAACTGAAGTGACGTGCCACAGATTCCGTATGATTCAAGCTTAAGCAGTAAAATGGTATGATTAATGCAATCGAAGGCCTTGCTGAAATCAAGAAAAACAGCTAACGTGAAAAGATTTCGTTCAAAATTTTGCAGTATCATTTCCTTAAGTGTTAATAGGGCCGTCTCCGTTGACCTTCCTTTCCTAAAACCAAACTGAAAGTCAGTGATTATATTTCTGGAGCACAAGAAGGCAGATATACGCGTATAGATTAACTTTTCTAATCCTTTAGAAAACACAGGAATAATAGATATAGGTCTATAATTAGTCACCAGGTTACTGTCACCACCCTTGAACAACACAGTCACTCTGCTTCTTTTCATATCTTCTGGAAAAACACCCGACTCAAGTATCAAATTGAAAATGTGGCTGAGCGCTGGAGTAATGCAATCTAAGACATATTTTATAGGTTTTATTTGAATGTTGTCAATGTCTAGTGCCTTACTGTTCTTTAGGTTCATGAATGTCGTGTAAATTTCTCGTTCTTCTGTTGGTGCTAGAAAAATACTGTCGGGGGCGTTTATTTCCTGGTGTAGCCCTGAAAGAGTTTGCCTGCAAAGGCGCGTTTGCTGATACACCCACATTGACAAAATGATTATTCAAGTGATCCGCAAGTTCTTTACCAGCGAGCTCGACATTGTCAACGGTAATCTTAGCTGGTGTGGAGTCCCGCTTACCGCGACCAAGCACATCATTAATTAAGCGCCAAACAACATCAGGTGATTGCTGGGCGCTTTCAGCAAACATTTTCTCGTAGTAAGTTACCTTAGCTCGCTTAAGCTCCCGATTCAGCTTGTTACGTGTTTTTTTAAACTCTGCCAAATCTGTCAGTACTCTTGATTTCAAGAATAAGTTGTAAAGTTTATTCTTAAGTCGTATCATACTAGCAAGAGAGGGGGTCACCCATGGTTTACGTATTTTTTTCGATAGTTTAACTTGCTTGAATGGGAAGTGTTTTACGTATATACGTACAAAGGCAGCAAGAAATTTTCGATAGGCTTCGTCTGCAGAAATTAAGTTGAAAAGAAAAGACCAATCATATTCACTAATATCCTTCTTAAAAGATTCCAAACTGTGGTTTGTTACAGTTTGTATTGTATATGGTTCACGATACATCTCCTTAATATTCGGCTTGTGGGAATAACACATAAATACCGGGCAATGATCACTTATATCTGATGAAACTGTTCCGCACTGAAATACACTGTAGTTACATCGTGCGGCGGACGGGCCGCATGGAGAACAAAATGTAGTTACATCGTGCGGCGGACGGGCCGCATAGAGAACACAGGGCACGGCGCTGAAGCGCCGGCTGACAAGAAGTGATCAGCAGCCAGTAGCCAAGCAGGAACTCGTTTTATTACATACAATGCCGCGCATATATACACAGGGTAGCGCCCCCTGAGGGCGAAAGTACTTTACATGAAACCATATCCGGCAACCATGAAATGGAAACCAAAACACCACAGGAATTATGGGAAGTGCAGGCTTCGGGTTCGATTGTGTTAGCTAGCGAACTATCTACTGATCCTTTTTTACGTTTTAGTTTCGTTCTTCCGCAGTGGGAGTAGTGGGATGTGTTGCACAGCACTGAAGCAGTGCCTTTGTTGTTCAAAGCTTCAGAGCTTCATGAGTCGTATTTGACAGTTCAAGAGAAGTGTCGTCCACTCACTGCTGCGCATAGATGTATCATTCTTTGCCAGAGCAGAATATTACATCGAGTTTACGATTTTTCGTAAGCGCGTCTTGCCAAAAATTGTTTAAATTGAGTGCATAATGATAGCGATCCTAAGTAGACTCATTGTCGCGCTCCTATGATTTAATATCGCAACAAAAAGAGAGGTGCGTTGGTGGCAGGCCACTTGGATAGGTGCACCTGGAATCACAGCAGATGAAAAGTTAAGTGTTAACTGCGAAGCATTTCTTAGCGAACTTCGGCGACTTTGAGTGTATCTGTCTGTCTACCTACCTACGCTACCTACCTGCCTGCCTGCCTGCCTGCCTGCCTGCCGGACGGACCGGGTGACCGAACCGACCGACCGACCGACGACGACCGACCGACCCGACCGACCGACCGGACCGCCGAACGACCGACCGACAGACCGACCGACCGACCTAACCGACCGACGCCCGACCGACCGACCGACCGACCGACGACCGTCCGACCGACCGACCGACCGCCGAGCGACCGACCGACCGACCGACCGACCGACCGACCACCGACCGACCGACCGACCGACCGACGACCGACCGACCCGACCGACCGACCGACCGACCGACCTGACCGACCGACCGACCGACCGACCGACCGACCGACCGACCGACGACCGACCGACCGACCGACCGACCCGACCGACCGACCGACCGACCGACCGACCGACCGACCGACAGACCGACCGACCGACCGACCGACCGACCGACCGACCGACCGACCGACCGACCGTACGACCGACCGACCGACCGACCGACCGACCGACCGACCGACGACCACCGACGACCGACCGACCGACGACCGACCGACCGACCGACCGACCGACCGACCGACCGACCGACCGACCGACCGACCGACCGACCGACCGACGACCGACCGCCGACCGACCGACCGACCGACCGACCGACCGACCGACCGACGACGACCGACCGACCGACCGACCGACCGACCGACCGACCGACCGACCGACCGACCGACGACCGACCGACCGACCGACCGACCGACCGACCGACCGACCGACCGACGACCGACCGACCGACCGACCGACGACCGACCGACCGACCGACCGACCGACCGACCGACCGACCGACCGACCGACCGACCGACCGACCGACCGACCGACGACCGACCGACCGACCGACCGACCGACCGACCGGTTGACATCGTTGTGCAAGGGTAGAAAACTGCTTATATAAGCATGTGCATCACTTCAACATATATCTGTGCGTGCAACATTCGTACATATATTTAGCGTCATTTATTGACGAGTCACTCGATAAAAAAAATTGCTACGCGGTCACCTTTCCTCTGCATGCTTCGCGTAACGTCGATTCCCAAGTACGTAGGATCTGCCGAATTTTCTCACCTAATACTGCACTGTTATTTTCATAAATATATAATGCATACTTTCGAGGGCAAAGAAAGTCTGTTTTCAAATCTTGTAAAATATGATTCATTATATCTTGGTGCCTAATCTGGAACGCAGTGACAGAGCATTGCATAACCATGTGGTTATATTTGTCCATGTTTCACTTTTACCACATAACCACAAAAATATATTGCAAAAAATTGTATGAAGGAAATAATGAAGCAAGTTTAATTTAAATATAACTTCATATCGCTTTGTTTTACACTCTGCAAACAGGCATCGCAAATCTCTAGCACTTGATCCATCCAAAGCCAATTCGAAGCCTGTACTTCCCATAATTCTCATGTGGGTACAAACACCGCTGAAGGAGCCTGCGTAGACACTAGCGCCAGATTTCCCTCTAGGTATTAATGTATAAAACTCTATGGCGTGCTCCGACTTTCAGAAACGAAACTACTTTAGGTTCTCCCGTTTAAAGTGACATCGTGGTGCACCTGCGTCGACCGGAGCCAAGCCAGGCCAAATGCCACTGTTGAAATGCAGTAATGCCCGATTTTCGGAACTTCCTAGGGACCGCAAAATGGTCTGAAAAAAAGATTTGTGTCTTTTTATTCCACTTAAGTAATCAAATTGCCACAGCCCCATCTGAAACAGCTTTAATGCCTCCTGTAGTACACCTATCACACAATTTACATGCACGCCCAAGCTTTCGTTTAGGACCTGCCTATGTCCATTTGTAAATTTGCATTGCGTGATGAGCGTCGACAATACCAGCAAAGCGTAGAATGAATTGTGACTTTATCACATGGAGGATGGGGCAATGATAAGGCTCTGTCAGAATACTTGTCCAGTCCTTCGGGATGTATGTGTGCACTTAAAATGTGTCACTGTATAGAAATCTGTGGCATGTCTGGTCTAGATTGTTCCTAGTTGTGTACAGCTCATCGCAAATGCAGCTCACGCTGTTCCTACCGGAGCATTTTCGTACACACGTGTTTGTCATGTTCTTGATGTCCACTCCGTTCCTGATTGAGATGCAAGCTGCTTTCGCTCGTGAAGGCACCGCGTCTGTGCGGCGCACTTAGCTGATTCGCACAGAAAGGCAGTGTGCACAGCGGCGATTAAAAGCTTGCAGAACACTGACAATTGCGCCACATGCAGTAAGAAGCAGTTAGCGTAAGATGCTTATCATAAAGTGATTAAGTCTTATTGGTGTTTGCCGCATTGCTGCCATCACGCCTTCGAGCATTTCCGGTGCTTATTCATTAGACATCACCTCACTGCACCGTGATACTGGCTCTAATTTTTTATGTGCTTCACCCTATAGCTATTATGCATTGCAGCAAAGCTGACTTTCCGATATTGCTGTGACGTCGAACAATTTTTGAAAGGGCGCTTGTTAAAGCCTTCGAGATCATAGGTGTAATTGAAGTGAAAACTTTAAGTAATGCTGTTTCAGGCCTAGAATGTTAACCGAAAGCCCAAAGAGATCGGACGCCGAAGAATTTCAGCATTGAAAATTTCAGATCATCTTATACATAGTTGTTCATAGGGCTTGTGATGCTGACGCCAAACCGTCCGAATTTGCTAGCATGTCTGAAAAACTTGATGTCCAAAAAATCGGCAGTCAACTGATCTTCAGTCACGTTATAATGAAGTGCTATGGTTTTATATTTTATTATTGGCTTTGTCTACTAAATATGGTCAGCTTATTTGTCAATGATATTGCCACGTTCCATTCCTCAAGCTTTTGTTATCGCCGAAATACACTACAATCTCAGCGCAAACCGCGCCTGCAGTTTTCGAGAAACTTCGGGGCTGTATTAGATAATTTCGATGAGATCACGCCCACTCCGCGAGCTGTACAGATTATTCTGGAACACTCGTCACCGTCAGCGATAACGCTAGAACATTCGATGGCAAGAGTATAAATGCCGAAGCACTTCGCCACTTGTCAGTAATTGATCGACGGCCGACGCTCCATTCACTGCTATCTGTGCAAGACCGCTACTGTAATCGGACTTTCCGTTTACCGGGCACAGGTTCGCCCAAATAAACAGTTAGATCCCAACATAAAGTCTCCTGTCTTCGGCCACTTCACGATCCTGTGACATCTGGTGGAGGTGCTGCTTTGTTCATGTACCGGATGCCCCCGTCAAACCGTGAACCCAGCCCAAGTCGCGGAGAAGACACCGACGCCAACCAGGAGCAGCGAACAAGCCGCCGACAGCAAGGTCTACCACCGGAGTATGGGCTTCTACAAGACAAGGCGCAGAAGACCAAGGCCAAGACCGCGACTTCAGCGAGAATGACAACCGCAGCGTCCCAGCCCACGATCGTCATGCATCAACCCAGGGAACCACCAATTTTCCATGGGTCATCGTTCGAAGACCCGGAGACCTGGCTAGAAACATAAGACCGTGTGGCCGCCCTCAACCAATGGGACAATGACGAAAAGCTCCGTCATGTGTTCTTCTATTTGGAAGACACCGCAAAGACCGGGCTCGAGAATCGGGAGTCCACGCTCCGAACGTGGGATGTTTTCTGCGGCACATTCCTGCAAACGTTTGCGAGCGTCGCTCGCAAAGAGAGGGCTGCTGCTTTACTAGAGACCCGGGTTCAGCTGCCAAACGAAAATGTTGCCATTTTCACAGAAGAGATGAACCCGCCTATTCCGTCACGCTGACCCAGACATGCTTGAGGTGAAGAAAGTTTGTTTCCTCATGCGAGGGGTCAAAGAGGAGCTCTTCGCGGGGCTAATGAGGAATCCACCGAACACAGTCCAAGAATTTGTATCCGAAGCGACCAGTATTGAAAAGACCCTGGACATGCGCACCAGACAGTATAATCGTCGCCCGACTCCAGAATGCGCTGCTGCTCAAGCCAGTAACTCCGAAGACCTGCGTGAAACAATCCGTGCGATCGTGCAAAAAGAGCTGTGCAAGCTGTTGCTTTCGGCGCAGCCTCAAGTGGATTCGATCGCCAACATTGTGCGAGAGGAAGTTCGGCAATCGCTTCGAATTCCCCAAGCACCGCTGCCCGAGCTGGAAGCTATGAGCTACGCCGCTGCAGCGCGGCACAACGCTCCTCCCCGTCCACGCCAAAACGCTACCCCTTTGCACTTCCGTTGCCAGACGCCACCGCCGACGTCCTATCATTTGCCAGCGGGCCAGCGCAGTGTGCCGAGGAAAACCGACGTTTTGGCTTGCACCTGACAACCGCCCGCTGCGCTACCATTGCGGCAAGACCGGACACACATACCGCCGTTGCCAGTGCCGACAGATGGGACTGCGTGGCTTCGCCGTCGATGCAACACGTCCACAGCCAGGGGAACGGCCACGTGACATCGCCAACTACCTGACAGGAAGTCAGTGGACACCACGAAGTCCTTCCCGCTCGCCGTCGCCCAGCTGCCGCATATCACCGCACCATTGGCAGTACTCTGGCCCAACGCAAGGCTCATATCCTAGCCCGTATCCGGGAAACTAAGGGCAGCAACCGATGGAGGTGCGATTGCTGTGCGACGAACAATCTAAGATCCTCTGATGACGACGATGCCACGACAGAGCTTTTCGAACACCACGCCAACCAGGCAAAGTCTTGACGACGAAACCTTGATGGTTCAGCGAACTGGGAGCGCGGGGGTAAACACAGACACAAAGCAAAGAGGAGGCACACAGCACGAGCGCTCAATTTACAGCTGGTTTATTCCCACGTTCGAAGGTCATATAAGTACACAAGGTTGCGCATGTCAACAGGAAAATAGTATGATAGTGTGAGCAGCAAGCGTGGCGTTCATTCGAAGCACTTGTCTATTAATTATCAATATAGTTAAACTCACAGTCAAGTAGTGATAATGACGGATGGCTGATACATTGATTTTTATTTCTAGAAATGTGATATGCTTTGGAAATTTCACGCGTGGTTTGAAGCGGATGCCGGAACAGTACACTTGTTTTTTCAAACAAAGGTTGACACTTGCAGGAATGGCAATGTGAAGCTAAGACAGAAAAAGGACTATCTTTTAAGGAACTCAAATGCTCCCTGAGGCGTATATTCAAACATCGCTCAGTCTTGCCGATGTAGATGCGGCCGCAAGTTAGCGGTATGCTATACACCACTCCTGTGCAACACTTAACAAATTGTTTTGCATGTTTCTGCACACATCATCTACTTTTTGATGCACCCTGCGCCCTCCTCTGCACCATGGCGCATATACGGCTCAATTCATTGGGTGGAGAGAAAACAACGCGCACACTGAACCGATTCCCCACGCTTTTCAGTCCATGCACCAATTTATGAATGTAAGGGATGACGGCCACCCGTTTGTTTCCTTTACTGCATTCTGCAGAAACGCACGCACGTTCATCACCGTTTCTCACCATCCGCTGAAGTCTCTCACACACCGACGCGATTAGATACGGTGGATACCCAGCCCCGAATAACCGTCCTAGCTGCACTAAGAAACTACAGTGCACCACGTGGATACAGCTTTTTTTGAGTGCTGAACGAAGGCATGACAGAACTATTCCTCGTTTTATAAGCTTGAATGGCCAGACAAGTAATTTAAAACAGGTTTTGCTGATCGTGGGTTATATTGCCAGCAAAGATGATTGCCTCCAAAGAATAGAGAAAGGTCTAAATATTGCAACTTATGATTACTCTGAACCTCCAAGGTGCACCGGAGGCCCATGCCCTCCATCTCGAAGCATGCCAAAATAGTGTCATAGTTCACTGCAGAACATTTCATTACAAAAATCAGATAATCATCAACGTATCTGAAGATTTTGGTGCCTGACGGTACTTTAGTGCTTAAGGTGGTGTCCACCTTCCCTAGGAAAATGTTGCTTAACGCAGGAGCCACACTAGAACCTATACACACACCAGATTTCTGTATGTACAGGTTTCCAAGCCATACGATGAAGGTCGACTTTAGGTAAAATGTCAAAATTTCTAAAAAGGACTCAGCTGACACTCCTGTACGATTCCTGAATGATAGTTCATCATTGTCTTCCACAATGCAGTGCTCAACGCAATTTAGCAACCGATCATGCGGCAAGGAATAATATAGGTCGACTACATCAACACTAAGCGCTGTTACCTCTGAAAACTCAGTGGTGTTCAAGTATTCAACCAAAACATCCGAGTTTTTAATGTAGAAAGGGTCGTTCACGTGCAACATAGATAAATGCTTCTGCAGATATTTTGACACAGCCAGCTGCCACGAGTCCCTCTCCGAGATAATCGCGCGTGATGGCGTTTCTGGTTTGTGCGTCTTTATGGAAAAGAAAGTTTCCAGCTCTGCGGATTTGGCCTTTGCCACAGAAGAGCCGAGCTTTTCCAGGTTCACTCTTTTTAACAGCGAGATCGCTCTTTACATTGTCATTCCTGCAAGTGTCAACCGTTGTTTGAAAAAACAAGTGTACTGTTCCGGCATCCGCTTCAAACCACGCGTGAAATTTCCGAAGCATATCACATTTCGAGAAATAAGAATCAATGTATCAGCCATCCGCCATTATGACTACTTGACTGTGAGTTTAACTATATTGATAATTCGTAGACAATGCTTCGAATGAACGCCACGCTTGCTGTTCACACTATCATCCTATTTTCCTGTTCACATGCGCAACCTTGTGTACTTATATTATGTCCTTCAAACGTGAGAATAAACCAGTTGTTAGTTGAGCGCTCATGCTGTGTCCCTCCTCTTTGCTTTGTGTCTGTGTTTACCCCCGTGCTCCCAGTTCGCTGAACCATCATGAATTACCAACTAGCCCACATTTTCATCCTATTGCAAGACGAAACTTTACTCAACGAGGGTGACCTGACGACGCAACATAGAAGCAGCACAACAAGCCGACGAAGCCGTGACCGAACGCCACGGCCTAACTGCAACGCGAGACGGCGAACTAGCGACCTCGACGTTCCTATCGACGGCCACAGTGTGAGCGCTCTCGTCGATACTGGAGCCGACTATTCCGTAATTAGTGGGTCGTTTGCCGCGAAGTTGAAGAAAGTTAGGACAGCTTGGCAAGGCCCCGAAATCGGCACAGCCGGTGGTTATGTCGTAACGCCAGCAGGAATCTGCACAGCGAGAGTCACCATTAACGACTGTATTTATCCTGCAGACTTCGTAGTCCTACAGCGTTGCTCGAGAGATGTCATCCTTGGCATGGACTTCTTAGGCCTCTATGGTGCTGTCATCAACCTAAGAACAAAGTCGATAACATTATCCATAGAAGAAGTACTACCGCCGCGCACGCCATCAGGAAACCATGCCTTGAATGTCCTGGAAGAACAAGTCACCATTACGCCTCGCTCCAGCGTCATTATTTCAGTTGGCGCTCCTAAATCACCTGACTTGGAAGGCGTCGTTGAAGGCAGTCAGCATCTGTTGGTCACTCGAAATATTTGCGTCGCAAGAGGAATTGCAGAGCTACGGCGAGGCAAAGCAACGGTTATGCTCATGAATTTTAGCAATGAGTACAAACATGTGAACAAAGGAACGACGGTAGCATACATAAAAGAAATTGTGAAAGCCATTAGTGCGTTCGCCCTCGCCGATTCTGCGGAACCTGCTCAGAGGAACCAAGCCCCACCCACAGCTTTCGACGTCAATCCCAGACTTCCGAATCATAAGCAAGAACAGCTCAAGGCCCTGCACCTGCAATACGAAGATTGCTTTTCACACGAGGCCATGAAGAGACAAATTGATTAAATGTTGCGGGACGACATCATCCATCATCCAGCCGTCCAAGAGTCCATGGGCGTTCCCCATGGTGTTAAAGAAGAAAAAGGATGGGACCCTACGTTTCTGCTCGATTATTTCTGCCTGAACAAAATCACAAGAAAGGAAGTGTATCCTCTCTCACGAATAGACGATGCACTTGATCGGATCCATAATGCCAAGTATTTTTCGTCAATGAACCTCAAGACTGGCTATTGGCAAATCGAAGTCGACGAAAGAGACCGAGAGAAGACGGCGTTTACAACACCGGATGGCCTTTGTGCGTTTAAGGTGATGCCCTTCAGTCTTTGCTCAGCGCCTGCAACTTTTCTACCCGTTATGAATACGGTACTGGCAGGATTGAAGTGGCAGACTTGCCTTGTGTACTTGGACGACATCGTCGTGTTTTCCTCGAGTTTCATCGAGCATCTTTGGCGCCTTGAAGCTGTACTTCAAGCCATCAAGACGTCCGGACTCACACTGAAGCCAGAAAAGTGCAGATTTACGTACGAGGAGCTCTTGTTCTTGGGGCTCGTGATTAGCAAGTCTGGTGTTCGTCCTGATCCACGGAAAACAGCCGCCATCGCCGCCCACTGACAAGAATGCGATGCGCCGATTTCTGGGCCTGTGCACCTACTATAGGCGGTTCGTGAAAAACTTCGCCCGCATCGCCGATTTACTCACTAGCCTTACCAAGGCCGACGTAGAGTTCAAGTGAGAAACGTCGCAAGAACACGCTTTCCAGGAGCTTAAACATCGCCTCCAGGCGCCTCCTTTACTTGCCCATTTCGACGAATTTGCTGAGACAGAAATACACACTAACGCAAGCAGCGTAGGTCTCGGCGCTGTTATTGTGCAGAGGGCTGACGGACTTAACAGGGTTATTAGTTACGCCAGCCAATCGCTATCCAAAGCAAAAGCCAATTATTCCACAACAGAAAAGGAGTGCGTCGCCATCATCTGGGCTACGTCGAAATTTCGCCCCTACCTCTACGGCAGGCCCTTCAAAGTTGTGAGCGACCATCACGCCTTGTGTTGTCTAGCCACCTTGGAGGACCCTTCAGGTCCCCTCACACGATGGAGCCTGAGACTTCAAGAATATGACATTACCGTCCTTTACAAGTCCGGCAAGAAACACTCTGACGCCGACTGTCTCTCTCGTGCGCCTGTCGACCAACCACCGCCCAACTACCCGGATGACGACTACTTCTTGGGAACGATATATGTTGACGACTTCGCTGAACGACAGCGGGCCGACCCGGAACTTAAGGCCCTAATAGAATACCTCGAAGGCGGGACCGCCGGAGTCCCGAAGGTATTTAAGCGCGCACTGGCGTCGTTCTTCCTGCGAAATGGTCTTCTCCAAAAGAAAAACTTCTCACCGCTCCGAGCCAAGTACCTCCTTGTGGTGCCTTCAGCTCTGTGGCGGGAACTCCTGTAGGTCCTGCACGACGATCCGACGGCAGGGCCTGCCCGTCTTCCTCAAGGCTAGCTCTAGCCTTGAGGAAGACAAGTCTGCCTGTCAAAATGTCAGCTTGACACAACCCCTGTTTATGGATTTCTTCATCAACATAGTACGTGTCTTAAAATGAATTCTAGCAATATATGCTTCGAAAGCCAGTTTTTCTGCTCTTTAATGCATTTTTTGTCTGTTCTAAAGCCGCCTACGCCAGTAGCATCACTGTGCATGTGCCAGAACTTCTTTTCAGCGACAGCGAGACAATCTGGTTTGAGATGGCGTGCCCAAGCAAATACACGAAGACCTTTTGTGACGATGTGATGTGTCATGCTGTGTGTGACCGAGCACAGAAAGGCGGGTGTTTGAAAGACGTCCGAGAACTTGGCAACAATGCTTGAGCAAGGATCAAGAGCGGCTGTGTGCATCTCGAGAAGCTGGAGCGGTGAAGCATGGAAGAAACAAGCTTGTCTTGGAGTCTAGAATGCAGTTATGGCACATGTCGACAATGAGTTTTTAGTGGCATAGAAAAGTCAGCACCGATTATAAGTTGGCGCGCGTCCTCAATGACAAAAATCCTGCGAGAGGTACGACTGAGGCCAATATCAAGAATCACCTAATTTTGGTCGTAAGTCCATATTATCAATTTGTAGACCACAGTGAGACGAGGGGAGTCGGGAGGATGGCATGATTCATCCAGCATAAAGGAAAGATGCAGATTTTAGCATAAGCAACCGCTTGGTAGTGGATCTCAAAGATATGAACGGTTACGTAGAAGAGGCGACTGTGCCCGACCCAGAAACAGCCATTGCCATCAATGTCTGGCGCGGTCATTTCCTACGTACAAACACACAGTGACAGCTGTGAACACTTGGCCTCTAGCGACGATAGTACCACCAAAGGCTATAGACTTTTTTAACGTTAACATGGGTGCTGCTATACTGTCTAGTGGGCGGCTCCATCCCTGGTCTGGCAACGCACTGGAGTGTGCGAAGCTCTACGTTTTTACGGAGAGTAGCAGTTGCAGTTAATATTTTTCAATCTGGCATGCTGAATTTCATCTCAAATGGTGCAGTATAGATAGAAAATGAGTCTGTGGGTTGTCCTGAACGGTTTTCATCCATTTGGGGTCAAATATGGTAATATGCGACGGCGCTAATGTGTCACAAGTGGTCGGTTTCTATGTTTTCGGCACTTGTTCTGTGGAAAAACGTACGAATATGTCAACCCGTTCTAGCATGGCAAGGAAGTGCTGGCATCGTTTGAAGATACAGTCAAATGTATGTAAATTGCGCTGCGAGCGGGATGCTGCACAGTTAAAACTTGCTGAGAACTTCCCCCTGACAAAGCATCGTCATCGATGCCAACTTTACGAATTCTGCCTTGCATTTGACGCTTGCGGTTGCATACTTTCTGAAAGTGGCCCTTGATATTGCAAAACAAACACTTCTTTCCCTGCGCAGGGCACTGTGACGCTGAGGCGCGGTGATTCCGCGAGCCGCATCGGAAACAGTGTGGTAAAACGGACCGGCTATCTCTGTCTCGCCGAGGGGGGCGGGGCCCCTGCGGCGCACGTGAACCGCTAGCGCTTGGAGAGTTTTGCCGAAAATGCGCTTCTGGCTGGAAATTGAATTTTCGCAAAGAATGCGAATACTGGGAACGACGCCGTACAAAAACAGGCTCGACCGAAGCAGAAAATTCCTTCAGCTCTTCAGCTGCTTGCTCAAACTGAAGAGCCATCCGCACTGCGCTCTCGAACGAAAGGGAGGAACCCTCGAGCAGCAACCGTTCACGTACGCGGTTAGAAACAACGCCGGCAACAAATCGGTCGCGCAGAGCATCATCTTGTGAAGCGAACGAACAATGCGAAACGAGCTCCCGTAAAGGAGCAACAAAGTCATGAACGGACTCGCCTGCGTGTTGGCTGCGGCGGTGGAAACGATGACGCTCGACGACGACGTTACACGACGTGGAAAACTGCTGCCGTAAAGCGCTGAGTGCAGCCTCGTACTCGTCAGTAGCGGCCGCGGGAGGCTTCTCTTGTACTTCCGGTGCTGCGGCGCTTGCTGGTGCTGCGGCATTTGACCCTGCAGGTAAAGTCCAGTAAACACGCTGCCCTTCCGCCCCCAAACAATGCAGAAGAATGGCCTTGCGTCGCGCTAGTGGAACTCAGCTGCTCCGGATGCTAGAAGGTAGACTGTTAAGGTCTGCTCCCACTCCTCCCATGGAAGTGACGGCCGGCCGGGCGTCGGGAGGAACGGCGGCTGTGGAGCAAGGCCGGAGAAACTCATGGCGGGGCGGACCCGGACGACACTCGATGCTGAAGGTAGCTTGACGTGTTTATCCCATCTTCGTCGCCGATGTGGTGTTTGCGAAAGACGCAAGAAGCACCGGCAGCATCACCGTACAAAAAGACGTTTATTGTACGCAACACATCGAATATATACATAAAAGACAGACGCGCCTCCTGGGGGTGAAAGAACACAAAGTAAAAACCGAAACTGAATATAACAAAACCCTCACGAAGAAGTCACGACTACAGGGGCAAATTTCTTTGCCAAATATGGCGGCAGTCTGGCAACAACCACCCCAAAGTTTGGCAACTCAGATATACAACACCAAACAGAATGTAGCGCCCCCGTATGGGTGGCACGCAAAACGGAAAGTGCATAAAAACAAATGGAAGAAAATAAAAATGGTGCTTGGCAGTGGCAAGTAAAGCGAAGGCTCTCGTTCTCTGCTGGCGTCGATTTTCATTCAGGCGTCTCTTTTTTCGCTCCTACGGTGTAAGCCTACAAATGGTGACCTAGGATAATGAGAATGACTGATCCGAACACGCCCTCAACTGAACAAGCCTCACGTCTGTAAGATGTCTCGGCGCTGTAACTGCGTCTCCCATTTTTCTGGCCTCAGAACCCGCAAGCTTGGTTACACCAGGTCGAAGCGCAATTCTTGTTGTACCGCATCGCTTCAAAAAGGACACGCTACTGCTACGTCACCCCAACCCTTCTTCCTGATGTAGCCAGTGAGCGATCCGAGGTCCTCTCTAACCTCTCAGACACTACGCCATACCAGCACCTCAGGACCAAGGTACTGGAGCGATTCATGCCACCGTAATGCGTTCGTTTTTAGCAGCTCCTTAAAGAGGAAGACCTTGGTGACAGGTGCCCCTCCCAACTATTGCACTGAATGCGACAGCTTCTTTAAGAGCACGACAAATCTCATTCAGCACTGCTTTGTGGGCTCTTCCTCCAACATCTTTCTCAGCCAATCTGCTTCGTCGTCACGGCGGCGACCGGAAAGGTCAATCTTGACCGACTGGCGGAGATCGGTGATCAGGTTCACGAAGTGACCACCCCATCCATAAACGCTGCCACACCACCAACAAACACGGTGATTTCGTGACTTGAGGCTCGGATCGATGAACTCACCGCCTCAATTGCTGCACTCTGAAGCCCCCTTTCGGAGACTCATTCGCCTCGTTCCAATCATCAAGCTCTTGGATGCACACAAGGATCTCGAAGTCTCAGCCCTCCACTATCTGCTAGTGAAGGGCTGAGTGGTTTCGGACACCGAGCCACAAGGTGCAAACATACCTGTTTGTAGCTGGAAAACACTCTCCGAGATCACTGACAGCGGCGCGTGATCTCGTCCCAGCCACCTTCTTATGGTAGAAGAGCCGCTATCCAACGCCAAGTTCCTTATAGATACAGGCGCAGAAATTAGCTTTGTGCCCCCCGACTAACTAAGGCTGATCATTCAAAGTTACCTGGGCAATCGCTTCATGCTGCCCAGGCCTCTACTTCGTGCTGCCCACGCCTCTACTGTAGTGACGTATCGACTCCAATCTCTCACCCTTTACTCACACTCGCCGCATTTTCCGGTGGGTTTTCGTCATCGCAGACGTCGTTGTCGGTTCGAACTTCCCCTCATACTTTGACTTAGACATCAGCGTGAGGTGTCGCCGCTTCGTCGATGGTCAGACTCGTCTCTCCATCTCTGGAGTCCTGTCTGACATTGCTCCTATGGACATCTGCACGCTGATACCTTACTCATCGTTTGAAAAAATCTTAGCGAGTTTCCCAGAATTGACCAAACCATGTTATCTCACTCAGTCACTTAAGCATGCAGTAACACACCACATCGTTGCCCATGGTCAACCAGTATCCGCTAGATCACGCCGCTTGTTTGGAGACTGTCTAGCTTAATAAAATGATGGTGGTGCAACAAATACTAAATCATTAAGCGAACCTTTTATGCAAAAAGAAGCACGTCCGGCCAGTTCTGCATTGCATAGTGGGCATTATTTATTTAATTCTGTTGAGCTGTGGCAAGGTGTACATAGGCCAAATTGGACCCCTTGTTAATGATCGCTTTAGGAAGCATATCTTTTCAATTAAGAATGGTGTGGGTTCACATCTTCCGTTACATCGTGCTTCGTGCGGCGGCACAACACTATTCCGAAAGACACGTGTGTTAGGACAAAGCAGGGAAATGTTAGCACGTGTAGTACTGGAAGCATACCACATATAACGGAAGGGGAACGAATGCGCCAGTGTACCGTCTATCCTTTTGTACAAGAAGGAATGCAGTCGAACATGGATATATTGATCTCGAAGGAGATAGCAAATTAGTTCAATATATCAGAAATTCGATATAAAAAAATTAGAGGCCCCGAGAGCTTACACGTAGCGGATCATCACCTACGATAAGAGCATTCAAGCATGACAACTAATTCCCCACACACGCCGCAACATAATGATTTATTTGTGTAAAAAAAAAACGCTAACTTAGTCTGCTTCTTCAATTTTCAAATGTTGAAGACGCTAGTCTCGATCTTATCACAACTCGTGAAATGCGGTGTCTATGCGCTAATCGTCGTCCTCTTAATCGATTTCCGCAAGTTCCGTCCTCTTGAAGCCTGCCTTGCCGAAGCAGTTCACCACTGTGTCCCTCTTCACATCTCGCCAGGCATTAATGATCTCCGCGGCAGAAAACTTCGCGGAGATTTCCGGCCACTCCTTCGTCATCCACTGCTGTATATCCTGGCGGCTGACAGCTTCGCTTTCGCCAGAAATGATTTTGCCAACGATGTTGTAGCGCTGCTTAAATCGGTGAAGCCACCCGCTGTTGTCAGTGAAGTATGAGGCAAGGAAAAAAGAAGGAGACAGGATAGAGCGCCAGACTTTCAACTAGTTTATTTTCCTCGCATCACCCAAATATATATGCTTCCAGAATGTGCACAAGGAGGGGGCACAGCACAAGTGACTATCACTTTGCATACCCGAAAACCTAAACAGAACAGCAGCCCCCGTGCACGCAAAGACTTCCTGCCTTATGAATCTGCACACTCGAAAACCGTAAAAAGATCCATTGCAGCAATGTGTCTCCGGTCTGCGTAGTTGAAGTCGTGCGAGCACACCATGGACGACAGTTTTCAGGAACAGATTGCAAGACTGGTTGCAGCCAGTTTTTCTTTGGCAGTCTTAACCAGTGTGCCTGAATCTCTGCTCTGGAAGCTTAAAGGATGCAGCATAGAGCCTGAAGCTGTGCGAAGAAAGAAACCACTGGTTCTGCCTTACATGCACGAAATTTCCCACAATTTGAAGAAAGTTGCAAATAGGCATGACGTTCTAGTGGTCTTCTCGGCACTCAAGAAGCTGTCGAAGCTCTGTGCCCGCATTTTTTTGCAAAAAGCGAACCTTTTATGCAAAAAGAAGCACTTCCGGCCAGTTCTGCATTGCATAGTGGGCATTATTTATTTATTTCTGTTGAGCTGTGCCAAGGTGTCATCATCATCATCATCATCAGCCTGACTACGTCCACTGCAGGACAAAGGCCTCTCCCATGTTCCGCCAGTTAACCCGGTCCTGTGCTTGCTGCTGCCAATTTATACCCGCAAACTTCTTAATCTCATCTGCCCACCTAACCTTCTGTCTCCCCCTAACCCGCTTCCCTTCTCTGGGAATCCAGTCAGTTACCCTCAATGACCAGCGGTTATCCTGTCTACGCGCTACATGCCCTGCCCATGTCCATTTCTTCATCTTGATTTCAGCTATGATATCCTTAACCCCCGTTTGTTCCCTAATCCACTCTGCTCTCTTCTTGTCTCTTAAGGTTACACCTACCATTTTTCTTTCCATTGCTCGCTGCGTCGTCCTCAATTTAAGCTGAACCCTCTTTGTAAGTCTCCAGGTTTCTGCTCCGTAGCTAAGTACCGGCAAGATACAGCTGTTATATAGCTTCCTCTTGAGGGATAGTGGCAATCTACCTGTCATAATTTGAGAGTGCTTGCCGAATGTGCTCCACCCCATTCTTATTCTTCTAGTTACTTCAATCTCGTGGTTCGGCTCTGCGGTTATTACCTGCCCTAAGTAGACATAGTCTTTTACAACTTCAAGTGCACTATTACCTATCTCGAAGCGCTGCTCCTTGCCGAGGTTGTTGTACATTACTTTCGTTTTCTGCAGATTAATTTTAAGACCCACCTTTCTGCTCTCCTTGTCTAACTCCGTAATCATGAGTTGCAATTCGTCCCCCGAGTTACTCAGCAATGCAATGTCATCGGCGAAGCGCAGGTTACTAAGGTATTCTCCATTGACTCTTCTGCCTAACTGCTCCCATTCTAGGCTTCTGAAAACCTCGTGTAAGCACGCGGTAAATAGCATTGGGGAAATTGTGTCACCCTGCCTTACACCCTTCTTGATTGGTATTCTGTTGCTTTCTTTGTGAAGCACTATGGTAGCAGTTGATCCCCTGTAGATTTCTTCCGGAATGTTTATATATACTTCATCTATGCCCTGATTCCGCAGTGTTTGCATGACGGCTGATATTTCTACTGAATCAAACGCCTTCTCGTAATCTATGAAAGCTATGTATAGTGGTTGGTTATACTCTGAGCATTTCTCTATTACCTGATTGATAGTATGAATGTGGTCAATTGTTGAGTAGCCTGTTCGAAATCCTACTTGTTCCTTTGGTTGATTGAATTCTAATGTTTTCTTTACTCTGTTAGCAATTACCTTTGTAAATAGCTTGTATACTACAGAGAGCAAGCTGATCGGCCTTGTAATTCTTCAAGTCCTTGTCATCTCCTTTCTTATGTATTAAGATGATGTTAGCGTTCTTCCAAGACTCTGGTACTCTTCCCGTCAGGAGACACCTCGTAAACAGGGTGGCTAGTTTTTCTAACACAATCTGTCCTCCATCTTTCAGCAAATCTGATGTTACCTGATCCTCACCAGCAGCTTTGCCCCTTTGCATGCTCTCCAAAGCTTTTCTGACTTCTTCTATCATTACTGGTGGGGTGTAATCTGGGTTACTGCTAGTTCTTATAGTATTAAGGTCGTGGTTGTCTCGGCTACTGTACAGATCTCTGTAAAACTCCTCCGCTATTTTAACTATCCTATCCATATTGGTAGTTATTTTGCCTTCTTTGTCCCTTAGTGCATACATCCGACTTTTGCCTATCCCAAGTTTCCTCTTCAATGCTTTGACACTTCTTCCGTTTTTCAGAGCGTGTTCAATTCTCTCCATGTTATACCTTCTTACGCATACCTTACGTCTATTAATCAACTTCGAAAGCTCTGCCAGTTCTATTTTGTCTGTTGTACTTGACACTTTCATGATTTGACGCTTCTTAATTAGGTTCTTCGTTTCTTGGGAAAGCTTGCCAGTGTCCTGTCTAACTACCCGGCCTCCAACTTCCACTGCACACTCCGTAATGATACTCGTCAGATTATCATTCATTGTATCTACGCTAAGGTTGGTTTCCTCACTAAGAGCCGAATACCTGTTCTGCAGCGACACTCTGAATTCCTGTACTTTCCCTCTCAGTGCTAGCTGATTGATTGGCTTCTTGCGTATCAGTTTCTGTCGTTCCTTCTTCAAGTCTAGGCGAATTCGAGACCGTACCATTCTATGGTCACTGCATCGTACCTTGCCAATCACTTCCACATCCTTAACGATTCCAGGGTGTGCACTCATTATAAAGTCTATTTCGTTCTTATTTTCGCCATTAGGGCTCCTCCATATCCACTTGCGGTTTTCTCGTTTTCGGTAGAAGGTATTCAAAATCCGTAAATTATTGCGTTCTGCGAACTCTACTAGTAGCTCTCCTCTGGCGTTTCTAGTACCGATGCCATAATCTCCTACTGCCTGGTCTCCAGCCTGCTTCTTCCCTACCTTTGCATTAAAGTCGCCCATCACCATAGTATACTGTGTTTTTACCTTACTCATTGCCGATTCCACGTCTTCATAGAAGCTTTCAACTGAAGCGTCATCATGGCTGGATGTAGGCGCGTAAGCCTGTACTACCTTCATTTTGTATCTTTTACTCAGTTTAATTACAATACCTGCCACCCTTTCATTAATGCTATAGTATTCCTCTATGTTGCCAGCTATGTTTCTGTGAATTAGGAACCCCACTCCCAGTTCTCTTCTGTCTGCCAAGCCCCTGTAGCAAAGAACGTGCCCATTCTGTAGCACCGTATAGGCCTCATCTGTCCTCCTAACCTCACTGAGCCCTATTATATCCCATTTAACACCCTCTAGCTCCTCGAATAGTACAGCTAGACTTCCCTCACTAGATAAGGTTCTAGCGTTAAACGTTGCCAAGTTCAGGTTCCAATGGCGGCCTATCCGGATCCAGAGATTCTTAGCACCCTCTGCTGCGTTGCAGATCTGACCGCCGCCGTGGTCAGTTGCTTCGCAGCTGCTGGGGACTGAGGGCCGTGAGTTATTTGACGTAAGCATGTGGGAGGTAGTGGCCAGATACTGCACCAGGGTGGCCAATCCTTCTCTGGTGAGGGAGTGCGTTCTCGGCGGTGTTTGCCGGTGAGGCCGCACCCCAGGCCTCCTAATGCAGTTCCATCAACACGCGGATTTTTTTGTTTTTTTTTTTTTAATCCGGTTGGGAACTGCGCGGGTACCGGGATTTGAACCACGGACCTCTTGCATGCGAGGCGGATGCTCTAACCACTACGCCATCGCTGCTCATGCTGGGTTTCAACTGTATATCGAGTTAACTGAGTCAACAGCGTCTAGTTATATCGCATAGTTTCTATATCGCATAGTATATCCATATCGCATAGTCCAGTGTATCGCATAGAGTGTATAATAAACAACACTTCACAAAAGCTGAAATCAAATTGGTTAGTCCTGCCTCTTCAGACCCCTATAAGGTTGACTAGTCAGAAAAAGAAAACTTATGACCAGAGCAGGGGTCGGTGCGCTGTCAGGCATTCAGTCAGTTGCCTTTTCACAACCCCTTCCGCTTCAATCACTGGATAAGTGATGTATGTTTTCAATCAGGAATAAACTTCAAACCTTCTTCACTCCCTGACATTCCCCCAGAAAACAAATATGATGCACCAGAAAGAACTGATCTTTATGAATTTTTGAAATAGACAGCAAGTTTTCAAGAATGCCAAGACGTACGTTGCCAGTCTCGTCGCCAGAAGCCGGGACACTTTTGATTGCCGTGGGCGAGTTGCTGTTCTGGTCCTGTTCCACAGTGGCCTGCTGCTCAAAGAAGCTCCTCGCTCGCTCTTCCAGATTCCAGGTGTACATAGGCCAAATTGGACCCCTTGTTAATGATCGCGTTAAGAAGCATATCTTTTCAATTAAGAATGGTGTGGGTTCACATCTTCCGTTACATCGTTCTTCGTGCGGCGGCACAGCACTATTCCGAAATACACGTGTGTTAGGACAAAGCAGGGGAATCTTAGCACGTGTAGTACTGGAAGCATACCACATATAACGGAAGGGGAACAAATGCGCCTTTTGTGCAAGAAGGAATACAGTCAAACATGGATATATTGATCTCGAAGGAGATAGCAAAATAGTTCAATATATCAGAAATTCAATATAGAAAAATTAGAGGCCCCGAGAGCTTACTTGTAGCGGATCATCACCTACGATAAGTGCATTCAAGAATGACAAATAATTCCCCACACACGCCGCAACATATCAATTTATTTTTGTAAAAAAAAAAACGCTAACTTAGTCTGCTTCTTCATTTTTCAAATGTTGAAGACGCTAGTCTCGATCTTATCACAACTCGTGAAATGCGGTGTCTATGCGCTAATCGTCGTCCTCTTAATCGATTTCCGCAAGTTCCGTCCTCTTGAAGCCTGCCTTGCCGAAGCAGTTCACCGCTGTGTCCCTCTTCACATCTCGCCAGGCATTAATGATCTCCGCGGCAGAAAACTTCGCGGAGATTTCCGGCCACTCTTTCGTCATCCACTGCTGTATATCCTGGCGGCTGACAGCTTCGCTTTCGCCAGAAATGGTTTTGCCAACGATGTTGTAGCGCTGCTTAAATCGGTGAAGCCACCCGCTGTTGTCAGTGAAGTTGTTTCACCGAGTACAGCAACAAACCATTTGGCCTTAGCGATTAGCATCGGGCCATCCACTGGAATGTTCTTGGCGCACAATTTTAAAAACCAGGCATAAAGTGCCTTTTCCACATTCCTATGGGCCGAAGCGCGCACATGACAAGCTCCCGACGTTTGCTGCTCTGCTGCCTTTGCCTGCCTTGTTTTTCAACAAGGTACTCAAGGGCTCCATAGTATACGGAAGTCGTCCGTGTCAGTCAAACATTTCTTGCTTCCTCAACACGCTGAATAGCCTTCAACTTCGTCACAATGTCACGGGTCCTGCGCTTCTTGACGCTGGCCATAACTACATGAGAAGTCGACAATTCAAAGAGTTTGCAGCGGCTTTGCACACCACGCACGCAAAAGAAAAATGCTGCACAAGCGGTGGTACGGAGGGGACACGTGAGCGGAGGCAACAAAGCGCTTGCGAGGTGATGGTTATCCGCGAAGGCAACAGCAAAAGGCGCGAGCTGTGGTTGACCGATCGAACCTCGCAAAACAGCAACAAAAAATAAAAGAAAAGGCGAAAGGAGGAGGATGTTGGCTTCCTCGTTCCTTCTCTATGAGGCGACGCGTACGCGGAGGAAGCATGAGAGAGAGAGAAACGGAAAAAAAAAAAAACGTTCTGCAAGTTAAAGATTGCGCAGTCTGAGCCCTCTCGCCTTTACCTTTCTTCGAGTGTTCCGGGTCTTGACAGAGGCGTGATGCCGTGCGAATGTCGCTGGGCGCTGCTGCGAGTGCCGAAAGTGCGCCTTCCAACTCGCACGAGGAGCCGCACTGCCGCGGATATCGTGGGGGGGAGGGGGGGGCAAATGCTAAAGCGCACCTTCCAGCTCGCGCAGCGTTCGATATATAAACATGCAAACTTTTATATATTTACAAAGGAATTTCAAGGGGATAACTTCTGAGTTCGATATATGTGGGTTCGATATAACTGTGTTCGACTGTACCTGTTTTTAGATAGCGCTGTGCGATAGCTATCTTCTGTTTAGGTTTTTATGCATGCAAAGTGATAGTCGCTTGTGTTTTCCCCTCCTTGTGCACATTCTGGAAGCATATTATTTGGGTGATGCAAGGGAAATAAACAAGTTGAAAGTCTGGCGCTCTATCCTGTATCCTTTTTTTCCTTGCTAGAATCTGTCGTACCACCATCATTTTATTAAGCTTTGCACCAACTCGCCCAACGTCACACTGTGCTAAATGGTTATTTCTACCTGTTTAGCAATCGCTACTGCTTAGGGATCGCCAAGCAGGTGTTCGACGACATGCTACAGCTTGGCATTATGCGCCCGTCGTCAAGCTCTTGGGTTTCCCCGCTGCATTTAGTGCCAAAGCGTGATCCCGGTGACTGGCGTCCTTGTGGAGACTATCGAGCATTGAACGCCAAGACTGTCCACGACAGCTATTCCATACCTCACATCCAAAATTTTACATCACGCTTCGACGGCTGCACGATTTTCAGCAAAGTGGACCTTGTCAAGGCGTACCACCAGATTCCCGTCGAGCCCGCCGGCATACTTAAGACTGCCACCACGATGCCTTTTGGTTTGTTTAAATACGTGCGGATGTCTTTAGGACTGAGCGATTCGGCTCAAACCTTTTAGCGGTTCATTTCTGAGATCAGACGAGGCCTTTGTACTGTGTTTGCGTACCTTGATGATGTCCTTATCCCCAGCCGAACTCCTGAAGAGCATGAGTGGCATCTTCGTGCTCTGTTTCAATGCCTGTAGCAGTACGGCCTCGTCGTGAACGCCTGGAAGTGCATTTTCAGCCCACCCGAGCTCGAGTTTTTGGGCCATCACATATCATCAAAAAATATACGCCCTCTCCAGTCCCACGTTGAAGCAATTCAAGATTATCCTCAGTCTACAACACTGCGTCAGTTACGCCAATTCCTAGAACTCGTAAATATTTTCAGGGGTTTCATACCGCACTGCGCAGAACTGCTTCGACCACTCACCGACCTTCTTCGTTCAACCGCCGGCCTGTCCTCTGCCATTCCTTGGTAGTCAGAAGTCCAGGCTGCCTTTACTGCAGCCAAGCAAGCAGTAGCAAACGCTGTGCTTCTTATACATCCACGCAACAACGCCCCTACTCGGTTGATGGTAAATGCATCCAGCCTGGCAGTTAGAGCCGTCTTGCAGCAGTGTATTAACTCCGAGTGGAGACCCTTGTCTTTTTACTCTCAGAAGCTAATTCCTACTGAGACCCGCTACAGCGTCTTCGGCCGGGAGGTACTCGCAATATACTCAGCGATACAGCAGTTTCGCCATTTTTTCGAATGATGCTCGTTTTACGTGCTGACTGATCATAAGCCACTGGCGTATGTTTTGCACACAAACTCATCCAAGTACGTGTCCCGTGAACTCCGTCATCTCACTTATATCTCGGAATTCACGACTGATATCCATCACGTCAAAGGCATCGACAACACTGCCGCGGATGCTCTTTCTTGTGTAGCCTTAGTTGATTCTTTGTCTCCAGCCATCAACTGGTCTTCATTTTCCACCGCGCAGCAGAATGATGAAGAGCTCACCGCTTTTCGGGAGAATCCTCATTCCCTACGACTGCGCCTGGTGCCACATCCATTATCATCTGAGTCATTGTGGTGCAATGTGTCAGCTGAAAATTCCCACCCGCTCATTTCCGCTTCATTACGCCGTACCATTTTCCACTCATTTCACGACATTCGGGCTACTCAGCGTATTCTCACCCAGCGCTATGTCTGGCCTGGAATCGGTGATGGACGTGCTTGGGCGCGCATGTGCCTGCCTTGCCAGGTGACAAAGGTCTCCCATCATAACAAGACGCCTCCCCAAACTTTCCTTCTACCCGGACGTCGCTTCGACCATGTGTATCTAGACAATGCAGGCCCTCTACTTATGTAGGCCCTCTACTAGTCTCTCAAGGGTACCACTATACACTCACCATGGTCGATTGTTTCACACGCGGGTCAGACGCTGTTCCCATTCAAGATATTACCGCTGAGACAGTTTTCCGCACTTTCATTTCTACGTGGACATCTTGTTTTGGGTGTCCTGGCACCATGACAACAGACCGTGGTCGTCAGTTTGAGTCCATGCTGTTTACTTGCCTTGACCGCACCCTCAGGGCAAGACATTGCCAAACCACTGCTTGTCATCCGTGTGCCAATGGCATGGTGGAACGCCTTCACTGGTAGCTGAAGACCTCCTTGACCACCCACCTCAATACAACCACCTGGGTCGATGCCTTGCCACTGGTGCTTCTAGGTTTACAGACTGTTATCCTGAGGGATCTGCAGCGCTCAGCAGCAGAGTTGGTGCATGAAAGTTCTCTGCGGCTCCCTGGAGACTTTTTCATCTCAACACAACTACCAGCCCAGCCACGAGAATTCCTACAACGTCTCCTCGACTGCGTTCAAAACCTTCGGCCCACTCCACCGCGACCTTTCGATCACTAGGCAATATTTGTTCACTCTGATCTGGCCACTTCAACACATGTTTTCGTGCGCCACGACGTGGTGAGGCCGCCAGCCTATGATGAAGCATTCTACACCCTTAAACACACCCAAACAACTGCCACTCTTCTACAAAACGGCCGAGAAGAGACACTCAGCTTGGACCGACTTAAGCTGGTGTACCTGGAAACTGCTATAGAAAGCCTCTCATATACACCTGACATCTCGTTGAACTGTACAAAACATGTCAAATTTTGACTTACAGTCTACACCGGAGGCCTTGTAGCACGCTCGTTTGGATGGCATGCAAAACGGAGAGCCTGCGAAAGCAAACAGAAGAAAATAAAAACGGCGCTTGGCAGTGGCACGTGAAGCAAAGGCTCTCGTTCCCTGCTGGCGTCGATTGTCATTCAGGCATCCCTTTCCTTTGCTCTTATGGCGTAAGCCTCCAAGAACCTTGCCCATAGCTACACGAGAAGTCGTTAATGCAAGGGGTCTGCAGTGGCTTCGCACATCACGCACCCAAAAGAGAAGTGCTGCACGTGCGATAATACCTAGGCGAAATGACAGCGGAAGCAACAAAGCGCTCTGGAGGCGATGGCTGCCTGCGAGAGCTACAGCAAAAAGCACGAGCTGTGGTTGGCTGATCGAAACTCGGAAAACAGCAAAAAAAGAAACGAAAGAGAAGGCAAAGGAGAAGGGTGGTGTCTTTGTGCCTGCTCTCTGAGCCGACGGGTACACGGAGAAAGCATGACGGAGAAACGGGTACACGGAGAAACGAAGAAAACAAAAAGCCGTCCCGCTAGTTAAAGATTGTGCAGTCCGAGCCCTCTCGTCCTTACCTTTTTTCGAGCGTTTCGGGTTTTGGCGAAGGAGTGGTGCGGAGCCATGCTGCCGCGGAGATTGCGAAAGGGGGGGGGTGAGTGCCGAAGCGCACCTTCCAGCTCCCCCGCCGTTCGATATATTCGAAGGTGGGTAAAAATACCGTTCTATATAAACGTGCAAGTTTCTATACTTTTACAAAGGAGTGCTTAACAGCGCAGACGACAGAGAAATGGACTCTGAGAGACGACGTGGTAACAACACGCACAACGTTTATGACAAGTAACAGGGAAAACACAGTAGACACTGAGGTACAGAAGGCACAACTCGGAGAGAAATTAAGCCTGGTTTTAAAAATGATCAACAAGAGTTCAAGGAAGAGTGTTCAAAAACCTGAGGGCAAGATGGGCGGTGACGCTGATAAGGTGCAGGGCGGGACGCAGTGACAGGCGCTGCGGAATACGCTCATGTGTCGACGTGCGATGCTGTGGCGACGATGACGCTTGACGGCGTGGGTGCAACTACAGAGAAGTCGTCCTGCATCGGAGACACGACGTTTCATGCAGGGAATGGCTGGTCCACCCGGGGAGCAGCTTGCGTCAAAGACACGATGCTCGACGTAACCGTGATCATTAGCCAGGCCATGTTCGCCGCTGTGTCGAACACCTGTCCGCGAAAATGCCTCGCCGAGATCCGCGATGTCCTCAGCAAGCAACAGAGCGGCAGGCCAGGCCTCACCCCGAGATGCAGCACTCGTGCCAGCAACACCGCCTTAGCTGGTATCTGCACGGCAGTAGCGGGGACGGCTGCGTTTCCTGGCTGGAACCTGGATTGTCGGGGTCTGACGCTTCAGCCCACTGTCTTCTGTCTGCTGCTGATTCGGCTCGTCCCCAGCCACAAAACTTACCTCCTTGTAATGCTCACACGTGGCCCAATTGTGGCACGCCACCTATATCAGCCACCACAGGTTATCAGCTGATTGGCTGACCTTATGCACACGCTTGGCACGAAATCACATGCGCTGGCCACTGCACCATCATTGTTGTCGTCGTTTTTCTTGACTCATTACAGTCAGTATTCTGTGGTGTGTTTTATTATACTAGAGGCACATACATAAGTAATTCTACGGACTGTAGCGTTTGTTACACTGCGTTGACAATGGGACGCTATATACAAAAAGGTGTTTCGAGATAGCGTGCGCACACCGCGTGCTCTCTATATCAGAGGCCATCCTTTTGTTTTTGAAGATTACTGCCAGAAGGCGCTCATGTCTCATGCAGCGCCTTCAGTATCCGATTCACCAATTTTCTCTTGCAAAACATCAGATAAATGTCCTATTCACTCTCTTCACATGAAAGACTATCATCTTTAAACGACATTTGCTGTCAAACATGCTAATACGGGGCCAATTTTTTCCCCCTGGTGTTTCAGTATTGGCCGCGAGATCGAGCAGAGTCGCCGTCCGGTGGCAACTGGCCAAAGTGGTGAAGTGTGGATTGTTCCATGCATCGTCTGCTAGCCACGTCGTGTTTCTATGTGCACATACGTCATGCACGTTTTCAAAGTGTGGTTTTTCCGGTCAGGTCAGCGCGAGTAATTGTTTCTACGTATGCCTGAAACGACATACGAAAACATTTGGTCTTGCTCGGCCGCTAATGCATAGTAGTAAGATCGGCGAGTTCAACATTCCAAAGAGCTGTTTATTGTCGTCGTACCCTTCATTCACCAGAACAATTTCAGAGTCGGTGCCGCTTTCTGTCTCAAGCACATCGCCAATCGCTCTTGGTATCCTCCCAAAAATGAGAATTATTAAGTGGTGTGTGAATGCAGCGTTTTATAGCATATCGGTTGTAAAAAAAAAGTGCTCTAGGCCATGCACTTGCACGCTGTTTGTAGGTGTACAACTACGGCACTGTAGTGACTGTAGTTTATCGATCATGCGAGGAGCCTTAGTTTAGTTTATCAGGCCATAGTACCGCTACATCAAAATATTACTATCACATAAACTGTAACACATCGGTACTTAAACTGTACTTGAGGCAGAGTTACTGTGCACAGCTGTGGGCTTAGATTTAAAAACAATTGAAAGTGCCCTGACATTGAAAATAACTCAGACAGCATGCCTTATATATAACGTCGTGTAATTTCACGAAAAATTTCATCTTTTTTACATTTTCTTCAGCATATGTGTGGCATTGTTAGTGACCGACGGAAAGTAGCGGTCATTTTTTGTCTGAAAAAAAAAAAAACTTGCATGTTTCATTGACCAAGCCTTTTTTGTAGCACTGTCATGCACGTAATTCATCAATAAAAAGTTTCTGATTAACTCTTATTCAACATTTTTATATTTTTACTGGTGACGATAAACGTACACGGGATAAACACACTGCAGCGCAAAGCGTCGTCAGCCACTTAAACTTTCCTCACCAGACTTATCGACTGACCAACATTTTATAGTGAACAGAAGGAGAGAGAATAACAATATGTGTATACGATGCGAACGCTGGTACTGAACTAATCGCACAATTATGCGGGCTTTCTATGATCTTTCTTTCTCTGTATTTTGTAGTATGCAGATGACAAAGATGTAAATAAGTGGTTCAGCCACGCTACAGCAGTGCGTGACAGGCGATACACAAGCTAACCCCGCACAAACACAGCAACAGGCGTGATTTAGTGCGAAAATGTGAAGAGAATCACCCAGTGCGAGCGTCCCTATGAAAGGCAGAATGTGCTTTACTCGCTGGTAACGTTAACATTGCGTAGGCATCGTGCGTCAATTCAATAGAGAAGAGCATAGGTATTTAAACTGTAGTCAACACATTTTATCCGCCGACAATCAGCTCTACTGCACGCAACGAAGCACCACTGCGTGTATTTGTATACGCACTGCCGACCACTGATTCCCACTTTGGCAGTGACGGTGCTACCATCTATAGCCCTATCTCACTGCGAATAGCGCTGTCAAATGGTTCTCCAACAAGGCCCCATCTCCTCCCAAATAGTAGCAGGATTTGATTTTGGGTAGAATGCAAATGATAACCTGCCAAATAGATTGTTTTAAAATATACTGTATTTAGAGTATATAAGTCAGTATATTAAGTATTTAAGCTTTAAAAATGATCCATCAGTGTGACAATATGTTCATTTAACATAAAGAAGGGGTATTGCGGCAGTGTGCATTCTCTCAGGATAGGTGTACTCATGGTATAGCACCCCTGCAAAGCAGGCAAGCCACTCTTACCGGGGTTACATGTGGTTTAGACATGCCTAATCACTCGTTTTGAATACCTCAAAATATGAAAAAATTTAAATTTGTTTCGAAGTGAGTTCGAGTCGTTTGATATTCATGTGAATATTTGAAGTGCCTGATATTTGCAAATTGCCGCTCTTCTCACTTTTTTTTCCCTTCTGAATTCAAGCAGAGATTAAAATCACTTCCTTCTTCTATTGTTACCACTCAGGACCAAGCACTGCTCATATCTGCAGTTTCAGAACACTTTATAGTGTAGCTTCAAAGTGATGGGCTCTCCATAATATTGTAATTTACTCTGTTTGCTTCCCTGTAATTTTTATGGTATTCAGTTCTGTACTTAAATCATACCCACCACCCTTATTACACTCAGTATCCTGAAATATATGAATAGACAACTACCTAATAAGTGAAAGAATGAAAAATTCTTCATTGTCTTGTTAAAGGGGCATACGGCATGTGCCCAAGTTCTGCGAGTGGTGATGGTGTGCGGAGTTATGGAAAGTTACCGGATGCTGTATGCTCTTGCCATGTCCACGCATGTGATTCGTCAGCGAAAGGCACATGGCAGGTGGTTCGAGCCGTCATAGTAAAACTCAGAAAAAAAAAACAGCATTGCCTTGTGCAGCGCCAATTGAAGAAGGTCGAAGGAGTCAAGGTCGCTCTCGCGGCAAAAGCGCTAGTAATCCAGATCTCAAGGTAACAGCATGAGAGTGCCGAGAAGCAGCCATCGTCCTCGGTGGACACTGAGAGATGCTTTGCGGATCAGCAGCACCTCGTAACAGCAACAGCTCTCTGGACACATGCCACTTTTCACCTTCTTAACAAGACAGTTGCAACACTAGACAGTCCTCGGAGTGCCACATCAGTTTGGCGGGGTGATATTAATGAGGCACTGAAGGTGCAGTTAGGCCTAACCTGCCAAGGCCCACAATGACCCTGTTACAAGCAGTCGAGACAAGTGAATTGTCAGGCAGGTGCTGATGTATGGTAATTGGACAACTGCTTCCTGAATGTCTGCCTACGACTTTTAGCTCTCCTGGCCGTTTTGATAATGGTACCTATACCAAAATTGATATGCCATAACATGACTGTATGATGAGCATAACTGATTAGTCATAACTTGAAAATTATGACATGTATGTCATAAATGTCATGATTTATATTTCACGATCTTGCTACTTTTGCAGTGGTTTCGTTCACATGACATAATGCAAAACTGGTATGATATGACATGACTGCATGGCGAACATAGGTGACTGACCTAATGTAGAAATCATGGCATGCATGTGATATAAGTTATGATGTAAGCCACGCTCATGGTGCGCTCGCAGTCGTTTCGCTAGCTTCACATATACCAAATTTGGTATTACGGGACGTGAATGGACGACGAAGGTAAATGACACATTCAAACATGATAATCATGGCATGCGTGTCATATAAAACATGACATGCTACGCTTATAGCGTGCTCGCGGCCGTTTCACGAGCTCCACGGATACGAAATTTGGTGCTATAGGACGTGAATGGATGACAAAGGTATATCACAGGTGCAAATGTGATAATGATGAGATGCATGTCATGTAAGAACATGACAACATACCACGCTCCTGATGCCCTCGCAGCCGTTTTGCTAGTTTCACATACCGTATTTATGCGCATAATTTGCGCAGCCCTAATATTTTGCCAGCTTTACTGAAAAAAAATCGACTAGCATATTTCGCCTTCCATGACTCGCTCGAGCTAGCTCCCCAGCGCGCGCACATTTGGACTTGTCAACGCTTCAGCCGGGTGCGCGCTTCGTCGAGCAAATGAGCACAGTCCAACAGGCTGTCAGTGCGAAGTCTTTTCTTCCGAAGACTTCCCCCGAACTAGAGTCCCTAGAAAACCGCACCCAAACAGAGTCCTGTTGACGGTTCGCTGGGACTCCTGGAGCGTTTGCCTCCCCTTACCTCTACCACCGTGATAATGGCGAAAATGCACGTGAGGCATGGACGACTTTCTGCATCGGAGGTGTACGAGGGCCTGTCGCACCAACTGTTGCCTTCATTCTCTGCGTCCACGCTGAAACGTAGGCTTGGTCAATTTCAGAAGTTTAGGTTTTGTCATCCGGCCAACACGTTTTGACAGTTTCCTCGCGATGCATCATATCATAGTTTCCTCGCGACAGTAATCATATATACGGTGAAATTGAAGTGCGCTGTTATAAATTTTGCTGAAGAAAACAGGAAGCGTGTAGTCGCATAGCACTTAAAAGGGACGTACTTCAATGTGACGGCCGGCATGATCGGTGCGCGAGAAAACAGAAAAGTGCACGCTTGCTAATACAAGATTCCTGCCTTTATAGGAAGCCTTTTAAATTGTATGTAGATGCTTAGTTTTTGTGGTATTGCTGTGTCGTAGAACCTAGTTTCTCCCGCCATTGATGAAACAGCTTCAAGAAAATGGGGCTTTGGAGCGCGCTCGACGAAACCGTGGACGATGCGCTTAAGAAGGGCGGTGGCAGCAGCCGCGGTGATGATTTCTAATCAGACATCTTGATCAGTGATTCTTGCTACTCTGCGCGTGACTGGATATGATTGATTAAAGTATGCACGAATCATTTCGAAATTCACAATTACGCTTTGTTTGTGCTCCAACTTATATATTTTTTTTAAATGTATATACTGTGTGCGTTAGGACTGCGACACAATATTTCGTATGGGCTCACGAAATCCTTGCGTAATTTGCGCACCCCCTCCTCGAGCTCCAGAATCACAAGAAGAAGTGTGCACATTATGTGAGTAAATACAGTATATCAAATTTAGTATTACGTGGCATAAATGGACGACAAAAGTAAATGACACATTCAAACATGATAATCATGACGTGTGTGTAATGTAAAACATGACTACATGCTTCGCTCATAGTGTGCTCGCGGCTGTTTCACTTGCTTCACGTATACCAAATTTGGTATTATGTGACAGGAATGGACGACGAACACAAATGTCAGGCGCAAACATGATAATCATCAGATGGAATCGCGCTGCCAGATTCATCATCTCACAATACAGTTCTCGCTTAAGTATTACTAGTGTCAAACTATCCCTCAACCTCCCTTCTCTAGAAATTCGCCGCAAGGTCACTCGGCTCTGCCTTCTGCACAAACTATACCATAATTTCCCGTCGCAACGCAATACCGTTCTTCTACCTCCCGCCCGTTCATCGCGTCACCTCTTTAACTCCCTATGTTTACAGCGCTTACATGGTTCAACTAACGCTTTCAATAAATCATTTTTACCTACTGCCATTGAATACTGGAATAACCTGCCTGAATCCTAGTGCACGAACGAAACCCCTTAAAATTTAACAGGTAATCACAAATCACTTGATATGTTAGTTAATTTACAATTGTTGCCGTTTTCTTCCACGTATATATATATTTCTCCTTCTGTTGACATTATTTTTTATCATGTAGTTCACTTTTGATTATGCTTTGTACCATTGACAATCATGCATCTGTTGAATTGTGTTTTTGCCTCCCCCTTATGTAATACCCCGCAAGGGGCCTTTAAGGGTTCAATAAATGACAATGACAAGTGATGTCTGGCTTAATTTACGTCCCCCTAGTAACGTTGTGCTGATTTTAAGGTGACATATTAAGCTTCCTCATTCGTGCTTTGCATATCATTGACTCCCACTGTACATGTGATTTGCCAATTTTTTGTTTGTCATTTTGTTCCAAGATAGAATTGTGTTTGCTTTGCTACCTACCACTCCTGTCTCTCTCTCAATTTCATTCAGTGCAAATGCTCGTGAGATAATCGTGACATCCGTGCTGTACTTGTTACTCCAAAGTCTCAATTACTTAGTTTTATTACCTAATCTTCCTCCAGTAAATAAATATATCACTGTTCCAAATTACAGGCTGCTGTTGTGATCGTATGCATTGAAATTAATTTAAGTTTACTATTCATCTCTATTTATATTCACTTGCTACTAGCAACACATCCAGAGAATGCCTTTACCTAAAAGTTAGGCTTTAATGCTTACGCATAAAAAAACTGAAAGCTAGACCTGGTCTTCTCATTTATGCTTTTGTTAACCATCCCTAAGGCAAGGTTGACTGGTACGTTGTAAGCGACTAGTTGATATGCAGATGTGATGCATACAAATGATTGCAATCGTTCTCATGTCCCATAGCTAAAGAAAGAAAACTGGCATGCACACACACACATGACAAGAAAGTTAGCAGAAGGCTTTTTTGAGCAAAATGGGTTTCTTAGTTAATAGGCCCAGAGAATGAAAATCCACAAACATAAGTTTATTGTCTGCAGATTGGCAAGCACTACGAGCTGCTAAACTATAGTGAACATGGCACCACTGTGGACAATGTGCTGTACTCGTGTGACTTCTCTGACAAGCGGCTGCAAGCAACCTCAACTCCAGCCACGCTGGCTGCCCCTCGGCCCGTGAGTGTGAAAACAGTGCTGCTGACAAATTTGGTTTTCATTTCTCAATTGTTACTTGTGCCTTGTTAATAATTAATGATATAATTAGTACATCTTTTAAATTAGCTTTATTTCTCACATGGCTGACATCTGATCCGTCACTGAGCAAGAAGCCTATGACACTTTTAATGCACTAACTATAAACTATTGCCATCGTCCGGTGGAGTGTTCATAAATGTGGCAAATTATAATAAGTGTTAGTAGATGCACATTTATATCAGAGTTTGTTCCTGAGCTCAATCTATTCAGCCATACTTTGGCTGTAGACATGTAGTTGTAGGATTTAAACATAAACGTATTTTACAGAGATCTGTCTGGCTAGATAAATTGTACAAATAAACAGACTCTCCAGCCTCATTTAGTCTTTGGCCTTACATTTCGAGACTCATTCGGTCTCTTCTTCTGTGGGTGAATGTCCGGCTTACTCTGAAGCTAGCACTTTTTCTTAGTGCTTGTCTCCCTCTCTGCCATCATTTTTGTTACAGCATTGTTTTCTTCATTAATTCTGAAGACTATGTACAGAGGGGTTCACTGTTAGAGGGAACACAGGAGCGCGTGTCATCTGCTCGGCGCCACGCCGTCTGGCTGCGGCAGCTAGTTTCACGCAGGAGCAGTGAGCGCTGTGGGCGGTGCCCATTTGTAGTCTCCTACAGTTGCGATCGCGCACCAGATCGCCGCGAAGACAGCCGTCTCGCACATTGAAATTCGTCTGCAGATTGCATGGCCATGCCCACATGAAAAGCTGTGGCAAAGCTTAAAGGAAACTAGATTATGTGAAATACTGCCTGACTGATATTTTTGGTGGTTAAACAAGCATGACTTTTTCTTTACAGAAGTCTTTTTTTTTAAGTGTGTTTACTTGTGAAGTACATATTTCATGCGCACTGATGCAGATTCAAGCTGCTGCAGTGTGCAAGCTGATGGATAAATTTACAAGCGCCTTTAGCTGGCTCCACCAAAAAGCTTTCTCTAAGCAGGCCATTCTTTATCTAACGAGAAGGCAACCGAAAGATGGCAATCTTGCTGATGTGTCTCGTGATATTTATCTCATTATAGATCATTCCCATCATTTTCCTTTCATCTTGAGAGAAAGCAACTATTTTTAAAGTTTTGCGACTTCGGCCGCGCTTCAGCTCATCGCAAAGCGTGGCCGCAACTGTAGCGGACGACAAACGAGCACCGCCGACAGTGCTCACTGCTTCTGTGCTAAACTAGTTGCCGCAGCCGGCTGGTGGTGGCGCCGAGCAGACGACACGCGCTCCGGTGTTCCCTTCAACAGTGGACCCCTCTGTACATACATGCCAGACAGGTTTCTGTGGCTAATATTTCCAGGTGTCGTTTTGATATGCCAAGTTTTGGTGCTACTGCCTTCTGCTTTGATGATTTGGGCAGGATGGAAGTTGATGTGATATACCATCTTCTTGCTGTGTGTTGCAAAATCGTGTTGCGCTGCATTGATTCTATGTACATTGCTTCAAATATGGCAACTCTAAAACGACAAAGACTCTCACAGAACACAGCGAGAAGATCAATCATCAAATCAGTTTTGATGCCGCCCATATCAGTGAAATGGAAGGTAGCCGCATCATAACACAATTCTTAGCATTTTGGCATATCCAAATGTCACCTGCAAATAGTAACCTCTCGACTGGGAGACTGCTGAGCATGGTTGTACATGGTCTTTGGAACTAATGGAGAAAACAATGCTGTAACAAAAGTCACCATGGAAAGAGAGACAACCACTTGACAAAAGCACTAGCTTTATCCCAGATTTGCTCGCTCATAAAATTCCAGATAAATTTAAATTTGACAAGAGGACGACTGCCGCCATAGCTCAGTTGGTAGAGCATTATTTGGAAGTTGCAGTCCCTGCTGGTGGCAAGTTCTATATTTGTTTAGATTACTTTCTACAAATCTATAAAATAAGTACTACAGTTTACTTGAAGGAGTAAGGATAAAAAGACTCTCTAAGCACGTCTAGTCTGTGTTTTTTTTTTTATTTAAAAACTGGCCCAACATTTCGAGACCCGTTCAGTTTATTTTTGAGGGGTTGAATGTCTGGCTAGCCTCAAAGCTAGCGTTGTTGAGGGCTTATCTCCTTCTCTGTCATTCTCCCCATCGCTCTTATCACTTTCAACCAGTTACTGTTGACGGGGACCTTGCGGAGTGCTCAAGTTACTTGAAGGAGTAAGGATAAAAAGACTCTCTAAGCACGTCTAGTCTGCGTTTTTTTTTTTTTAATTTAAAAACTGGCCCAACATTTCGAGACCCGTTCAGTTTATTTTTGAGGGGTTGAATGTCTGGCTAGCCTCAAAGCTAGCGTTGTTGAGGGCTTATCTCCTTCTCTGTCATTCTCTCCATAGCTCTTATCACTTTCAACCAGTTAATGTTGACGGGGACCTTGCGGAGTGCTCAAGTACATGGTCTCCAAAACCAATGGAGAAAACGCATTGACAAGAGTGGCGCGGACAACTACGAAGGGGAGAGAGACTAACACTGAAGAATGCAAGCTTTAGAGCCAGTCACCCTCGGAAGAAGAGACCAAACTGGTTTCGAAAGAAGTGGCTAGATTGAAAAACAGATATAGATACTTGGCTGGAGAGCTTTTTAATTCTTATAATTTTGCCCAGCTAGGTTTCTGTCAACTTTGAACTTAAAACATTAATGTCCTCTGTACCGTTTGGCTTCATTATTTGTTGGTTTTTATCTGTAATCACTGCAGTATCTCAGTGCAATATTGCAGAATATCGTGAGTGCTCTAGTCCTTGATGCATACATAACTGCGGCAGATTTTGTTGATTAAAAGTAATGAAAAGTTTCTTTGCAGGCCCATTGCCGGGAACATTTTTTCGGGGGAGGGGCCCATCTGTTGGAAGCCTTAAAAAACTCATACTTTTATTACTTGTCCTTGGTAAAACAGCCCCCTTTATTAAAATTTCGGAAGGAAGTTCGCTATAAGCCTGGTTTTTTTGTAATGTATCTCATTTTATGGCAGATTTGTTCAATTTGTCAATTGCCAAAGGCGAAATTTCTTACGACTAGCGTTTCGCACACATCTCCCATTCACAAAAAAAGGTGATCATTTATTTCTGAACAACTATCGTTTCACATTTATTACAAGCACATGTTGTAAGTTGTTGGAGCATGTCATTTAAAAATAACTTATCGATTCTCTTGAATAGAGCATTGCGTTATCGCCATTTTAGTGCGGTTTTAGAAAGAACTTGTCTACAGTTTACACAGCTTGCAGCAAAAGTACATGATTTTTCACATATCCTTGATACAGCTAGATAAGCCTTGTTTCTGGACTTTATGAAGGCATTCGATAAGGTGCCTGCCTCAAGGGGAGGCATCGCAGAACCTAGAATATTGCGTTGTTTCGTAAAATATTGTTAAATGGATTGGTGCCTACCTTCGAGACTGGCAGCAATTTGTACAAGTTTTGGGCCAAACCTCAGAACTGTTGTGTCGGACTTCTGGAATGCCCCAGGGAAGTGTTTTAATACCTGTGCTGTTTTTAATATATGTTAATGATTTGGCAGACCTAATAATTGTGCTTGCATTCAACTCCTTGTAGATGACTGCATTGTTTTTAAAGAAATTTGTTTTCGGAATGATTATCTACTTTTACAAAAAAACCTACAGGCTGTTGGGGAGTGGTGCATTCGATGGGGCATGGAGTTACTCCATTGTGTACGTCCTCACACAGCTAGGAAGACAAGCCCACAGAAGTGCACTTGCCCCAATTTTCGCTAAAAAATTATCGCATGAATACAGCTTTTTTCCTTAGAGCTGTGTCCGAATGGAATGCTTTGCCCTCCAGTGTCGTTGATGCTAAAACTTTGTATGCGAACTGGAAAATCTTTATTATGTATCATGATTGTACTTGAAATTTTTCTTGCATTCCTATTTTTCTCATTGTCTTTTTTATTTTTATTTCAGCTGTGATTGCAATGTTTTTCTTGTTCTTTTCTTTATTCTGCATTCATTGTACAACCCCTCCTGCATGGAACACGTGGTGGTCTCCAGTATTGCTAAATAAATAAATAAATAATGTTTGTAAGTATATCTTTCGAATGCAGTGGTGTGAAAATGCTAAAGCTGCCTCGAAAATGGTTGCCTCATTATTCAAAACCTCTTTGAATAGTATTTTTTTCATTTTGATATCCCATTCGGTGGCATATTTACTGTATTTATTTGAATATAAGCCGATAGTTTTTTTCAAATTTTTTTGTATCACACTCCAGGGTCAACTTAGAATCGAGTATTTTGAAAAATGGGCCATCTTTCATTGAGAATAGGGGTGCACAACTAGTGCCACCTAGACAGTAGTGTAGCAGTTAGTAGCCGAGCCAAAACCTGGCTTAAGCGTATAGTTTCCTCAAGTTAACTAAAGGGGACTGTGGCGCTGCAATCGCTCAGCGACCATGGGAATTATGGGTACGTTGTGGATTTGCCTAGTCTTTGTGCTTGGGGACAGTGAACTCACTTGTGGCTTCGTTTATTGCTATGTTTGGGTTCTGTTTTGAAGGAAAGAACAAACTTTTTTTCACTTTGTGACCCGATTCGAAGTGGTAAGCTTGAAATATTACGGTGGTGGAGTGTAACTGCTGAACATTTGCGAATGGTTCTTTCGTGACAAAGCAGCTCTAAGCCATGCGAAGCCAGAACAAACGCAAAGTACCAAGACTAGGCAAATTTATGTCATACCCATAATTCCCATGCTCGCTTAAGCGCCATGCGTTGCAGCCCCCATAGACACTAATGCCAGAGTTTTCTCTAGTGTACACTTACGAAACTTTATGGGTTTAAGTACACACATGAGGCCACCGTTTTGATCCTTGTGCCGAGTGTTGAGTTGAGTCTTTCATCATTTCTCCAAAGCAGAAATTAGGTGCCTTCTTTCTTTCTTCAAGAACCACTACTACCACCACCACCATTTGTAGTCGCGCTCGAATGGTCCGTGTGTGGCATAGCTTAATGGCGCCAAAGAGGTGATGTCATTATAGTGTCACTTATAAAAAGAAAGTTGTCCTAGCCGCGGAGTTGTCCAACGTTCAAGCCAGGCAGGACTTTAGAGGGTACAAAAAAAATGTGCGTAGCTGGAGGAATTGCTGCTGCAGCGTGGAGCGACATCCTAAGAACATTTATTGTGCGCTCTTTTAAGAAGTGCAGCATATCCAATGCACTTTTTGGCACTGAGGATTGCGCACTGTTTGAAAACAGTGACAAAGAAATCAGTGATGAGGAAAGCAGCGACGATGAGTCAGAATGAACACAGCATCGGAAAGCACAGCATCCTTCATGATGCAAATAACTAGAAGCAGCGTGGCAAAAAAAAAGCCACACTACAATCCACATAACATAGGACTAGCAGCTGTATGTTTCTCGAGTTAGACGAAGAAAGTGCTTACAGCGCAAACAACAGCAAGAGACAGAAGAGACGAGAACAGGGCGTTCTGTTCTCGTCTCTTCTATTCCCTCCTGTCGTTTGCCCTGTAAGCACTTTTTTCGTTTACCATGCAGCACCAACAAGCCCAATCAAGCACTTTGTTAAAGTTTCTTGAGTTATTTGCATCATGGACCAACTGCTTTGTTTCATCTTTTAAGTTCAATAAATATCGTCTCTTTGTGAACGCAGTCTTCTCTGTTTCAGTCGGCCTACATTCGAGGTAATTCTTTTCTTTCGGGCTTCGGACTTTCGGAGGGCCAGCTTAGAATCAGAGTCAGCCTAGATTCGAGTAAACATGTTAACTCAGCTTCTAAAATTCAAAATTTGCACACGCTTAGAAAATGGGAAGCAGCACAAAACACATGACAGTGACATAAGTGAACCAAGTGCTGACTTGCTACCAAAGCTTTATTCCGTGCGAAGGGAGCATATATATTGTAGACATACTGAAGCACACAGGCTTTTAAAACAAACCTATTTATAGAGCAAACCTGTGCTGGCAAGTTAAGGTAACTGTAGAAAGGACTGCGAGTCAACGAACTTTAAAGAAATCCGAAAAAACCTCTTTTTTTTCTTCAACGGAAGGCCTGAGGGCGTGGCGCATGTGAGGTGTGTCTGGCCAGGTGCTCACGCCACTAGGTCTCTGCTTGGCATAGTGAAAAGTGCTCTATTTGAATGCGGCCAATATGTCGCAGCAATGCGCACAAGGATCATGAAAGGATGTGAGAGAGAGAAAAAACGGTGACAAGGTATCTGTTAACGATTCTGTGTAGTCATATAAAAATTGAAAAAGCTATCACCCACATGAAAGACATGCAAGTTCCCTGGTGAGAAGTGCTATGAACAGCACACTCACACACATGTATATCACCTTTTTTGTCAGTGCCACAGGCTTTCTATATGTATCTCATGTGCCCGTCGTTCACCATAGCTGCCTAATATTCTGCCCTGATTAATCATAGTGTCACGAGGTTGTAACGTCGATGAAGGAAGCAGACTGTAGGTTTAAGATTAGACTGTTTATTTGGCCGAACTTGTGGCCTGTCAACGAAAAGTCAATTTACACCAATACAAACTAGCACTGATAGCGGCGAACTGAGCATCGGCTGTTGATCTACTGACAAGCGATGACACTCGCCGGCATTTGTACATGTGCCATCGAATATTCCAGCGCTATCACTAGCAGCAACGTAAGTTCCAGAAGAATCTGTAATGTTTTCATTAGGTGCGTAATCGCATTGGAAGGTTCTACGATTATCTCAATGGTTCTTTATTGAATGGGCGTGGTTTATTCAATGCGGCAATAAGGAACTTGAGAAAGGAGCGTGGCATTTCCCCCCCTCTGAAAAAGCATCGTCTCAATTCTTGAAACAGAACACTTCAAGAATAATAAAGCACAATGATAGAGAAACAAGAACAAAGAATACAGTTCTTGATTTCTTTCACGCGCATGAGAAGGCTTGATGCGCACGACATGAACGACTTCAGGTCACACACCTCGCCATCGAGACTTCGTATCTCCGTCGGGGACAACCTCGTACTCTAGTGTACCGAGATGTCGAACTACCTTGTACAGTCTGAAGTATTCTCGCAGAGGTTTTCGCTCAGTCCACGTCGGCGAATCAGCGTCCATACTGAAACGCAGTCGCCGAGCTGGTATTCCACGAAGCTTCGTTGAAGATTGTAATGGCGGCTGTCTGTTGTCTGTTGGTTTTTGATGCGGAGACAGACTAGTTGCGAGCTCCTTTGGCACGCTGATGAAAGACAGTCACGTTGATGTTTTCTTCGTTGCTGACATTGAGTAACATGGTGTTGGGCATCGTGGACGGGCTGTTTCATACACCAACTTAAACGATGTCATTTGCATTTTTTCTTGCATGGTAATGTTGTACGCAAAGGTGTTGTATGGAAGAATCGCATCTCACACCTTGTGTTCGAGGTCGACGTAATTGGCCAGCATATCGGCGATGGTTTTTTAAGACGCTCGATGAGGCCATTGGTTTGTGGATGGTAGACAGTGGCGGTGGCTTGTCTAGCTGTACCTCAGGATCGCCTGAGTTAGGTTCACCATAAAGGCCATACCTTTGCCTGTAATGAGGACCTCTGGAGCTTCGTGAAGCAGGACGATGTTTTTGTCGAAGAACTTCACTACCTCGGCGGCAATGCTTTTGGGCATGAACCTTGTCCCAGCGTAGCGTGGGAGGTAGTCAGTAGCTACAACGATTCATTTCTTACCTGAATTCAACATTGGAAATGGCCCAAGTAATTTCATATCGATATGCTGTAATGGCCAGCGATGTGGCTTGATTAGCTGGAGAAGTCCCGCCGCTGGCCTAGTCAGCGGTGTCTTTCATCCCTGACAGTCTCAGCAGGTCCTGACGTAACAAGTGGCATCGGCGGCAAGTCATGGCCAGTAGTATTTTTCCTGTATTCTGCCGTGCGTACAGGAAACACCGAGGTGTCCAACCGTTGGGTTGTCATGTAGGGCCTCAAAGACTTCTGGTCTCACTGCTGAAGAAACCACGAGAAGGTGTTTGCCTCGAAGGGGTGTGAAGTTCTTTTTTAAGGGGAGAGGCTACTCGAAGACACTTTTTTTTTATCATTCACCCTAGAGCAATGAAACTTGAGCTGTTTATGGAATTTTTTATGATGATTTCAAATATAAAATTAGTTTTCTTGCAAGTTACACATAGCTCTGCAACATGGCAATGTGAAAACCTTAATCCTTTTGCCCCCCCCGACCCCTCTTTTCATCCCTAAAATTCTGTAATTTTTTTATCATTCATAGTTCATAATACCTAAATAAAGTGTAGAGTGCAAATAACTAATTAGGAAGCACATACAAAATATGTAATACACGTGTAAAGTATTACAGGTAAAAAGTCCATATTTCTCCTACCCTAGTAACGGTACACATACAATTTTTTATTATACAGTAAAATATAGAAATTTAAACTAGATAATTGCATTTGTCATATTTTGGAAAATATTTGTGCAATATTTCATGCAGATCCGAGCACTAGAAGTGCCCGAAAAAGGAGGGGCACATCGGAAAAAAATGGCTAAATTTGTGTTTTGAGAAAAACGAGATTTAAAGTTAAAATTGAGTTTTTATTTATGAAAGATATCATTAAATGAAATGAAATTTGCCCACCAAAAAGAACAATCCTTCTTGTAGTGGCCACTGCGACTAAAATACGCCAGCACCATTAGTTTGTCCCTCTCGGCTTTTTCGAGCCGACTCCTCACAGACATTTTGCTCACAGACGGGGCCATGAAATGCTTGCCAAACTTCCGCTTCATCTGGCAGAGCTTTGTGCCAACTGCAAGCTCGGAAGAAGTTCGACAGGGCTGCGAAATCCAAACCAAGTCCAGTGTTATGCCCTTTTGCAGCCATGTTTGTGCCACATACTGTCGTACTTAATGACAATGTCATCCCTGCTAAGTTCTCTCACTGCGAGCTCTTTCGACCTTGCAAGATTGGCGCTGACGTCATCCATTGCCGTATCATGAATTTTCCGGCCGACGGGTGTGAATAACTTTTGATGCATTGGCTTTTGCAAGCCAACAAATGAACTGCTGCAAATCGGACCTGCTGCTCGTAGCCTATTCCTACAGAGCACGCCGCACAATGGCTTTGCTTTCACTTGCGAGTAATGCCTTTTTTCATTCATAACGAAGATAATCACATGAAAAAAGCATTGTTCAGCTGTGCTGCTCGAGAAGACATGGACCCCGCAAATAGGTTTCACATCACATACAGGCGCACAGCGGCCAATGGCGGTCCCTGATTCGTACCATGTGATAAGCCAGTCGCGGTGCTCGAAAAATGTGCAGAAGAGTGTTTCTTTTTATTATTTATTTCGTTGCATCAGTGAGAGAAACTGTTGTTATTTGAAGAGTGAGGCTCGACTCTTCGACTCATGCAATTGAACAATGGCGAGCGGCGGCGCATTATTCGCGGCAAGGTGCTCGAAGACTCCACACTTTTGACCTTTTAACAGGCACCTTGTGCTCTTAAGATGCAATTTGAAAGCATTTCCAGTTAAGTCTCGACCTGTATTATTGTTTTCGTAACAGTAGAGGTACTAATCTTATCAAAACATGCTAAAATAAAAAATCGGTAATTTTGAAAAAAAACTCGCGTTTTTCGACTCGCATCTCCCCTTAAGAAAACTCCATTTCACAGAAAGAACAACTCCAGTCCTCGCTTGAAAATCTTCTGAACAGTGAAGCTGTCACCCTCAAGATATTCCAAAAGGCTCCTGAGTTCTGGGTCAGCTCGCTGTCGCTCGGGGAAGTTGTCGGCAGTTATCGTTCCCAAGAAGCCGTAGTCATCCAGGTCCTCGAGTGGCGGTTCGTGGACGGTGGCATGCGAGAGGCAGTTGATGTCGGAGAGTTTTCTTCCTGACTCGTAAGTGACGATCACATCGAATTCTTGAAGTCTGACGCTCAAACGTGTGAGGCGACCCAAAGGGTTTTTCAACTTAGCTAGCCAACACAAGGCGTCGTGGTCGCTCACAACTTTGAAAGTCCTGTCGTAGAGGTAGGGGCAAAACTTCGATGTAGCCCGCATGTTGGCAAGACACTTCTTTCTTGTCATGGCTGTAATTGCATCGCATGGTTCTATGATAATCTCGATGGTTCATTAGTCAATAGGCATGGTTGCGCAAGGCAGGTCATACACGTGAAATTCGGAGATAAGAAAACTTGAGAAAGGAGCGTGGCAATGATATGACAACCACATAACGAGCTGTGCATGGCTAGGCAACTTCCAACAATACCCTTCATCAGATTGCGGTGTTTTCTAAGGTGGTAACTTAGACACTGTCTTGCTATGTTTGATCAGATCAGAATAATAAACTGCTGTGGTGAACAACGAGCGTATGATGTACTTCTAAAAAACCAATTCCATTGAAAAAAAGGTGATATGTGCATGAGTGTGTTGTCAATAGCACTTCTCATCGAGTAATTTGTGTATCTTTTATGTAGATGATGGCTCTTTTGTTTGCCATTTGACTACACACAATTGTTAACACAACCTTGTCTCTATGCATGTTTCACTATGTTCCTGGTTTCCTTGAATATGTACCCACCATCCCAGATAAGCACTCCAGTTTCCCATACAGTTGGCTGCGCATGAAGCCTTTGATCACATGCACTTTCAAGCTTGGTGTTAGTTTACTCAGCTCTTCAATTTTCTCATGTATTATCACGTGGGCCAAAGGTACGCACAAAAGACTTGTGTGGTCATAGGTGTGGTCAAAGTAATGACAGCCCTCGTGTACCACGTCATGGAACGAGTGTCGTGGTTCTTGGGAACGCATCAAATATATTTTTATTACCACTATCTGAAAAAGACTTTTTCGGTCTTGATATCAAAGGGGTGGCTTTTCAGTAACGTTTCAAAGCAGTGTGACTTCAAGGGAAAACAGTTAGCAACGTACTAGTGGCAAATCAGTGATTTTCTCATGGTGCGCATCAACAACGATGAGGTGAACTGTCGTCCAGTGGCCTTGTTAGCGATTTCTGTGATTCTGAAGATGCAGAGCTCGCAAATTCAGGAACTTTCTTCACACATCGACATAATGTCAATTGCAGTGCAGCTGGCCAGCAGATGCTCAGCGATGAAAACTTTAACATCAAAATGTAGTCGATCCCAGATATATAAATCTCAAATATATTGAATTATTGAATATATCAAACCATTAACAAATTCCCCTGAATTTCCCATGCAAAAATATGGGACTGGTGCTCTCATATATCGAACTTCCGCACAGTGGGACATTCGCTATATTGAACGTTGTGCCGCACCATAGCCCAGAAAGTGCATTTCTCCTAGTAAATATCGATTGATATGTGGGGTTTAACGTCCCAAAACCACCATATGATTATGAGAGACGCCGTAGTGGAGGGCTCTGGAAATTTCGACCACCTGGGGTTCTTTAACGTGCACCCAAATCTGAGCACACGGGCCTACAACATTTCGGCCTCCATCGGAAATGCAGCCGCCGCAGCCGGGATTCGATCCCGCAACTGGCGGGTCAGCAGCTGAGTACCTTAGCCACTAGACTACCGCGGCGGGGCTCCTAGTAGATATCGATCAATTTTCGGGCTCATTCTAACAATTTATTATTCCCTTGCGTGCACAGTTGATGAAAAGGCGGTATTATTTCAGCGCGCTGATCTTGTTCCTTGCACGGCGCTTGCGAGTGCACTGGTATGTTTTATGCGCGATCGGTAGGCTTTAACGCGCATTTGTAGTGTTTTTCAAAAAAGGCTGATTACGGAGAACACCAAAATGAGAATGCAAAGTAATCTCGTTGCAATGTTCGCATTCCCTTGTTCTTTAGCACACAATGGCACACGAGCCTGAAAAGCATGGCCTTTGAGATGTGCAACCTCGTGACGTAATTTTGGTCTTTTAAGTTTTAAAATGCGCATCTCAGAGGCTACACTTTTTCTAGAATCTCGCATGAAAGCATCTGAAAGCAGCAGCTGCCTGCTACAAAGGCACAAGTGACATCGATAGTGGGAACTCGACGTCTTTTGTGTCTTATGAACTTATGTACTTCTCGCCTCGTTTCTGATAAATCCTCATTCGGAAGTTCAACTGAACGTCGACCCGCACGCTGCGATGAAAATCATGACTGGTGCTTGGAGCGACGCCAAGTAAAGCACCATCGTAAACTTTCCTTGCGGGCCAGGTGACCACTTCAGGTGCGTCATGACCGGGTACCTTGGTGGATTCTGCAACTTATCAGCGTTTCCAGGCACCATCTCGGAGAATGCCCGACTTATCGGTGTAGATGACAACGTAGCTGTTTCTGACTGCATCGATCGTGAAATTATGGCTGCCATGTCCGGTGCCGCAGAAGTGTAACCGTGCTGCTATGAATATGCCATCGCTGCCGCTGCTAACTAACCCTTTGCTGCGCTACAAAGCTTGCATCAGCGATCTGCGTCAACCAACACTGCTGAGGCCGAATGAACTGAATTCACTTATTTGAAAAGTTTCAGTGATATTGAGGATGAGTGAAACTTGACCGTGCACAAGAAGCAAGACAAGTTTACTGACTGTTTCTATGCGAAATTAAGTGGGGTAACTTACAATTCACACTTTGTTCTTCATTATACTGTGAGCAAATCGTTATGTTAGTGCTTGTAACGATTTCCAAGGCTTGAAACGCTTTATTTTAGGCCTTAAATACACACTTTGTATTTTAAATTAACGATATATCGAAATATTTCGCGATCCCCTTAGAGTTCCATATATCTGGAATCGACTGTAAAATGTTTCATGCGTGTTTCCCTGTGTGAAGAGTGTTGACACTGCATACCAAGAAAATGAAATATGTCCCTTTCGCGATATCTTCAAATCACGTCAATAGTACTACTTTAAAGGGACCCACAACCAATTTTTATGGTACCAGTTTTCTTGAGTGCAATCTAAAGCTTACCTGTCAGTGCTTGTAATCACGGAATGGTAACGTGGAAAACACTGTAGAACATTTATAATCAAAATTTTTCAATTCGCGGCGATTATGCAGTCTTAAAATGACATGCTGCAAACAGTGGATGTGATCGCGATAGCTATTATACGCCAGTGTAACGCCAGGAGTGAGGAAAAGTGAAGCTCTAAGTACAAACAGGTATTGTTGTGTTTGTCAAGCCTGCAGTCCCGTGACCACTTCTTTCTAGCGCGCAAAATTACATTACAAGAGTTACAGCACTTTCTCGGGGCTGCAGCACTTTCTCGGGACTTCTTATGCAAGTACTTCTGGCCGTGCACGGGTAGTTTTTCTGACTTTAGGCAAGTCCAGCCAAGACAAGTCTTCGAAAACGAAATGGCTCGTTTACACGCGATCGACACTTCACGCATAGTAGTTCACGTTCGGCCGTAGTTGGTCGGCTTCGATGTCATCGCTTGACAACTCGAGTGAGTTAGAGGAACGAATTCTGGCTCGCACGCGAGCGCAAAATTAGGACCACTACCAAGTAGCGCCAGAGCGACATGCTTCGACGGACGACAGCGGTAGAACGGTGTTCTAGAAGAATAGTAGCAGTAGCGACAAATCCGACGCAGCATCACCATCGCCACCAACAGCAGCACGCATAAAGTGGTAGCGATTCTCAGCAGAGCAGTATGTGGACGGTGTTTTGCGTGCCACAGCGATCGCATTCACAGGCTCGCGTGCTTCATCCAACGCGCCCGACGCAACGAGAATAGAGCTACTCTGAAAACGCCACGCGGCCGCGTGCATGTGCAACTGCACTCGTTCTTCTGCAGAGGCCACGAAAGCAGCGCCACTTGCCATGCTCTACATCTTGTAATCCACATAGAAACAAGTGAAATTGAAAACATACATATTTGAAATTAGAGCCCTTGTTCCGATGCAATTTAAATAATCACAGCAAAGACATTAGGACTTCATACTTGTGGTTCATAGCTCTTGCACTAGGGGCGCATACCGGTTTTTGTTACTTTTGAACGCGATTTAAAAATATAAATACTACTCAGATCGCAAAACGTATGCTCTCGCACGCCACCATGATTCACGCTCTTTTTCTTTCAACTGTATTCTGGCCAGTTGTGGGTCCCTATAACAAGACACTGGAGTGTTGATCAAAAAAATAGTTGATCTTTCACCGAACACACCTACAGTTTTTCTAGGTCTAGAAAAGCTACTGATGGCTATTTGGTATCAAGATAGTTTGTATTCACCCGCTCAGTAACTCAGTATATGTTCACTGTTCTTGTGCAGCCAGAGTTTAATTCATTGTTCACAAGGGCATTCTTGTAGGTTTCACGTAGACTACAGATACAGACGCACACTGTCACTATACCGAGCTGTTGAGTCAAGTCATACGTGAGCATGCACAAACAGCACAACTGCTGACACTGCTCATTTCTGTAGTGACCAGTAGGTTGTATTCTGGAGTTGTTTAATATGGTTTCAGATTTCTGTTCTTTTTTTTTCTATGGTTGTCCTGAAGAACATCTGCGGAGGTGTTTGATATAGTAATACCCCTGTCACACGGGCACCCGCGAAGACCATTTAACTCCATCATCCTTACGACAATGAAGATGCGGTCCGTGTCACACGGCCATCCTTACGCAAACGAAGGTAAACGGAGCATTTCGCAAAAGACGTTGAATGATCTCCCTTCGCAGCAAAACGAGCTACGCTAGTCTCCAGCAGTCTAGAGGTCAAAGGAAAATTTCGAGCACTAAGTAGCCATAGTGAAAGAATAATACATTTTGGCAATAATAAATGTTCTTTCCTTGTAGTACTCATTCACAATGCGTGTTTGTTTACATATATTTTCGCCCGCCAGAGTTCACTTACTCTCAACATCGATGCCTTACACACCGTGCCTCGTGAGTCGGGCCGGCCCGCGCCAGCCGATCAACGTCATTACCAGCGCAATATCGTACCTCTTCCTCACGTCGTCTGCTGTGTCACTTATGGCTGAAGAACACAAAATGTGCGCTCACGAGGCAAGGAAGCATAAGACTTTCGTACCGGTATAGTGTACTAGAATATATTGACACGTGTTTATATGAAAAAGAACAATGATAGGAATGTTTTGTAGATTCCAGCTAGTGGGTCAGGTGGTTTTTCGGGACGACAACGAAGCAGGCATCTTGCTGTACAGCTGATCCTGAATACGCTCTTTTCGCTGCCGTAAGCTGCTGTCTTCTTTTGTTCGCGTTGCACTGCGACACTGGTGGAGGTGCTGGGCCGCGACGCTGCCCGATGCTTCACACTCCTAGTGAGAGCCATTCATCCAGCCCGAACGTGCCTACTGCGACCCCTGTCCATCGATTCAGTCGTCGGCTATGAGGTATTCCTCCAGACTGCAACCCCTTGCAAAAAACCTCTACCAGACATCTAGAAATGGCCAACACCAGCCCCCAGCCTGTACTTCTCGGCACCAGTCCTCCCGCTCCATCCCAGGTAACGTTTTTTCAATCCCTGGAGCCTAAAATAAACGCTTTGGTGGTGGCGCACACGAAGATGTAGAAGACTAGTTAGACCACTATGACCGTGTTGGGAAGCTCAACCAGTGGTCTGCTCAGGAAAAGCTCGGCCGGGCCTACTTCCATCTCGATGACAGCGCTCGTACTTGGTACGAGAACAGAGAAGGCAACCTGTCCACATGGACCGACTTTCACCAGAAGATGGTTGAAACTTTTGCCAATGTCGACAGATGTGACCGCACCCACCAACTACTAGAGCTAAGGGTCCAAAAACCCGAAGAAACGGTCGCCATGTTCGCCAAAGACATGACACGTTTATTTCGAAGAGCTGACCCACAGATGACCGAAGATAGGAAGTTGCGCTACCTCATGCGTGGCGTGATTGCGCTACCTCATGCGTGGCGTGAAAGAGCAGCTGTTCGCCGGACTTCTGCGCAACCCGCCAAGCACTGTAGAGAACTTCATCAAAGAAGCGTCGGCTATCGAGCGAGCCCTTCACCAACGCTGCCGACAATATGACCGCTTGTGCAGCAGCCCCCAAATTCAGGTCGCCGCTGTGACGTTTGACAGTCATAGCTCCTTACGTGACATGATTAGAGAGATTGTTTGTGAAGAACTGCAAAGGCTGCGGACTCCGGTAGTGGATACACCCATGGCATCTGTCGCTCAAGTCGTCCGTGACGAAATCCACCAAGCATTCTCGACAGCTGATCCTGCCCCCGAACAACGTCCCATGACGTACGCCGCCACCCTTCGAAGCTCCCCACCCGCTCCGCCTTCATACTACCTGCCACCTGCAACTGTTCCTTGGTCACCACCACAGGGGGAGACATCGTGGTGCCCACCCATCCAGCCTTCATACGACCAGTTGTCTTCTGGCCTGCCATGGCCTTCGTCGCGTGAGGAGTCATCACGACAACCACAGCTTCGCCGAACAGACACCTGGCACACTGTCGACAGGCGTCCACTCTGTTTCAACTGCGGAGGTGTAGGCCACATAGCCCGCTATTGCTGGCACCGCGCCGATCCGTCTCGCCCTCTCAGGCCATGGTTTGACATTCGACATGCCAACGACTACGTATCCCGCCGTGGCGATGTCGGTTCTCAAGGACCTCCGGTACCTCGACCCCCATTCGACGGCCGCCGTAACAATGATGACGAGACTATAACTTATTACGAGCCGGTCTTCCGACATCGACCACGCTCTCCTTCTCCTGCCCAGTCACCTTCGTTGCAGCACCGCACTTTTGCCGACACCAGAGGAGCGAGGTCACCCAGCCAACACCGGGGAAACTGAAGGCGGCGACCTCAGGGGGTAAGGTTGCAGGCTGTCAAAAACTGTGACCCCAGGCCTTACCGCTCTTGTGGATGGACAGCAAGTTAAAGCTTTAGTCGACACCGGGGCTGACTTCTCTATTATCAGTGATGACCTTGCCGTACGCCTCAAGTAAGTAAAGACAGTGTGGACGGGACCTCACTTAAGGACAGCAGGCGGCCAATTACTGATGCCTGTCGGAATGTGCACAGCGAGGCTCGACATCGGTGGCTCTACTTTCGTGGCGACGTTCGTCACTCTCGCTTCATGCTGTAAAGACCTGATTATCGGAATGGATTTCTTGAGAGAACATGGCGCCGTCATCAACATCTCTGACAGTGTCATTACATTTCGCAACAACAGCCCTACTTTAGTCGATTGTTCAGAGCCGAGACATACGTCTTGTTCAGGGCCTTTGCGTGTGACGGATGATGATGTGGTCGTCCCGCCACGATCATGTACACTTGTTTCGGTGGCAGGGGATGAGCCGTTTGACGGCGACGGTATTGCTGACCAAATAAGCTCGCTGATATTTAGCCACGGTATTTCAGTTGCTCGAGGTCTAGTCACTGTCACTGCTGGACGCACAAACTTGCTGCTCACTAACTTCAGTACTGAGTGCCGACATCTTCCGAAGGGTACAGCCGTCGCTTACTTTAACACTACTGCAGAAATCCAAGGCAGTTTATCGGCCCTAGACGAAGCACCTCAAGAAGAATCAGTACCTAATCTTGATGTTGGTAGTACATTGTCAAGGGACGAACGAACGAGACTTCTTGAGCTGCTAGCTGAATTCCAGGACTGCTTTTCATCGACATCACGGGTCGGTCGAACGCCGCTAACAAAGCATCGAATGATTACTCACGACGCAGCAAGGCCTATACACCAGAATCCTTATCGTGTGGCTCCAAAGGAACGGGAAGTGATACAGCAACAAGTCGCTAAAATGCTTGAAGATGATGTGATTCAGCCATCACAGAGCCCGTGGGCATCGCCTGTAGTATTAGTTAAGAAAAAGGACAGTACCCTGCGTTTTTGCGTGGATTACAGGAAGCTGAATCAAGTGACTAAGAAAGACGTGTATCCGCTTCCACGTATTGATGACTCCCTCGATAGGCTTCGAAACGCTCGCTACTTTTCTTCAATGGACCTCAGAAGTGGATATTGGCAGATCGAGGTAGACCCAAGAGATCGGGGAAAAAACCGCTTTTGTGATGCCGGATGGTTTATATGAATTTAAAGTTCTACCCTTCTGTCTGTGCCCGCTCAGCGCCCGCTACTTTTCAAACGCTCATGTACACTGTACTTTCAGGGTTAAAATGGAAGACCTGTTTAGTTTATCTAGACGACGTCATAGTGTTTTCCCTAACATTTGACGAGCATCTCAAGAGGCTAGAAGTTGTTTTACGAGCCATACGCTCCGCAGGCCTCACATTGAAACCAGAGAAATGGCACTTTTGTTTTGAAGAACTGCTGTTTCTTGGTCATGTCGTCAGCTGCACCGGCGTTCGGCCTGATCCCGAAAAGCTTGCAGCTGTGGCACAGTTCCCAGTACCGTCCGATAAGAAAGCTGTCAGGCGCTTTCTGGGCCTATGCGCCTACTATCGCCGGTTCATCGCCGACTTCGCACGGATTGCGTCGTCGTTAACTCGCCTCACTAGAGACGACGCCACCTTTGAGATGAACCACGAACAGCAAGCAGCGTTTAATGACCTCCGCCAACGTCTTCAAACACCTCCAGTGCTTGCTCACTTCGACAAGCAAGCGCCAACAATGCTTCACACTGACGCAAGCAATGTAGGCCTTGGAGCTGTGCTTGTGCAGTGGCAAGAAGACACGGAACGAGTGATCGCCCACGCAAGCAGGACGCTAACACGCACTGAGGCCAATTATTCAACAACTGAGAAAGAATGCCTCGCCGTGGTCTGGGCAGTTATGAAATTTCGCCCGTATTTGTATGGCCGCCCTTTCAAAGGTATAAGTGACCATCATTCACTCTGTTGGTTGACTAATTTAAGAGATCCAACCGGCCGATTAGCACGGTGGAGTCTGAAGTTACAAGAGTTTGATATGACGGTCATACACAAGTCTGGGAAGCGCTATACGGACGCTGACTGCCTGTCTCGATCACCAGTACAGTCAGCTTCTCTTTCTGACAACGACGATATGGCCTTCCTTGGTGTTCTCGATGCGTCCACGACTGCCCAACAACAACGAAGTGACCCTGAATTGCTTTATTTGATTAATTACGTGGACGGACGTTCTTCGAGGGCACCAAGTGTCTTTTCAAGGACATTATCGTCGTTTTGCTTACGCAATGGCGTCCTCTACAAAAGAAACTTTTCATCCATCGGAGCTCCCTATTTGCTCGTTATTCCTGCACCCCTTCGAACTGAAGTGCTCCAAGCATGTCACAATGAGCCGACGTCTGGCCATTTAGGCTACACTCGCACATTGGCAAGAGTACAGCAGGGTTACTACTGGCCACGACTCACAACAGTCGTCAAGCACCACATTCACACTTGCCTCGATTGCCAGCGACGCAAGTCACCTCCAAAGAGACCCGCCGGTCAGCTGCAACCAGTTCTGGTTTCATGTACACCGTTTGAACAGATAGGAATGGATATTTTGGGACCCCTTCCTACTTCTACTGCAGGGAATCGCTGGGTTATAGTCGCAACAGACTACCTAACCAGGTATGCCGAAACAAAAGCTATTCAAAAGAGCACCGCAGTGGAAATGGCGAGATTTTTCATAGAAAATATTGTGCTACGCCACGGTGCCCCGACTATCGTGATCACAGACAGCGGAACAGCATTTACAGCAGCTCTTTTAGACCACGTCTTGATGCTTAGTGGAACGACTCACGGTAAGACCACTGCCTACCACTCACAAACGAATGGACTAAAGGAGCGCCTCAACAAGACGATTGAAGACATGCTGTCGATGTACGTGGATGTCCAACATAAGAATTGGAACGAAATTTTACCCTATATCATGTTCACATACAATACGGCTAAACAAGAGTCAACTCGCACGACTCCATTCAGCTTGGTTCACGGACGGGAGGTACGGACTATGCTGGATGCAATGTTGCCACATGAATGGGACGCTACCGACACAGGCGCTGGCGTGTTCACTGAACGCGCGGAAGAAGCTAGGCAGCTCGCCCGCTTATTGATCCACCAGCGACAAGACTACGACGCAGGCCGCTACAATGCTCGCCATAGAACTGTAACGTACAAAATCGGTGACAGAGTGTGGGTTTGGACACCCGTACGAAAACGTGGACTGTCCGAGAAGCTGCTAAGGCGATATTTCGGGCCATACCGAATATCGCACCAGCTAAGTGACGTCACCTACGAGGTCGTTTCCGACAGTCCCCAATGCCCGAGGCGTCGCCAGCACCAGCCTGAACTTGTTCATGTAGTGCGTATGAAGCCGTATGTGAGTGACTGACTGCACGTTAAAAAAAAATGCTGTGGGTCTGAATCGGCATCGGGGCGATGCTCTTATAAGGTGGGGCAAGTGACACGTGTTTATATGAAAAAGAACGATGATAGGAATGTTTTGTAGGTTCCAGCTAGTGAGTGGGTCAGGTGGTTTTTCGGGATGATAACGAAGCAGGCATCTTGCTGTACAGCTGATCCTGAATACACTCTTTTTGCTGCCGTAAGCTGCTGTCATCTTTTGTTCGCGTTGCACTGCGACAATATATTCTAGTACACTATAGTACTGGGCATGTACACAGGCACGGAAGAAGGAAAGGTAGGAGAGCCCCGCCGCGGTGGTCTAGTGGCTAAGGTACTCGGCTGCTGACCCGCATGGCGCGGGTTCGAATCCCGGCTGCGGCGGCTGCATTTCCGATGGAGGCGGAAATGTTGTAGGCCCGTGTGCTCAGATTTGGGTGCACGTTAAAGAACCCCAGGTGGTCGAAATTTCCGGAGCCCTCCACTACGGCGTCTCTCATAATCATGAAGTGGTTTTGGGACGTTAAACCCCACATATCAATCAAGGAAAGGTAGGAGAGGGCATGCCCAGCTGGCGAGCTACATGAAAAGTGTGGAGGAAATGACATCATGGCGGCCATATTCACTGAGCGCAATGGCTGCGTTGCTATGGTTACGTGTTGCGCAGTGTAGCTGGTCTAGCAGTAAGCGGCTGCGGCTGGGGGCAGGATGTGTGCCTCCACAGGTCTCGTGCTGAGCCGTGGCGGACAATATCCGTGGTCTGCGCCGCCTTATTGGTTAGGTAGTGTTTTCCTGGAAGTTACTGTACTCTTAGCAACGTTTACAAAACGTTTCGTCCATCACGGCACCTGAACAGTGAGTAGAGCCAGCGCATATACATTTGTTGTGCGGCGGATGACGCGTATGAAGCATTTGAAAAGTTCAGCGAAATAGCGTTAGGCACCATGACGAAGCAGAACGACAATGAACGCCGTGCAGGTCAGTGACGGTTCGGCAGTGCGCCTGCTTAATTGTGGCAATGGACGAAACTGTTGTGCCCAGGGAGACGCAATGAGCACCATGTGCACATACATGGTTTCGTGTTTGGTATGTGTACAGTAACAACTTGCATGTGTAAAACACATTTTGTGTTCCGCTTGTTATACTTGCCCCCAGCATTGTAATCTCAACATTAGAGCAACCGCGTTCAAGTGTCACTTGCACTGTGCTGAAAGTCACCACGGTCATAGAATGCTGACGCCAGTGAGTTTTATGCGGAACACGGGCACAGTGGCCGGGCGCTGCGTGGGCCTCACGTCGGAATGCAACCGTGGAAGAAGGCGCACAACCAATTGTGATGTCTGTACAGTTGCTGAATTAATGACGTGAAAACACACGCCGTTGTCAGTGCATCTAGCGCACATTCTCTTGTACTTGTTTCGTTGTCGGCGAGCTGTTAATCGCTGTTAATACTTGGACGAAATAATTTCGCCACAGTTGTCGTGCTGGCCCAGAGTGTTGAGCCCCCGTATCATTAGTTTCGGATCATCACGACATGCGCGCTGCGCAGCTCACGTGCTTTCCGAGCCGGAGAAAGAGTCGTGCCTTCTGCTTTACATTCGGATATAAACAATGGAGATGAATTTGCCCAGTCAATATGGCCGACTTTCGGCTTCATTGCGGCTTCACAACGAGTGACGTCAGGGCCTCTCCTACCTTTCCTTTCTCCGTGTACTCAGGCAACAAAACAACTAAAAGCTCAATGTGGCCAGCGTCGCTAGCAGCATCGCTACATTTAGCAAATGCGTTTTTATTTGAAATTATTTTTAATGGCTTGTTAGTCACATACATACTTAATGGTGCTTTTTTGTAAAAACAGCATAACGAGGATTCACAAAAAATCAATAGAGATGAAATTAGAATACTTTTCCGAAAATCAAACAGCGCAAGCTGAGCCCCCTCGCGGCATCTGTTACAACCTTGTAATTTCCGTGTGACACTGCCACAACTCCTTCTCTGTTGAACTCCCTAGGGGAGATTTACGTTGATGGTGTTCAATGGAGTTTGGTGGTGGCCGTGTGACAAGCGTATAATACTCCTGCAAGAAACGGTAGTTGTGTGCAGCATCTGGCAACTGCATATTATCTCTGAGGGTGGAGTGCTTCAGGATTTTAAACACATTTCACTGAAGCTTGACTGTGAAGAAAGGCCTCCCATCACATTAATTGCTATGATTCTGCTCCAGTATCTAATGTTAGGATTTTGGAAAAACACATAAAAAAATTATCAGTTGTGCTGAATCAGTGCCCATCTTTCAGGTTAGCAGCCAAGTGGTATAGCTACAGTTTTATTTGGTAGTGTCTATGGAATAAACAAGCCCTTCAAAATATTCTACTTCTGCCATACTTCCGCAGGAAGGGCTTTGTCCCGGCAGACTTTATATCTTAAGGAACATGCATTGCAGCTGCCCCCCTCGCGTGAAGATCCTGTGCCACGCGACACCAACTGGCAAAACGAGTGTTCCATGGTAACCGCCCTATCTACAAGGGGCACTGAGGAACTCCCAGTGGTTAAACGCTCATAAATACCAAACAAAAGTGTATAAGGGAGCACCTTCCATTATAGCCTCATTGGTAGGATGTGTAATGCAAAAGTTCTAATGACGGAAAAGGTGCCTTTTTATCTACTTTATTTTCTTTGAATTTAGGTCATAACTTGTAGAACAAATAATGCCCCGAAGCTTTCCTTGGCCTAACTGTCTGTTGGTTTCATTTGGTTGCTACTAATAGAGAAATGAGCCCTTTGAAAAATTTCACTTAGATTATTGTTATACCAATGATGGTATAACAATACATCATGGTATACATCATATTTAACAGGGCATCCGGAGGACTTGTGGCTGCCATGTGAATCCTGTGGGTGCAGCTGGCTGGGAAGGCACGGCTTTGTTACACCATGGCTCCCTCATCAAGCTGGGCTGTCTCCAGTTTGTCTTCAGTGTCTCCAACAACCATCACGTCAGTTAGGCGATGACGACCACCTTGTACATAACAGCTGTTCAATAAACTGCATGCAGCTGCAGTGTTGTTTAAGAAGTCCTCTCTGAAGCGTTTAAAGTATGTGGTCGGGCCATGCACTCTAGCTTCTGACTACTTTCACATAATTCCGTAATTAAGATAGTCCACAGCTACTGAAGCCAACAGCAATAGAATTTCGTTTGCATTTTAAATGAGTAGTCTGTCTATCACTTTCACAGCAATGGTGACAAAGCTACAGATTCTGTTCTTTACAGTTTTCAAAATACATCTGAGCACAGAGCACATAAACCTCGTGGTTGAACACATATGGTACAGTTCTCAGACAGTGGGGTTTCTGTTGCACTTCGAGAATTTTTGCCTAATTCTAGATGTCATGTGACGAAGCAATGCTGATTGTGTGCCTTTAATTCCAGCTCATGAGGGATAATCTATAACGCTTTTTTTTTCAGCCACACTGGGTACATTGTCCATGCATTGTCCATGTGATGAAAGTGCTGCTCCAATTGCTCCAAACTGCTCCAAAAGAGAAATGTTGCTCCATGCTGCTCCAAACAGTAACTTTTGTTTCTAATTGCTCCAAAGCTGCTCCGAAATGACTCTTAGAGAATAAGAGTGATAAACATTTACTTTTTGATCAACTCAAAAGTCATTAAGAAACTTAAAAGAATTGGTGTACTTTCATCCCACTGTGCTACTACTTGCAGAATTATCGACTCTGATCCCATTTGCGAGACAGAACTGTAATATTGACTATACACGTATAGTTCATTTGGCCGTTTCTTTCCTCAGCTGGACATGCAGGCTAGTGTGGTGAATGTGAAAATGAACCGGATTGCTTTTATCTTGTACCTGTTATCTACTTCTCATTGGGCAACACTTGTAATGGACTGTGGTTACTTCTAAAATGTGGTGCTTAGCTTTTCCAGTTTAATTTGATTTCTGCCCCATATATTAGTAGTATTTCGAGTTGTAGCTCATTTCACAGTACATTTTTGACAACCTGCCATGGTTTGCTTCATGATTACTGTCTGGTAAATACATTTCATTATAAAAAATATTTACTAGATGCTTCGACAATGCTCTGAACTCCAATTAATGCATGGCAAATTAAATATCTGCTCCTAAGACACTAGTAGCTGCTGTAAACTAGCATTTTTTTTCTGCTCGGAAAACTCTTATGACTGCTCCAAAGTAGTGCTTTATCTGCTGCAAAGTGCGCTCCAAAAAGTAAAAAGTCACTTCCATCACTAGCTATGTTGAGTTGGGCAGAGTCATGGAATCCATTTGCACAAGATAAGTAGCAGTTAGAACTTCTGGGTGTAGAAAATGTAGCTGCTTCCTTCGAGAGCCAATAGCAGCGCTCAGCAGACCTTACCATGCTGCCACAACTTGATCAGAAAGCATTATCGAAATTTCACACTTCTAAAAGAGCACTGACACAAAATTTCAATGGCAGATAAATGGAGATTGATTTATCTAGAGACATACACAGCATCTATGAAATATTAAGGGCAAATATAGCCTAGAACACATTTGAAATCAATTTTAAAGTGCATGCCGTGCGACTGAGTGACATGCGGAGCCCCTTGCGACGCCGACATCAGCACGGCGGGAATGTAAACAGACGTCACGAGTTTCTGTTGGCTGTTTGCTTGGCACGTGCCTTCCGCTTGTGCTAGCTTCAATTTCTTCCTGCAGCTTTGCGTGCGCTGGCTGTCAGTGCGGAGCCCATGTCGCAGTTTTGCAGCCTAACGTAGCCAGCTGTGTTTACCTTCCTGCGAAAACTGCTCCTGCCTTTCTCGGTGCTCTTCGATACCAAAACTGTGACTGGGCGTTCTAAAAACATCTTTAAATAAAATAAACTTTGTGCACTCGCACAAACAAAGCTTTCAGCCGTGATAAGTAGGTCATGAGCTACCCATTCAAAAAATAAGGAGTGCAAAAGTTTTTCAGTTGGTGCTTCTTAACCTTTCAACAGCCAATGAAAATATAAAAAATTTAATATAAGTGCAGAATCCTTTTTATACTTGCATATTTTCTCTTTCCTTTTTTCGCTAGTCTTTACTAAATAATAGGCACAAAAAATGCATGCGGCGCTTATTGGTCTTGGCAAGAAATGGCTAAACACACTGTGCACAACTGTGACTAAAAAAGGGAAAGTAGACAACCACCCATTTGTTACACTACAAAGAAAGAAATCCATACGAATTTTTCAGAAAATGTTATGTCTACGGTAGCTGGAATAACAGGCGTATGTAAGCACAAAAAACTGAGTTTATTACTCAAAGGGAAGGCACTTGCGTGCAGATCGGTCCGCTGGGGGCCTTAAACAGGAGAAGCACAAAGGAGAAGGCACTGAGTGCCGGGGTGGCCTGCGCGCAGGGTCCAGCAGCACGCAAAGAGAAAGGGGGGTCAGCCGGGCAGTGCATTTACAAAAGTGAGCTGATACCCCCCCCACCCCCTCAATGCACTGTGCCAGTTGCCCTTACGGAAGCTGCACGCTCATTGGTTCATGTGTCGAGCAGGTGCCCAGCAGATGCATGCAGACATCGCAGCGAAGCAGGGAAGAAAGTTGACACTAGCATGTATACTGCAAAATCGTCTACAATGAATGGTAGGTACGCGAAAAAGGCACTATCAATTAGTTGGTGCTACCGAGATACTACAGAAACACTGTGTGCACGCCTGTGTCGTCGCTGCCGAAAAACTCGTCGATCCGCTTGCAACGATCGCCGAAAGCATCGAAGTGGACGCAGATGTGAAGTGAAAAACAGAAGACGACAGCGTAAATAGTTGATGTGGAGACTATATAACAAAAATCGTTACTCCGTAAGCCTTTGTTGCTGCTCAAAAAGCTGGTGTCAGTGTACTTGAATGCCTGTGTCGCGCACGTTGCTCGATCGGGCACATAATTAATAGCCTCAGCTTGCACTCGCTCAGTAAGATCTTAGGCTACTCGAATGCCACCGCTACTGATTATGAAAGCGATTCAAAATTAGAACCACAAATATGTATAGCAGCGGCTCGACAGACTTGCAAACGAATATCGTCGTAGTGTCACTTTAAAGGTGCAAAGCTATTTCGTTCACACAAGGAGCAAGGGGCACTGTTGATTGAAAAGAAGGACATCGGTGACAGCGTACTCCCTCTAGGCCAAATACACTTCGAAATATACTTGTATGTTCTGCATATAAAGGACTGGCCTCCAGTCAAAGTTTTCTTTCTTTTTTTTTTTGCTTCACTGGGATGCATGCCCGTAGAGCAATGAGGAGATGACAGACAGCACACGCACTGTCATAGTACACAAACAAGACACGCTAAAGCAAAGGGTGCGCAAGTAGTCAATTTCGGAAATGATTTTTAAACGAATCTAATAGCGTTAAGCCAAATCGAATGCTAATACGAACCGTATGCTCTTCTATATAGTGTTCAAATAGTAAGCAAACCATTTTAAAAACAATCCTAGAACTCCTACAACAGTTTATTTCAAATAACTATTCACAAACTGTGATAAGCTTATATACAGCAGTGACCAAAGCCTTCAAAATACTTATTATCTGTATGTCTAAATACTGCAGTGACTACAGTTTTCAAGTTTAAACTCTATCGTGAGCTTTTAAAGGAAATTGCAGCATAAAATCTAGACAATTTCGAGCCGAACACTGTGCATGCTGCTAAAGATTTATTGAAACAGACAAAGTCATCACTACATACACCTTGGCGCAGAGAGCATGTAAAAATCAGTGTGGATAGCTGTATCTGCAAGAACAAAATATTCACATGAACAAAAGACTTACGTTTGTTCTTATTCATGAAGCTGAATGCAGCCATCCCTAACTTCAATGATGAAGACAGGAAATGATTAATGCAATGAAGCAGCAGCATAGTGAAAACCGAGTAGAAGTGCAATTTGTAGCAAGAACAATTTATCTGGTAATCGTTATAGCATCGGTATTGTTGCAAATGCTTGGGCTACATTTATAGAGGTAATTTAGGGATTACAGGAAGAAAATAAACCTTCACTTGATCCCATGTTTCACTGCTTCAGAGTTGTACCGCTAAATTGTACTTTTGAATCGAATAGAATGATATTGGATTCATCATTGAAATATTTACACAGCTCTGGTAATGTTGTTGCCACCACTGGCCCACCATCTTTTTGTGTGAATGTGATTAAGCATCTACAAATATCATGAGTGCTTGTTTTTTTATCTTATCCCTCATTGAACACACCCTTGCACAGTCCTAAGGGTGCATAAACTGAAAAAGAAAACTTGCCTGGCTACAAGTGATACCAATTTGTGACATGAAATGGGATTGAAAACAGGAGTGTGGTTGGTGAAAATTGCTCTGAATTTTGTCGTCCATTAGCAAGAAGGATGGATCAGTTATAGCACGTCTTCTTTACTCTTAGAGTACATCAGTTAGCTAAGCATGAGCCTGTTCATATACACTTACTTGTTTGTTATTGCATTATCTGTACAATAATTATAGAAAGACAAGGTCAGACAGCACAAATAGCTCTGCTGAGATAGTAATGAAATTGAACACAGCAAATTACAAAAAAAGTACTTTGTACTGTTAGCACATGCCAGACAGATAATGCAGTGAGTGCCAATATATTGCCACAAGGCAGTAGTGGGATTGGGGCATAAAGCGGTAGAGGGTCCCTGCCTGAAAGAAAAGACTACGAAGTGGATGGAGACTGGTCCCAGCCCGCCAGTGTGCCAGGCATTGCCGTCGCGTGTAATCATCGTAAATATCTGCAAATATACGTTTCATCGTAAGATTATTGGTGGAGGTGCTGGGTACGCCTACCTGGCTTTCCCGGCAAACCAACACGGAATTAAGGAGTGGTCGCCACCTTCATTTTCCTGCAATGGCTCAACAGGCCCACCCATAAGAGCAACAGCAGCCGCAACAGCAGCCGGAGCAGCAGCAGCAGCTGTCTCCTCTGATTCTCCTGCCTCCACGAGACCCCGGAACCTGCTCGGGCACAGGCAAGGGCAAGGTGAATGTTGAAGATTGGGTGGCATTGTACGAGCGCGTGAGCGAATACTATAGGCGGGACCCTACGTTGATGCTGGCCAACGTTGTATTTTACTTGCGGGATACAGCGCTCACTTGGTATGAGACGCATGAGTCGAAGTTGACCAGCTGGGACGTTTGCAAACTGAAGCTTGTTGAGTTATTCAGCAGGCCATTTGGGCGACAGCAGGCCACGATGAAAGACCTGGAATGTCGCGTGCAGACATCGACAGAATCATATGTATCTTACATACAGGACGTATTGGGCCTCTGTCGAAAGGTGGACGAGAACATGAGCGAAGCTGACAAAATCGCTCACATATTAAAGGGAATTTCCGATGACGCCTTCAATCTGTTGATCGTTAAAAATTGCGCCACCGTCGACGCGGTTGTGAAGGAATGTCAGCGCTTCGAGCACGCCAAGAACCGTCGCATAACCCGCCAGTTTGCGCGTGTGCCTTATACTGCAGTCACTTCGACCTGCGAAGACAGCCCCAAGTTCACGCAAGCTACATCGTCCGAAAACGTCACCCGAATCGTTCGCCGCGAAGTCGAAGCAATGGCTCCTGCAGCCATTGTCTCCGACGGTCCTCAAGACAACGCATCCACCGTCTCCCTCATCCAAGCCGTCGTTCGCCAAGAAATAGCAAATCTCGGCATCGCACCTGTTTGCGCTGTTCGGACTACCGAGAGCTCAGCTTCTGTTAACCAGATTCCGGTGTACCCTTCACGCTCCCCTTCTCGCCACCGGAACCCTGCTGAATGGAGAACGTCGGATGATAGACCGATCTGCTTTCACTGCTCTCGCGCCGGCCACCTTGCACGCTACTGTCGCAATCGTTGGAGATCCAATTCATCTTGGAACACTGGGACATGGCGTCGCTTTGAAGGCAATTCTCGCCGCTTTTCTACTCCGTACGATCCACAGCCTGCTCCTACTAACGTTCAGGGCCGAAGGTTCAGCCGGTCACCATCATCCCAAGGCCGCCGATCTCTCTCGCCGATGATTTCTCAATCCAGGTCCCCTGCACGACATGGGCTCTCAACCTCGGGAAACTAGACCATGCAGATCCCGGAGGTGACGCTGCATTAACGACCCGTTCTGCAAATCCTCTGTTGACGATTCCTACACGCCGCAATATTTTGGACCTTTTGGTGGATGACCTTACCGTTACAGCCCTCATAGACACTGGCACACAAATTTCAGTCATGATCGCTGCTCTCTGTATTAAACTGCGAAAAGTGATCACGCCTCCCATTAAGTGTGCAGTAATGCTTGCCGATGGGAGCACATCTACCGTTCTCGGCATGTGCACCTCTCGCGTGTGTATTGCTGGGCGCCAGACCGTCGTATTGTTCACCGTGCTTGAGCAGTGCCCACATGACGTGATTCTTGGTCTCGACTTTCTCTCTGCGCACTCCGCCCTTATCGACTGCTCGACGGGTCTTCTTCAGTTCGAACTGCCTTTTGACGCCGCTGTTGCCCGTGATGCTCAAAGTCGCCTTTGTGCCACCGAGTTCCTGCATCTTCGGCCGCAAGCCGCGACTTATGTGCGGCTCGTGTATGATCCGCCTGTGCGCGATGGTGAATATGTCGTTTCACCTATTACCGACGTTGTGCTAAACCACTCCATTGCTGTCCCGCACACCGTGGTGAGAGTACGCCACAACCAGACCCATCTGTCTTTTTCGAACTTTGGTTTCTCCGCGCACATGCTACCTGCTAGTATTAAACTAGGCATCATGTCATCGTTGCAAGAGTGTGATATTTCTGAACTGTCGGCTCAGCAACCTACTCCGCACGTCAACTTGCTCACTGCGCCCAACCTGTCAAGCATTGACATTGCCAAATTGATAGCGCCAGATATTTCGCCCTCCGAAGCACAAGACCTCTCACAAGACCAACAGACTATGCGGAATATGTCCGCATAGTCTGTTGACATCCTATGCGGACATATTCGATCTTGACAACCGCCCTTTAGGCCAGATATCAGTTGTGACCCATCACATCAACACCGGCGATTCCAATCCAATTCATCGCCGCCCTTACCGCGTCTCCGCTGCCGAACGCTCTGTCATCCAGAAAGAGGTCGAGAAAATGCTCGCCAGAGGCGTCGTCGTACACTCATCTAGTCCGTGGGCATCCCCGGTAGTGCTTGTGAAGAAGAAGGACAACACATGGCGGTTTTGCGTCGACTATAGACATTTCAACAAGGTCACTAAGAAGGACGTTTACCCTTTACCAAGAATAGATGACGCGCTTGACTGCCTTCATGGCGCAAAGTTTTTCTCGTCCATTGACCTTCGATCTGGTTATTGGCAGATTGCTGTTGACCCACGGGACCGAGAAAAAACAGAATTTGTAACCCCCGATGGGTTATACCAATTTAAAGTAATGCCGTTTGGGCTTTGTAATGCACCGGCCATCTTTGAGCGCATCATGGATTCTCTTCTGCGCGGCTTCAAATGGTCCACTTGCTTATGCTACTTAGATGATATAATTGTTTTTTCACCGACGTTTGCAAGCCATCTTGAGCAACTTTCCAGTATTCTCCAAGTATTCTGCAACGCTGGTCTCCAGCTGAACTCCTCCAAATGCCGTTTCGGCCGTCGCGAAATAACTGTACTTGGTCACCTCGTTAACGCATCTGGGGTACAGCCCGATCCGGACAAAATTCTCGCAGTGACTCAATTTCCCGTGCTCTCTTCTCCTAAGGATGTCCGGAGCTTCCTTGGTTTGTGCTCCTATTTTCGCCGCTTCATCCGGAATTTCGCCGATATTGCGTGGCCTCTCACCGAGCTTCTTGAATAAGATGTCCCATTTACTTAAAATTCGCCTCAAAGTGCTGCATTTTCGGCGCTCATTGCAGCCCTCACGACTACGCAAATATTAGCCCACTTCGATCAGACTGCCCGGACAGAAGTTCATACGGACCCGAGTGGCCACGGAATTGGTGCTGTTTTAGCTCAGCGTCAGCATGGACGTGACTGTGTCATCGCCTCCGCCAGCCGCCTTTTATCCCCTGCCGAGAGGAACTATTCCATCACTGAAAGAGAGTGTCTTGCTCTTGTTTGGGCTGTCGCTAAATTTCGCCCGTACCTCTTCGGCTGCAGTTTTACTGTTGTAACTGATCATCATGCAGTCTGCTGGCTTTCGTCGCTCAAGGCTCCCATGCGACGTCTTGGTCGTTGGTCTCTCCGCCTCCAAGAATACACCTTCTCGGTCGTGTATAAATCTGGTCACCTCCATCAAGACGTTGACTGCCTGTCACGGTATCCAGTGGATCCACCAGACGCCACAGAGAGAGCTACGGAGGCTTGCTTCTTATCAATATCAGCCTTTCTTGATATCACTTCCGAGCAACGCTGCGACCCAGATTTACTTCCCATCATAGAAAGCCTGAGTTCCGCTACTCCACCCACTTCTCTGAACTTGTATTTCCTTCATGAAGGTGTTCTCTACCGCTACAACATGCGCCCTAACGGTCCTGACCGCCTTCTCGTCGTGCCTTCCCATTTGCGTGTAGATGTTCTCCGACAGCTTCACGATGAACCTGCCGCTGGTCACCTGGGAGTCACCCGCACTTATGATTGCGTCCGGCGCCGTTTTTTTTGGCCACGCCTATATCGCTCTGTGCAAAAGTATGTCGCCAGCTGCGACCTTTGTCAATGTCGAAAACGACCAACATCGCTTCCAGCTGGCCTCCTTAACCCTATTGAGATCCCTGCTGAACCATTCTACCACGTAGGGCTCGACCTTCGCGGGCCATTTCCCACTTCTGCATCCGGGGACAAATGGGTTGCCGTGGCGACCGACTACGCGACACGTTACGCGATCACCCGCGCTCTTCCAACCAGCTGCGCTACCGATGTCGCCGACTTTCTACTGCATGACATCATATTGCATCACGGCGCTCCTCGAGAGCTCGTTACTGACCAAGGCCGATACTTTTTATCTCGCGTCATCCAGGATATCGTACGTTCCTGTTCCACGAACCACAAGTTCACAATGGCATACCATCCACAAACTAATGGACTTACAGAGCTCCTGAATCACACTATCACGGACATGTTGTCAATGTTTTTTTCTCCAGACCACCGTGACTGGGACGAAACCTTACCCTACGTCACCTTCGCTTACAACTCCTCCAGACATGACACCGCAGGTTATTCCCCGTTCTACCTTCTTTATGGACGGGAACCCTCTCTGCCTCTTGAAACACTCCTTCCCGCTGGTTCAAGCTCCCCTGTCACATACGTCCGCGATGCCATAGAGCGAGCCGACGCAGCACGACAGATTGCCCGAGAACGACTCATACTTTCTCAAGCCTCTCAGAAAGATTGATGCGATCGTCACCACCGTGAAGTTTCCTATGCACTAGGTTCTCTCGTACACTTGTGGACCCCATGTCGTCACATCGGCCTCTCAGAAAAACTTTTATTTTGCTATGACGGACCATACAAAGTCCTGCGCAAGATCACCAACCTCACCTACGAGATACAGCGAGTCGTCGACGAAGCGCACTCAATGCCATTACCATCCACTGTTGTGCACGTCGTAAAACTGAAGCCTTATGTGTCACCCAACACTTCCTTTTCGTGACAAGCGCCGGATCTGCGCTTTAACGCCTCGGGGTAGTGCCACAAGGCAGTAGTGGGATCGGGGCGTAAAGCGGTAGAGGGTCCCTGCCTGAAAGAAAAGACTATGAAGTAGATAGAGACTGGTCCCGACCTGCCAGTGTACCAGGCGTTGCCGTCGCGTGTAATCATCGTAAATACCTGCAAATATACGTTTCCTTCTAAGAATATTTAGGCGATTCTTGCCCAAATCACGAGTGACAACCTGGCTAAATTATAATTGTCAAGTGGTCACACGTATAGTGACCACTTCTACCACAATCTTCTCCAGCTGCACCGAGCCGGTGCCTTCACTGCCGGAAGGTAACCTTATGTGCCACTTACCTAGAGGAGAAAGAAGTGGTGGTGCCTGCTCTCACCATCTTGGCTATTTTTACCTGCATTACTGTCACTGTAAATATTGTTAATACACCCATTTTCTGTTATCTCCCCGTAACAATATCAATGAGATATTTTTCTGAGACATTTTGGAAGCATCCATTTTCTTGCTCATGTAGTATCAAGTGCGTACATACATACTCTGGGTGCTTGAGGCAAAATAAATAAATGCAAAATTTCAGATCAACATTTAAATGTTGCCCTCAAAAAAGAGAGAATGCAATATGTTAATTGTTTTTGCCAGATATTATGAACATGAGAAGAATAACTAAGGCTGTCACAAGATGTGATAAAAATAAAAATAATTACTTGCTACCGTAAACTGCTTGGGGAATGTGAAGTCCACATACAGTCTGAGTGTTAGGGATGACGGGGAAAATTGAATAGAGTCGCAGGAGGTGATGCGCTACCCCCCCTCCCCCCTTACTTTTCTTTTTTTTTTCTCTGAGCTGATCGTGTCGCGTCGACCGCGCGCTACGACGGGGGACTCTACGCTTCCCCTAGCTGTGTCAGCACAAGACATCGTTCGGACTCGTATATACATGTGATGAATAAGCGTTCCAAGGCTGGTTAATCGGGGTACGTCGGATATGCTACAGCTATGTACGCCTGGAAGGCTGCTTTATCGAACTGCTTTATCGAACCGCGCTCGACTTCTGCTAGGCGCGGTTCATTCCGTTAATTAAAACGGCCTCTTAAATGCACGGCAGCGCCACGCTCGACTACTGCTAGGCGCGGTTCATTCTGTTAATTAAAATGGCTAGCGTCGCTCGTTCGCGAAATGCACCACGGATGGCACCAAATTTTCACGAAGAAGCCACAACTACAGAAAAAAAATTGCAGTCAAATTTAGCGGCAGTCTGGCAACACTGACCCTCAACGTCTGGCAACCACTATCCAACGCCAAAAGGAACGTTGCCCAGGTAATAGCGGTCTGCAAGATAAGGCATGCCGTCATCTGGCTTTACAAGCAAGCAACCAGCGACGATGCAACTGACAGGGATCTGCCTGAGAACGATAGCATTTATCGGGCCGACTGTAGCCTAGTGCGAGTCCACACTGGAGCTGTCACGAGCAGCGACATAGACCAAGTGAGTGCTTGTGAGCAGGTCATGCTTGAACGACTTGAATCGACACCGGCGACAGTGCAAAAGAGTGCGTGCGGGCTTCACCAATGCAACTGACGCGTCATATCCGCATCTGCCGCGGACACTGCAGCTTCGTATTTGATGATTGACTTGGACATTCTCAATAAGCTGCTCGCTGATTGCTTACAGTGTGAAGCGTGGTTCAGAGTAGGCGGCGCATGTGCGAAACTAGTCGCGAGTGACCAGGACTACGGATGGCCTCGCTAAGAAACTGATAGTGAAGTGCGACTGTTGTGGCGAAGTGACGACGGCATGAAACTCGCGCAGATCCGATGGTGAAAAGTCGTGCGATGCATTTGAAATAAACATTTGATCTACACGTGCAATGCTTTGTAGTGGGAACAGCCAGACATTCATGAACGATGCTTTCGTGTAGATGGGACTGTCACGGCGGGGGCTGCACAATAAAACAGCAGTTTTTTTTTACCTTGTTGTCCAAAGTGGCATTTCTGATGGTGTCATATTGGAGGAACAATATTTCTGGTTCTACTCAAACAGTCTCAATAATTTTTTTTGTCAGAAAGATGGTGAATTGAAAAGTGCTGTAGGACTAATTCATAGATACATGTAGCTAAAAAACATTTATAAAAATAATTTTTGAAGTTAATGGGTTTTACAAATAAATTTTCAGATGCCCTTATTTTATCCGAGATTATTGTAAAATATTCATTCTTGCCTGATTGAACCCGTATATCATCTTCGATCACTCTAGTGCTCAAGAGATTTCCATATTATTTCTAACTTGTCCTGAAATGTTTTTTCTCGTTTTCTCAAAACTGCATTTTTGATCATGGTGTAGTTTTCCAGTGACGATATCTCTGGTGGTACTTATCCTATCGTAGTGATTCTTGTTTTTTTTTAAGAAAAGGGACATATGGGGAGTGCAGTAGGCATCAAATTTGAACGAATAACATGAGAAATGTTTTCAAAAAGTAATTTCTCCAGGGTGTTACCAAAGCATTTTGCTTACAAAAGTTTGACAAGCTGACACTTTCATGCAAATCAGTAGAGAGCATTCATTCTTGTAGCAATGCAAGCTCTGAGTATACATCATTTTCATATGCCACTGTCTTTGATAACTACCAGCATTTAAGAAAAACTCACCTCCAAATTAGTCAATGCAAGAAACATGAATTTCTCAATATTTTGAAAAAAAAAAAAAACTTGTTGTACCGAAAAATGTAATTGCAGATTTGAAATCAGCATGTCAAAATAGATACAGGATAAAAGTTGGATCACAATTCACCCAAGAATAAAAAAAAAGTTTTAAAGTGGGGTGTGCCCCCTTCAACAGTGTGATCTCACGTTATCGCGAAGCTTCCCAAACACTGCTGTGCCACCTGCACTGAGTGTTGCTTACAGTCTTGGCGGGTAAAATCTAAATTTATCAAAATACTACACACATGGCAATGTGCTTGTAGGTATAGTCAGGCTTCTTATTTATATGCTAAATTTATCCCAAGTACAGAGATATTTTTATCGAGAATAGTGCACTATAGGAAACAAAACAATAAAATATTTATTTAATCCTAACAGTTTCGGTTGGTGGACCAGCCTTCTTCGGAGGATCTAAGTGAAATGGTACAAGTTCCCGTAGCAGAGGGTCACCCTCACAGTTTGAAGACCCTCAAAAACGATCAAAAAAAAAACGAGACAAACGGGCGAACGAGGTAGCAACAGACAACAAGAAGCAGAAGAAGGAGAGGAACTAGAAAGGAGCGATGGAGAGCCGCCGGATACGAGCGGGTAATTCTGGCATTGTTACTGGGTATAGGTAAGACGTGCCGCCAGCAGAGGCGACCAAGAAAAACGGAAAAATGTGAAACATGTTGCCGCTTACTCGCATCCCACACATGGATGGAGTTTAAGTTTACGTGCACGCACACACACACACACGCACACACACACACACACACACACACACACACAAGAAGCATACGACCCGCTCCAGCTTTCGGAAAATAATGGCCACGTTGGAAAGCTAATGTGCCCTCTCCCCCTCCCTCCACTTGCCCTCTCTTGCAGAAAACTGTACAACCAGTCATACTGAAAATAAATGAATGGGTATTCTTGTAAAGGATGAACAAACAAAAACGTAAACAAAAAATAAAAACTAAATAAAACTAAAAAAGTACTCAGAAACGAAAACAAAGTCTAATAATACTAACCCACGCCGTTTGGTTCACGTAGCATCGAATTCGTTTAGTTTCACGCGCTGTATTGACCAACTTACGTGTGCGACTTCACGTATGTATAAATAAATTAATTGAGTAATTCAATTTCTGTGTTTCACGAAACGTCGCGGAGGCACGTCAGTTGCCCAGGGCTCTCGTTAATTCTGTGGGTAAGTGATCTGAATTTTTTTATGAAGTATGACTCCCGCTGTTCGCGCTCCCGTGTGTTCTGGAAGCCTGATTGTAGGAGTATGACACGCGTTCGAAAGAGTGACCAGGGAGATTGATATGTTTGGAGAATGGCAAAAATGGGGAGGCCCTTTACGTGTGCCCTGTGGTTATGACACTTACGCGTTCGAAAGAGTGACCAGGGAGATTGATATGTTGGGAGAACGGCAAATTGGAGAGGCCCTTTACGTGTGCCCTGTGGTTGTTGAAACGCAAACGGAACTCGGTTTCCGTGTGTCCAATATGTTCCTGTTTGCACACCTCACAGCGAATTTTGTATACCACATTGTCTGAGTCACAGTTATGGTCGTCTTTAATTTTGTACACATAGTCTGAACAGGAGGCTTCGGCCGTATCTGTGGTCACCATGTGTGTGCGCACCCTGCAGCAAGGTTTCCCGCACGGTCTACAGCCCTGATGGTGGTTGGATTTGTGTGTTTTCGCCCTGACCAGTAAGTCTCTGAGGTTTTTATTTCTTCGGTAAACCACCTTGGGCGGAGTCTGAAAAACGGCAGAGAGGCGACTACACTGTTTAAGTATGTTGAAGTGGTGGGTTAGTATAGAATTCACCCGAGGGGCGGCGGCGCAGTATGTGAGGATTAAATTTGGCCCTGAAGTTATATCATCTTTATTCCTGCCTTTTTCTCTCATTGTTGATTCTCGGTCCAAAGAGCGAGCGCGCTCAATTGCATTGTCAATTATTTTTTCGGGGTACTTTTGACGCAAGAAGGCTGCTGTCAATTCCTGTGCGTGGGTGTCAAATTGCGTGATTTCAGAGCAAATTCTTCTGTATCTGTGGGCTTAAGAGTAAGGAACACCTGTTTTGCAGTGATGGGGGTGACTGCTATAGAAATGCAGATACTGTTGGCGGTCAGTTGGTTTTTTATACAGGGAAGTAGATATGGTGGTGCCACTGAGTGATACAGTGACATCCAGAAAGTGAACACTCTTCTGTGAATACGTGTGCGTGAATGTTATCAAGGATGCAGGGAGTTGAAACCCGAAATGAATTTAGAAAGATTATGTTCACTATTGGCCCACACGAAGAATATATCATCGAGGAAGCGTTAATAAAATATAGGTTTGAATGGAGAATTTTCGAGGAAAGGAATCTCCAAAGAGGCCATGAAAATATTTGCGTAATTTGGGGCCGTTTTGGTTCCCATGGCAGTTCCGTTTACTTGCAGATAATGTTTTTGGTCGAATTCAAAGTTATTATGTTTAAGTACAAGATTTAGGAGCACCTCTAAAGCGCTTTTGTCGAATTCACTCGTCGATTTACTTTTTTTATAGGCGGCGATTCCTTCGGTGTGGGGAATGTTTGTGTACAGTGATGAGACATCCATGGTGACCAAATAGCACTCTAGAGGTACCACAAGTTTTGAGACTTCTCGAAGGAAGTGGCTGGTATCTTTGATGTATGATGGGAATGATTGTGAGATGTGCCTAATCAGAGAGTCAATGAAACTAGAGATTTTTTCTGTAGCCGTACTGTTGCTGGAAACTATGGTTCGGCCGGGATTGTTAATCTTGTGAATTTTGGGTAGTAAATAAAAACGCCCGGGAGACGATTTGCCAGGTGACATCATTTTAAGCATAGGGTAGGTTATCTTACCACTTTTACGTAATGATATTAGTGAGGCCTTAATAGTACTTTCATACTTTTCTGTCAGATCACAAGGGAGTTGTTTATAGAAATTTTCATCTGCCAGTTGGCGAAGCCCTTCTTTGATGTAGTCAGTCCTGTCGAGTACAACCACAGCACCACCCTTATCAGCTGGCATCGTTATTAAACCAGCTCATAAGAGTGGTGCTGTGGTTGTGGTGCTGTGCATAAGAGTGGTGCTGTGCTGTGGTGATGGATGGAAACTTAGCAGTATGAGCATAATATATAAAGGAAAGGGGGACAAAGCTGGCATAAACAACTACCATCCTATAACAGTGACATCAGTGGTCTACAGGCTGGCGATGCAGTTTACAGAGGAAAGACAGCAGGCATAGATAGAGTATGAGGGTGTGGTGGGGGAACTGCAGATTTGGTTTCGGAAATACAAGAGGTTGGAATACAATCTGTTCTCACATACCCAGTGCATCGAAATAGCAGAAAGAAAACTCAGGCCCCTGTGGCTAGCATTTTTGGATATCAAGGGAGTGTACGATAGCGTGGTTCAAGAGGAATTGTGGGGAATACTGGACACACTGCAAGGAGTGCACATGCCAACCGAAATTTTACGACACACGAATAATTGACAGGCACAACAAGTGGACGACGAGAGAAATAATGGAAGCGTGTAAAATAAAGAAAGGAGGGGACAGTTGCGTCAGCCAAGCGTCAGTTCCACTAACAGATGCGGAATTTGCTTTTTTTCACGTCACATAACCCAGTGTTTTTCTCTGTGTTACGTTTCTTTATGCTTCTTTGTTTTTTACGTTTTCTTTTCTTAGTTGTTGGTACGTGTTTGTTTCCGGTTGTGGGCGCGTGCATATTTTGTAATATCACGTTTTTCATGATGACAGGGGAAGTTGGGAATGACGTGCATGCGTGTGATGTATTTATTAGTGTTCGCTTCGAAATAAAATTTTCAGTTGCTAGTAAGCGCTTGTCTGTGTCCTCTCTGAGTGTATTTTTTGCGCTTGTCTCATCATGAACCATTACCAACACGCCCAACTGGCAGTCATCCTAAGTGGAAGATGTAGTCACTAATCTTTTAAAGGATATCTATAAAGGTAACAAGATAGTTATAAAGTGGGAAAAACAGGAATCCAAGCCCACAGAGGCAAAACGGGGGCTTAGGCAAGGGTGTCCTCTGACACCCCTTTTATTCATGATGTACCTACAAGGATTAGAGGCCAAATTAGAGAGAAGTGGACTGGGCTTCAACCTCGTTTTCGTCAAACAAGGAAAACTCATTGAACAGGCACTACCAGCATTGATTAACGCAGATGATATAGTGCTAATGGCCGACAACAAGGAAGATTTGCATTGATTGGTGGAAATCTGCGGTAATGAGGGATATGGGTTAGATTTCATATTCAGTAAGGAAAAATCAGCAGTCATGATTTTTAATGACAATGAAGGTAGTGAACTTGAAATACAGGAGGTCACGCTAGAGTTAACAGATAAATGCAAATATCTGGGCATATAGATAAGCAATGGGGCTGAGTACCTAAGGGAACACAAAATATACGTGATTACTAAAGGTAACAAGAATGCAGCGGTAATGAAAAACAGGTCACTGTGAAATTACAATAGGTATGATGATGTGAGAAGAATATGGAAAGGGGGTCATGGTTCCTGGTCTGACGTTCGGTAATGCGGTCTTGTGCATGAGATCAGAAGTTCAATCAAGATTAGAAATTAAGCAACGTGTAATAGGTTGGCTTGCCTTAGGAGCTCACGGGAATACACCAAATGAGGGAGTACAAGGTGATAGGGGATGGACATCGTTTGAGGACAGGGAAGCTAGCAGCAAGATAAAATTTGAGAAGCAATTGAGAGAAATGGGGGAGGAGCGTTGGACAAGGAAGGTATTCAGCTACTTGTACATGAAGAATGTCGATACAAAATGGAGGATGCCAACCAGAAAATTGACTGGTAAATATTTAGAAAACAGCAGGGGCCCAAACCAAAAAGAACTATCAGTTAAGAAGAAAGTGAAGGAAACGGCGACTGTCATGTGGGGAATTGGCATGATTAAGAAGTCTGCGCTATACATGTATCAAACTTTTAAGCAGTAAATTGCCAAAAAGGATCTTTGATAATAGTCGGGGTAGTTCTCTACTGTTTGAGGCCAGGACGGGAGTATTGCGAACGAAGACATATCGGGCCAAATACGAAGGGGTAGACACGGTATGCAGTGTGTGTGGAGAGGAAGAAGAAACTGCCGTACACTTGATAATGTTCTGTAAAGGGCTTCACCCTATAGTTCAGGATGATGGAGCAGCGTTTTTCAAAGCACTGGGGTTTAGGGACAGGGAGGGCAAAATAGACTTTAAGCGGGTAGAATTAACTAGAAGGAGGTTATCTGATTGGTGGTTAAAGTCAAGGCACAAGTGGAAATTAAACCCTTCACCTGAAACTAGGAATCCTCAACCTCACTATTTGAAGGAAAAAAATAAATAAACCTAGTTTTTGGTTCATTAAGTATTACGGCTTGGTGGCGCAAGCCACTGCTCGATCTAAAGGGTAGAGCCATATCCATCCATCGATCCATCCATCTATCGCAACAGTACTGAGAAGTGTGAAGGGCAAGTAACATAAGAGGGAGGAAGGCTGCAGTCGACGATAGATTATGCACTGATGTCACATAGGATGTATGATAGGCTCGGGAGAATGCACATAGAATAATGTGGCTCCAGAAGTCTGGGTAGTGATCGCAAACGTATTAAGCTAAGTTTTGTGAGAGCAGTGAAAGTGGGAAGGAGATATAATGAGCAACTACAGACCTTTCCTCTTCAATATTTACATTAATGATATCGTGAACATCTCCTCTAACGTAAAATTTATAATATATGCAGATGATACGAATATATTTTTAACAGAAAAATCAGTGAACGAATTAATAACACATGCAAATCTACTGCTGATTAGATTAGAAAAATGGACAAGAGAAAACGGTCTGAAAATAAATGTTGCAAAGACTAAGGCTATGGTATTTTATGTTAAAAATAAAGCGGAAATTGTAAAACAAACGATCTTTTTAAATTCCACCCCTGTCGAGATAGTCCCTTCTCTTAAAATATTAGGAGTAATATTTCAAGAAACATTATCATGGGATCACCACATACAGTTCTTAGCTACGAAGGTCTCTCAGGTAGTCGGCCTTGTGTACCGAAACAAGCACTTGCTTCCTCAGAATATTTTGTTGTTAATTTACAATACCTTATTTTTATCAAGAATCAATTACTGCCATCTAGTTTGGGCTCTAACTTCTAAAGAAAACATAAACAAACTTCATATGTTGCAAAAGAGGTTTGTATGGGCGGTAGAGAACGTGCCACGTACTTATCATACTCGTTACTTATTTGAAAAATACAACCTAATGCCAGTAATAAAAATGTATGAATTTCTTCTGTCCAAGAAATATAAGCAAGACATAAAAAACTCTAACCCGTTTCTAAAGCAGTTGGCAGATTCAATACTCAACCAGCCTAAGTATAATACCCGGAAAAATGAAGTGTGGACTGTTCGAACCTTTAGAACCACATACGGTCTTCAATCGTTGGGAAATAAACTTCCAAGGTTACTAAATGAACTTAGGGATAACGAAATTGGCTTAGAAAAAATCACCTTTAAACAACTGCGGAATCATTTCCTCCAGACGTCATGATCACGCGTTTCTGTTACTTGTAATTTCTAAAGAATGTATTTTTGTATTTTTTTTGTTGACGTGTATTTTGTGTTCTGCTTTGTGCTTTTTTTTTCACGATATGTTTCTTGGTATCTTGTTTGTTTTTTCTGTTTTAGGAAATGAGTATGCATTTGTGGTGTTGCCAAAGCAATAAATTAGGCATATTTCTTTTTTATTATGCTTTTTTCTGTGTTTTGCAAGGCAAATACGCCTGTATTTCACATTCCGAAATTATTTGTTTATAGCATTATATGTACCAATATGTTACACCTGTACAGTGTTGATTGCTCATTTTTGTCGTATACATGTTTGTATGCTTCGCTCGGATGTATTACGCAAATGCTTCCTTTTTTTAAGGCAAATACGCCAACATTTTTTGCATCTTTTGAAATAGATTTTTGTTGTTGTTGTTTAGGCATTAGACGTTTCGTTTTATCACACATGTACAGTGATGATGTCTTTCTTGTCATAGACCTGTTTATTTTACGCGTATGATCCCGAATGTTTTTATGAAAGTGTTACCGCTGCTGCGATGTGTTCGGGGAGGGGGAAGGGGGGCCTGCGCCCTTGTCAAGCTGGCATCACGCCAGCTTTTTCTGCAGGTCTCCTGCATCATGTATCCTTGATGCGAAATAAAGTCCTTATTATTATTATTAAAATTTTATTAAGAAAAGCTACTAAACAAATCGAGAAAGTAATCACTGAGAATAATAAAACAGGGTGGACATACACAAATCTTATTAGATTGTTTGAGCTAGAGCTTGCTAAGGCACGTGTCAAGTCAACGCAGAAAAGAAGACACAAACCAAAGAGTTGGTGGGATGAGAAAGTTAAAAGAGCCAAGAGGTATCTTTAGCTGAACTGGCAGATGTGATGAAGAGCTTACCACCCGCTGCTCCTGGACCTGATGGGGTGACCTCTACATTGATGAAACTGCTATACGAAATATCCCCACATGAAATCTGTAATATAGGTAATTATTCACTGAAAAATTTTTGGATTCTGGCAGATAGGAAGCTTTCCAAAATAATTCTGATACTTAAGAAACAGGGAATGGAGTTTACTCTGGACAACAGAAGGCATATTTCATTGACGTCTAACCTGGTCAAGCTTGTAGAGAGAGTCTTGAATGCCCATATAAAGAACTATATCAATGAACATACAATATTAAACCCCAGACAAATTGGCTTTAGATCGGGATCCTCCATTTGGTGTGCACATGTGGATTTGGAAAGTCGCGTACAGCTGGCTCGGCAGCGGCGTGTATACTGTGCACTAGTACTCTAGACTTAGCTAAAGCGTGCGACAAAGTGGAGTATCCTATCCTAATCCAGCAGATGCAAGAATATCTGTTTCCAAAATATATAACATCATGGATTACAGAGTTTGTGAAAAACAGAGAATTTTATCGCTTCTTGGATGGAAGCTCTTCTAAAAGATATAAGTAGACACGAGGTTTTCCTCAGGGCTCAGTATTATCTCCTGTTTTATTCAACATATTACTAAGTTCCATTATAACTCATCGGGATATCCAAATATACGTTTATGCAGATGATATTGCTTTCTTTGCAATAAACAGTGATCTGCACTTATTGTATCAGGCATTACAGAATTACATGAGCATCCTAGAAGGATGGCTTTACAATATCCATGTGTCATTGAACGTCAAAAAAGTGCGCATGTGCCGTTCTCTTTTAAGGATCATGTCAACATTTCCCTGATGTATCGTACCGAGCTCATTCCCCAGGTCGATTTCCTGAAATACCTAGGCATCGTATATGATAGGACGCTAAATTGGAAAAGCCATACATACGAGGTTGGCTGTAAAGCGTCACGTGCCTTGGGGTGGTTACGCAAATTGGGAAACAGAAAAACAGAATTGCGAAGGAGTTCATTGATAATGATTTACAAGATGTATGTGCGGCCTAATATGGGATTCGGGTGCGTAATATTTTCAGGCAGCGCAGCATACAAGATGAGACAGTTAATATTATTAGAAAGAGAAGCTTTGCGCTTCTGTCTTGGACTCCCCAAATTTGTGGCAAATAATGTTTTGTATGTGAAAGCGCGTCTTCCACCTTTGTTAACTCGGTTTAGAATACACACAGTTCAAACTTTCTTAAAAATATACAATTCGCCTCTGAGACAAGCGTCTTACATTTTTATTCAAGAACCAACTGCATTCTTCGAAACACAATGGTCTAAACTACACTCCCCTCAGATTAGATTTGTCCAAGCGCTGCTAGAGCCTCTCAATGTAAATACTTATATGTGCCATAACGAAGATGCCTAATTCAAAACTTGAAATTAAATTTGATGATATTTTAGCCTCTAAAGCGAAACAACTGCCCCCTCGATATTTAAATCATCGGTTACAAGATTACTTGACTCATCTGTCCATAAACAACATTATTACGACAGATGCATCCGTACTAAACAAAAGGCTGGAGTAGGCATCTTTTGTAGTTCTCTCGACTGGTCTTTTTCCCTTCGATTAGCAGATTACACATCTATATTCATCGCTGAATTATTTTCTATAATTCTAGCGCTTCGTAAACTTCCTGCAAGCGAATCGGAAGCGGTCATACTTACCGATTCTCTCTCAGTATGCACTGCACTATCTACAGCAAAAAAATTGACATCATTGCGTATGATTAGCAGTTTATTACTAGCTAACCTGAAAAAATTTCACTTGCTATGGATACCGGGCCACTGCGGGATTTATCCAAGTGAGATGGCAGACCCGTTAGCCAAAGCATCTTTAAGCAGACCACTCTTACCTATTTTACCTGATTTCGCCTATGTAACAGCACTCAGACTTAGAAATGCTTGTTCGCACAAGGAAAAAGAAAAATTATCATTGGATAAAGTCACTTCGTATATCTAAGATTTTGCTGGAACAAACAGTGTTGTGTATCTCGGCAGTTAGAAATTACAACCACCAGAATACGATGCAGAATTCCGCACCTGAATTATTACCTACATAAAGCTGGACTCACAGCACCTCTGTTATGTCTCTTTTGTAAGGAATCAGAATCAATAGATCATTTCTTTTTATCCTGTCAACGATATTCTTATCAAAGGAAAAGATTCCTGGTCGAACCGATTCAGAAGCTAGGTTTAAAAAATAAACGTGGAAGCAATTTTATCCTTCGAAGGGATTACATTAGGTTATAGCCACAGGGAGGTTTACTCTGCCGTGTGTTCGTACATAATGGCAACAAAAGGTTACCTTGTTAGTCTATTGTTATTATTTACGGCTACAAGACTACCTGAATGCCTGACTTATAACTCACACACTTGATGAACCTACCACCCGGTTTTTGTCCGATCCCCCTTTGTGGGCGAGTGCCAGCAAAGCTGAAGGCTCATCATCATCATCATCAAAAGAGCCTTAGCAAAACGCCAGGAAGCCTCTAGAGAACACAGACATGCTAAGCAGTGGGGTGAACCAACAGGTGAAGTTGAAAGAAAATGGGACGTCTTTCTAAGCTGTAGATGGGAAGCATCCCTTCTGGTCAATGAAAATATTGGAAGAAAGGGGCTTATTGGCTGGCAGAAGTACATAAAAAGGATAGAAAGACAGCTGCGAAATTTCGGGACCATCTAAACTCCCTAAGAAATGAGACAAGCCTAGACCAGAGGTTTATAACTACAGCTCAAGATGCAAGGCAAGAAGGGGACGAAGCTATTGAATATATAGGAACAAGGGTGACTAAAAAATTTAAACAAAGTGTCTTATCCACTACAATAGACAAGGATGGATCAAGTGGCGCAATGGCTCCATTTTCACAACAAGAGTGGGAAAGGGCTGAGAAGAGGGTTCCTAGTAGTACAACAACAGGCCCAGATGGCATTCCAAATATGCTGTTATTGGGTCCGAAGTCTAAACAGACTTTGAGAGAGGCAGTGAGCAAAACAATAATCTATGGTGAAGTCCCCGATGGATGGAAACTTAGCAGGATAAGCATGATCTATGAAGCAAATGTGGACAAAGCTGACATAAACAACTACCAATCTATAACAGTGACATCAGTGGTCTACAGGCTGGCGATTACCATTCATGTGCAGATGTCCTATTGTAGTGGCTCCTGCCACAGTGTGGTAATCCTGGCCCTAGCACAGCTTTTATAGTGCATATATGAAGCACGGCATATAAGGCTCTCACATATAACATGTAATCCTAACTGAATGCGAAGACATCACTCGAAATGAGCTGTCACACATAACACAACATTCGCAAAGTCATGTCATAGTGCAAAATGAAATAAGATTTATTTTAGTAGACACAGAGCACATACAGGCTTCAGAGACAAATTGTACCTTGATCAAAAGCCTTTTTCAGTTGTGCAGAGCAGAATGCCATTTGCTACAAAAGAAGACCAGAAATCAGACGTCAGTGGTATGGCATTGAGCTCTAACGACCAATGCATGCATATCAAAGTACAACAGAAGAGCCTTTATTTGCACTTAAAAATGAAGAACTAATTTTAACACGCTTCAATGCAGCACAAAAGCACAGTGCAGTGAAGCATACAAACAGCAGGAAGAGTAGTGTAATGCAACAAGCCTTATTTCTCCAATATACTGAAATAATATATCAATGCACACTATACTTGCCAGATTCATACGCCACAGTTTGCATGTGTTGTTGCATGCCTTATGCATATTATGCAAAGCTAGTGCTATTCTAATGAATGTAACGACAAAACAGTCTTAAAATAGCATGTTCATTTCACAATAACCCTTGTGTGTTAAGACATTCAGAATACTAGAGAAACAATAACAGGAGTGAAAACAATAGGCAAAATTACAATAACTTAACAGTGCCACTAGATACTCACCATGCAGAATAATTGATTTAAAGATGTAAAATATCAAGCGCATCACATAATATGTCCCCCTGAAACAATTCAGCATCAAAGAACATAAAATGGACACACAAAAGCAGGGTGAAAGAGTAACCACTTACAGCTAGCAGAGGTGGAGCAGCCAAGCTATCATCTGGAGCAATATTTTGGAGCGTCATATCTTGCTTTTCCAAGGAGAAAATTTAAATTTGGAGCAAGTTTCAGAAAAAAACAAATGCAGCATTTTGGAGCCTGAAATTCGAACTTTACAGCATTCATTAATATGTGCAGTTTAACGTCCAAAAACCACCATATGGTTATGAGAAACGTCGTAGTGGAGGGCTCCAGAAATTTTGACCACCCGGGGTTCTTTAACGTGCACCCAAATCTGAGCATATGGGCCTACAGCGTTTCTGCCTCCTTCGGAAGTGCAGCCACCGCAGCTGTGATTCGATCCCGCGACCTGGGGGTCAGCAGCCGAGTACTATAGCCCCTAGACCACCGCGGTTGGGCTCCAAATTTACAGTAGTACAACAAATTAGACTGAATTACACAAAAGGAAAAAGAATATATGTAGAAATTATTTGACATCCGCTAATTCATTCAAAATACATGAGAGCACAGCTATTTCAATAAAAGCACTCTTGAACTGTCCCACAGTGCAAACAATGCTAACCTCCCTATTTACGAACGCTCCTCGACTCGAATCTCGTCCTTCACTTGAACTAGCTGAGCACAGCGCCACCGCTTGTCCAAAAATGACTCTGCGTTTCTCGAGAATCCCTGCAGGTTATCCCTGATATTGGTTGACTTGCTCTGTCTAGAGACTGCGCTGGAATCAATTTTCTCAATTCAAGGTGAAGCATTTAGTGAAGGGACGTTCTAAAATATGGGGGTAAAACTCACAATAGCGTTTGCCGAGCTTGTCAAACTGTTTGATAGGCGACCCAGAAATTCCAGATATTCGTAAAAGAGGAGCTCAAGGGGGTGGCAAAAAGAAAAAAAGTGGCATACGATTTTCTTTAACGTCGCTTAAGGCTGCAAAAACCTCATAAATCACTCTGAAAGATGTCCAGCCCTCATACTAGTACTCATTATTGAATGGCATCTGCATGGCAGAGTTATATAGGGAAAAAAATATTTTGTGTCCTCTGACAGCGAGTATTAGTAGCCACTTCCAACTCACAAAGCACTTTTCCGCACATTAAAAGCGTACTCTGGCAAAAGTCAGAGACTTAAAAAGCGTTATGGACGCCATAGAAAAGGGGGAGAACTTTCTTTTAAACCGTTCTACTCTCTTCTTTTGCTGTGAGGTTGCAATATAGTCAATTACAAGTTATAATTACGGTTGGCACATCTGTATTATATTGGATGATGATGACCCCGCCTTAATGGTTTAGTCGCCAAGGTACTCAGCTGCATTTTTCATGCAGGCGAAAACGCTGTAAGCCCATTTGCTTAGATTTGGGTGCAGAAGAACCCCAGGTTGCCGAAATTTCTGGAGCCCTCCCCTAAGGCGTCTCATGCTTTCGACTGCACCCCCATGATAAACTTATGGTTAAATTACAGCTTATTGGACTTCCAAATTCTTTATTAGCCTGGATTTGTAACTACCTGTCTGATCGCTCCCAGTTTGTGTGCATTAATAATCAAAACTCAATTCTCCTGCCGGTTACTTCAGGTGTCCCACAGGGCAGTGTACTCGGTCCCCTACTATTTTTGATATACTGTAACGATGTAGTAAATTGTGTAAATCCACCTGTTAACGTTCGACTTTTTGCAGATGATTGTATTCTGTTTAACTCGATAAATAGTTCTAATGACCAAGCAGCTCTCCAGTCCACTCTAAACAATATATGTCTATGGTGCAATCAATGGGGGATGAAACTAAACTTGGATAAATCAGTTCTGCTCCGTGTCACTAAGAAGAAAAAGCCAGTACTAACTGACTACACGCTTTCTAACCAACCTCTTAAAGAAGTTAAGGAATACAAGTATCTTGGTGTTACTCTAACGAATAATTTAAGTTGGAATTCCCACATTAAACAAGTTTCTTCCGCAGCTTTCCGCAAATTATGCATGCTAAGGCACAAACTTAAGGATGCTCCTACGAAAGTGAAATTTTTATCTTACCAATCCTTGATTCTCCCTAAATTGGAATATGCATGCGTTGCCTGGGATCCTTATACTAAAACTAACATTGATGCATTAGAAAAAATTCAGCGGAGGGCAGTTCGTTTCATTTATTCTCTTTACAAGCCTGGTAGTTCTGTAACTAGTGTAATGCTTTCAAATGGTATCATATCTTTGCAGTCGAGACGCAGATTCTTACGTCTCAAATTTTTGTACCAACTTTCTAACCGCAAATTTGCTCTGAACCCTGACCCCTACCTCACACCACTAAGAACACGCCAGACTCGGCATTCACACGCACTTTCTTTAACACCATATTTTGCTCGTACTAACTTGTTCAAATTCTCCTTCTTTCCTCGTACCATTGAAGAGTGGAACGATTTGCCTGCAAGCAGTTTACACTCTCCCGATCTTATTTACGCTGAAATTTGAAGTTGTTTTTCTAAACTATTCCAACTATTTCCTCTTTTCCCTCCCCCCTCTTTCCTTTTGTTGCTTTTGTATAAATATGTCACGCTTTCCACTTTATTTATTGTTGATGTTGTTTTGAAATGTGTATGACAACTGTATTATCTTGCCCTTCCTGCTTTGGCCTCTGGCCAGCAGTATTTGTAAATAAATAAATAATGGAATGGTGGCTTTAGGACATTACACTGCACACATCAATCAATTGGATGGTGATGCGCAAACTTACGTTGAATAATGAAAGTTATGTTTCTTGTTAAAATTAACAATACTGAGAAATAATTGAGGCTGGTTGGATATTTCGTAATGGTTTTGTGCAAAATTAGGAAATTGTATCCAATTGACACAATTGGCGCGGCTGCTATTCGCTTGAACATGCAAATATGGATACCAAAATAGCATGTAATATTGTGCTACAGACAGTAAACATGTGCTGTCAATAGACATGAATGCCTGAATGGAATAGTCAATTTCGCGACGAAACCACGACCGCACAAAGAAAACACAGGGACAGGACCGGTGCACACTAGCAGCGGTTTGTACCATATATTCATACACACAACCTTAAAAAGGTGGCGAGTCGGCATGAAGCACTGATGAAGTTCGTGTCCCTAACAAACTAGCAAAGTTGCGCCGGTGCATCGCTGGAAATCATGCTGAGCAGTTGAAAGGCTGTAAAAAGAAGCATGCGTGGCCATTCACGAAGTCTGCCACTGAAGCGGTTTACAAAATACCCCTATCGTGCAGAAAGAGACATGTTAGCCAGACGACGAGGTGCTGCGCCAATGATCGAGCTAGGGAACACTCCCTTACGGCAAAGAATAACGACGGTGCCCGTAAAAGAGCGCATGTCACTTCATGTGGATTCACACCAAGAGAAATTTCGAAGGGCTTTTCAAAAGCAACAGGGTATCGATTGCGTTAGCAAAACTTCACCCATCATGTATGAGCTGGAAGCACGGTATCTAGCGATTATGTGTCCTATAGCGTGATTAGGTAAGGGATGGCCCGAGTAGGTTGCACATGCGTTGACGAAAAGTGGGTTTATATCAGCCTGTTTCCTCAAAAAATAAACAATTGCAAATGAGTGCCCCTCCCGTTTATGTGTTTTCTTCATTTGCTTGGTCGTCATTTTGGCGCAAAATTGACTAATATTTAATGCAAACATGCACCAACTATCCCAACAGCGAGTTCTACTAGATATGAATGCCGCTGCTGCACATGTAAACAATAATAGCACTTGCAGCCGCCTTAGAACTGTGAAAAAAGCAGTGTTATACAGTGCCTCAGAAGCAGCACTTTCAATATATTTCTGGGTAAATAAATGGCTTAATAAGCATAGGACCTTTCTCTGTGTTCATGGCACGCTGTTAGAGTGATTTCATGCCAAACGCCCAGCCATTTTGGCAACCATCTCAAATGCACTAGAAAAATATTGTGCTGATTAACTGTATTGAAAGCAGTGAAACGGTAGGATATTTCGGAGAGAAAACATGTTTGGTCACGTGGTTGCCTTCGGAACTTTCCGGAATGTCGTTTGGGTGTTGTTTATGGAAAAATTTATTATAAAAGTATGTTCTATACCAAACTTTGTCTGCATCTTGAGTAAAGGTTCTTGTGCAAGGTGTTTGAAGCTCAGTAATAAATTTGCAGTTATACTGGCACATATGTTTTTAAGAATTTATCTAAACTGTGTTATGTTTGCAATCTTTTATTGCAATACTGCAGTTTGTATGAATATCTGAGTAGTGAATACTTACTCTACGCAAGGTATATTTTGAGCAAAAATCTTATTTGAGACCTCCTAAGCTGGTAAACTTTATGAAAAAAATCATAAATTCAACAAAATCGTAATTTTTGTTCATATTGAGATGCGATTTACGCCATGTGGTGGCTCAACTAAAAATTACCTTTGTACATAAATTGAAAACAAATAAACAGTTCTTTTCATATACCATCGTTATATTTTTTGTTTTAAGGAAGAAAATATTTTTTTAGCATTCCCATTGGCGCCTATCTTCCCATTTGGTCATACGACAGCTGCCGCCTTGAAATTCCCTATTTTAATCAATGGGGAAAGTGGTGTATAAAATTCCTTGCAAAGACTGTGAATACAGATACATTGTCGAAACGGGCGATTACAAAAGAAGGCTCCGGGAACATTTTAATGACGTCAAGAACAAGAAAGTAGCTTCTAATGCCCTCGCAGAACATGTTGCGTCTACTGGGCACGCTATCGACTGGGATAAAGCCTGCATCATTGCCACGGAAAGGAAGTTGCTACCATGATTGCACATGGAATATCTCTGGCCATTCAAACTACTGCGCATACGTTGAACAGAAATATTGGGACACTCCCCGCTGTGTACGCGCGATGTCTGCAACACATGATGAAACATGCATAAGAAGAGCGCACTACGCCATTTGCGGTCACTGTGAACAAGGCTCCCGTGTGGGGAGCCGAAACGTCTTTTTAAGTTTTGTGTATTTCACCTTGGTCGGCGTTCTTGTTTTTGTTATTTTGCACTATTGTTCTGTATTATTTATTTGTTTATTTGAGAATACCTCACAGGCCCCGTAAGGGGCATATAGTGAGGGGGTATACAGTACAATTAAATACATTGTAAAGGAAGCTTTCCACAGAGTACAAATACAGAGCAGTAGAATAAAATAACATAGAATAAAATGACAAGTAGAAAGAGATTAACAGATAACTATACATGCAAAAATTATTTGTGCACGACATAGTAAGTATTGCGTAGAATATAGTACGAAGCACAGGCACAATACACATTATAACAACCACCATACAATTATGTCATTGTAAAAAATGTATAACAGTTATATGAAAAGACAGATGCCATCAGTTTGAAAAGCGCCCTTACAATAGCTTATCAAAAAAGTTTTACTAATAAAAAATCAAGGGTACTAAGCCAATGCGTGAAAAAATGTTTGTTCAACTGAAGACAAAAAGCGTCATGGTCTCTAAGTCAATCAATGTTGTCTGGTATGTTGTTTCAGAGACGGATAGCGCGAGGTATTGGAGACAAACTGAATGATTGCGTCGCACCATATAGACGGGCGTAACTGAGAGTGTTGTACAATTTTCGCGATGTATAGACTTGATTATTAAAACAGGGTAGTGATAAGTCGTCAGTGTGAATGACCTATGGAATAATGATAGCAACGCGATATTACGGTGGTTACTTAACGATGGCAATGATAGTTTACTTTTTATTTGCATAATACTTGACAGGTTACTATAGTTGTGAGCAATGAAACGGCTTGCCCTATTCTGAATGATTTATAATGCTTCGATAAGGTATTTCTGATGTGGTAACCAAATCGGAGACGCATACTCAAGCTGCGGTCACACGAAAGTTAGATACGCAAGTTTTCGCAAGGGGGAGGGTGTACTACGCATGTTTCGACGCAAGAATCCTAATGATTTGGATGCACTGGCACTTACGCAAGTTATGTGCTCTGACTATGATAAATTAGGTGTAAGGTGCACGCCTAGATACTTATAAGTCGCGGTTGGCGATATGGCATTACCGTTGATGTGATAAGAAAACTGAATTAACAGGTTTGCGAGTGAAAGGCATAATTTTACACTTAGACACGTTTAGTGTCATGAGCCATGTGTTACACCACTGGTTTACTATTTTTAGGTCTCGTTGAATCATGATGTTGCTACGGTATGAGCCGGACTGCAGTATGTGCCGGGTAGGTAGAAGAGGAAGACGACGTTGTCTGGTGCGGCCTGTTTGAAATTTTATTCAGAAAACTTGGAATATCACTTAATACTCCCAATATTTTGTCTTTTGGGGCCACTTCATTGGCACACAGCGACAGGAACATCTGTGGGGCTCTCTGCGAATTCATATTCTGAATGAACACAAGAAGATTACCTTGCTGAGTTAGCGATCAGCTCTCGAATTTTACTAGCCACACTACCACTTATTATTTCGCTGATACACTGCAATGATTCAACTGCAAGGACTCCATCTTTATTAATGTTTGCATAAAGTTAGTCTAAAGGCGTCACCTTTATGTTATTTGCATAATTATATTGCATAATTATTATTTGCATAAAATTGGTCGAAAGGCGTCACCTTTATGTCAGACTTGGGAAGAAATGGAAACGATAGATCACTTCTTTTTGTTCTGTCGCCGATATTCCCATCAGCGGAAAATATACCTGGTAGCTCCACTTGAAAAAATTGGGATTAGAATTAAATGTGGCAGTGGTTTTGTCGTTTGGGAGCATTAAATTCGGTTATAGCCACAGGGACGTCTGCTCTGCGGTATTTGAATACATAATTGAAACAAAGCGATTGCCATGTTAATCTGCCTATATATATCATTTTAGACCCACCATTACCTCTGTCTGAAATCACATCTTGATAGCCTGCATCGCTCCCTGCTCATATATACCCCTTTTTCGATTTTCGGCTTTTCTTTCTATATTTTCTTTCAGCCCAAAATTACGTTTTGTTTGAAAAACCTTTAGCCTTTTAGTTAGAATCCTGCCGCCCGGTTCTTGGCCGATCCCCCTTTGTGGGTGTGCGCCAGAGTATCAAGGATCATCATCGTCATCATCATCATCCATCTTTACCCCCACTGCCGAACTTCATCCTCACCCTGTAAATAAATCCACCTATCCTTTTATTCAACCATAACAGTTTTGTGGTGGAGGCGCTGGGTAATCAACCAAGCAACACGACGCTTCAAGTGCCTGATCTACGACGAAGCCACTGCCTTGCTGGACTGCCCCCGTTACCACTGGCAGCTGAGATGTCTCACGGCGAAGAAAGAAACCGGATCCCCGCAGCTGCAGAGCTTCTACCAGTCCCAGCAGCATCGCTAGTGCCAGGTTCGCATGCGGCTGGTCCCTGGTTGCGTCAGGATCTGATAGTACCTCGCACATTCGGTGGCAAATCTGGCGAGGACGTGGATGCCTGGCTAGCACACTACAAACGGGTGAGCAAATACTACCAGTGGGACGTGGCAACGCAGCTGACCAATGTAGTATTTTCTGACCAATGTAGTATTTTTCTTAAAGGACACAGCACTCGTGAGGTACGAGAACCACGAAGATGCCCTCACGTCATGGGATCGCTTCGTTTGCGAAATCAGAGCGTGCTTTGGAGCCTCCGTAGCTAAGAGAAAGCAGGCCGAACAAACGTTACTGCAGAGAGCTCAAATCTCAGGAGAGACGTGCACGACTTATGTCGAGGCAATCTTGAAGCCCTGCAAGATTGTCCACCCTTCTATGTCAGAGGAAGACAAAGTTGGCCACCTGTTGAAGGGCATTGCCGAGGACGTGTATCTATTCCTCATCAGCAAAGACAGCCTTGCTACAGTAACCGACGTCATAAGCCACTGTCGCACATTCGAGACCTTGAAGATGCGACGTATCACCCCCAAGTTCGGTCGCCTACCGAATGTAACCACCGTGGCAAGTGTTCACGAATACACGCCGCTTGATCTCGCGTCGACAATACGCCAGATCGTTCGAGAAGAGCTCACTCGACTCGCTCGCCCGACGCCGTACGAAGCTACACCCGCACCGCCTCCCTCTCGCCCTCCCATGTCAATTGCCGCAGCAGGCATCGATGACTGCAACTACAGGCCACCCTCACCACCGAGGTCACAGCGCAATAACTACCCGCTGCCGAGGTACGAAGACCGCTTCAGTTACCCCCATCAGCCAGCCAACACCTATTACGACCCGAAGGAAGATGTACCTGTACCACCACCACGTCAGCGCAATGCCTTCCAGGAGTACAATGCATATCACCAAGCCCCTGTGTGCTACCATTGCGGTATCGCCGGGCATATAGCTCGGTTCTGTCGTCGACAGAGAGAGCCGACATCCTATCATTCCCCATCAGAGTTTCCGCCAGCGGGCACTGGTCACAACAACGGACATTGGCCAGCCTATTCCAGGAGTACCTCCTGGCGGGGAAATCATCGTGGCAGTTCTCCCGCTTCTGACCGTAGTTTGACGCCTCCATCTGACCGACTGCATCTTTCCGCTTCGCCGGGACGACGCCTGTCATCACCGCCGCCGGCGGGAAACTAGCCAGCGCGACCGATGGAGGTGAGGTCGCACAACAGGATTTGCCTCAGATGCCTCCGCCAGTTATAATGCCCAAGAACAAGATACGTGTGGAAATAGATGGCTTTTGTACAAGTGCTTTGGTGGACACTGGTGCTACGATATTAGTTATGAGTATTTCTTTCAAAAGTCGCATTGGCCGCAAAGTTATGTTTTCTTGGGGCGAATCAACAAGGTTTCGTGGTGTTGGTGGGGAAGTACTTCATCCTGTCGGAGTTTGTGCCGTTAATGTCTTATTGGCAGGAAAGGTGTTCCCAACATAGTTTCTTGTGCTGCAACGTTGTACCCACGATGTGATTCTCGGTCTTGACTTTCTCCTAGGATGTGGCGCCTTCGTCGACTGTGGAAGCGGTGAACTTTCTGTCAGCGGTGACATTGTTCCTGCCCTCGTTGATGAGGCGCCGCAAGCCGCGAAGGACGCTCTGATTGTTTACGATAAGCTGACAATGCCGCCATGGTCAATTAGGTCAGTTGCGGTGTTCGCCCCCGAATCCGCCACAACTTTTGACGGCATCATTGAACCTGCCATCGTTCAATGTGCTAAGAAAGGCATACTCGTCACTCGTTGTTTGGTATCTGTTGATGAAAGAGCAACCTTTCTGTGGGCACTGAACTGTTCGCAATGACGGTTGTGCTCCCTCGAGGAATGAAGCTTGGCGTCTTCGATGATTCCACATAAGGTTCTGTAGCAGTCGTTAACAACAATGAAAGCGAGAAAGGTACAGTCTCTGGGAAGTGCAGTGGCTCTTACGAGTCGGAGATCCTAGGCATGATTAGCGCCACTTTGCGGTCACACGAGCAGCAGACGTTACGGCATCTCTTGAGGCGACATGCTTCTGTATTTGACTTTTGCCAAAAAGAGAAGCCACTACCTTTACCATGTTCTCGCGCTCACCATAGGATTGACACCAGCACTGCGCATCCTATCCGACAAAAGCCTTACCGAGTGTCGTCATCAGAACGAAAAGTTATTGCAAACCAGGTTCAGAAAATGCTGAAGAAGGGTGTCATTGAAGAGTCGTGTAGCCCGTGGGCAGCACCGGTCATCTTGGTTAAAAAGAAAAATGGTGCCTGGCGGTTCTGCGCTAATTACAGAAGACTCAACGCCGTGACCAAAAAAGATGTATATCCACTGCCTAGGATCGACGATGTTATTGACTGCTTACACTCGGCTTCGTACTTTTCTTCAATAGACCTACAACTAGGATATTGGCAGATACCTATGCACCCTTCAGACAAGGAGAAGACCGCATTCGTGACGCCTGATGGACTGTACAAGTTCGATGTGATGCCGTTTGGGCTTTGCAATGCCCCCGCCACTTTTGAAAGGTTTATGGACTCTGTCCTTCGTGGTCTTAAATGGGAGGTGTGCTTATGCTACTTGGACACGTCGTCATTTTTGGGCGTACCTTCGAAGAGCACAACGTCCGTTTAAGCCTTGTTTTAGACTGTGTCGGGAAGGCGGGCTTAATTTTGAACTCTAACAAGTGCCGGTTTGATGAACGACAAGCTTTACTTCTCGGTCACCTTTTTGACAAAGATGTTGTCAGGCCGGATCCCCGCAAAATGGAAGCAGTCGGCACATTCAAAACACCCCAGACACTGAAGGAACTTCGCAGCTTCTTGGGCCTATGTTCCTACTTTCGCCGCTTTGTGCACCCATTCGCGGACGTAGTACACCCACTGACAAGGTGGTTGCGAAAAGACAGCCCATTCGCATGGACACCTGATTGTGATGCCGCATTTTCTGAACTGAAACTTCCACTGACATCTGAGCCTATTCTTCGTCATTTCGATCCTTCTGCTCCTACAGAAGTGCACAGTGACGCAAGTGGAATTGGCATCGGAGGTGTGCTTGTTCATCGCCATGATAATGCAGAGCCTGTTGTTGCTTATACGAGTCGATCTCTAAGCAAGGCTGAAATGAATTATACGGTGACAGAGCAAGAATGTTTAGCGGCTGTATTCGCCATTCAGAAGTTTCGTGTTACCTCTACGGTCGTCCATTCACGATTGTGACAGACCATCGTTCATTATGTTGGCTTGTTACACTCCGAGACCCTTCTGGCTGCCTTGCTCGATGGGCTTTACGCCTTAAAGAATTTGACTTCAGCATTTCGTACAGAAGTGGACGACGTCATTCGGACGCTGATTGGCTTTCTCGCCTGCCTATGACCACGACGGAGGACAGTGCAGATACCTTCTACATCTGTTTTGTTGTGGTCTCTCACACGTTTCCTGACGCCAATACCTTCAAACGACAACAATTGAATGATTTATCTTTAGACCCTTTGTTCGTTGACGCTCGGAATCTCAAAGGCAGTGGTTGCTTTCGTATTCGTGATGGACTGTCGTGCAAAACGAATTACTCAGCAACCGGCGCACTTTATTTACTGGTTGTACCTCAAAGTCTTCGATGTGACATTCTCCGTACTATGCACGATGATCCAACGTCAGGACACCTTGGGTTCATTCGCACCCTGCATCGACTGCAGCAGCGTTTTTACTGGCCTCGATTGCGAGATTTTACGAAACAATACGTCTCGAGCTGCGAGAACTGCCAGCGTCACAAACGACCTACCAGTGCACCGCACGGCCTTCTTCACCCCGTAGAACCGCCTACTATGCCTTTCGAGCAAGCGGACATCAACCTATTGGGCCCGTTTCCGTGATCTTCGAACAACAACCGCTGGATAACAGTGTGTGTTGACCACCTTACCAGATACGCCGACACCGCTGCGATACCATCTTCTACAGCTGATGGCGTCGCTGACTTTTTGTTACGCTCCGTTGTTCTTTGCCATGGTCCACCTTTAGTAATCAGTGACCGTGGTTGCCAATTCATCGTGGACGCTGTGGAAGAATTGCTTCGCCTCTGAACTTCACAGTTCAGACATTCGACACCATACCACCGCCAGACGAATGGTCTTGTAGAACGCACAAATCGAACTCTTAGTAACATGCTCGCTATGTACGTCGCATCCAATCACAAAAACTGGGATGAGATCTTACCATTTATTACTTACGTATACAATACAGCAACGCACAAGACCACGGACTTCACGCCCTTCTACCTGCTCTACGCTCGATCACCATGCCGCTCCCTTAATACAATCCTTCCATTTAAGCTCCATACCGATGAGTCCGTGGCTGAAACATTGTGCCGGGCTGAAGAAGCCTTCCAAATTGCTCGCTTGCGCACACTGGCATCACAAGATCGCCCCAAGCAACGGTACGGTAAACGCCATGATGCCATTTCATTGCGCAAAGGTGAGTTCATGTGGTTGTGGACCCCCCAACGAAAACCTGGTTTATGTCAGAAGTTTTTACCGCAGTACACAGGCCCCTACGTCATTGTAGATCGCTTTACTGACTTGACGTACGTTGTGGCACGCTTGACGACACCTTCTCATCGGTCAAATCAAACGCAGTTGGTTCACGTGGCTCGCCTCAAGAAATTTCATCCCTCCAGCGGGCTTCGTCTCGACCAGCGGGCTTCGTCTGTGAATCGGGGATTACTACGGTATGAGCCGGGCTGTAGTATGTGCCGGGTAGGTAGAAGAGGAAGACGACCTTGTCTGGTGCGGCCTGAGGACTCCATCTTTACCGCGACTGCCGAACTTAATCCTCACCCTGTAAATAAATCCACCTATCCTTTTATTCAACCGTACCAATATTGCCGCGAAGCATGCATTGGATTTGTTTGTGTTTTGTTTTTTCGGCCTGGCTGCGCCGGCCTGTGCTATCGCCGTTTTCACAGCGTTTCGAACAAACGATACCACACCGTTTCGAACAAACGCTATCGAACAACGCCTCAGGCATTGTTCGATAGAAACAATGCTTCAAATGTTGTTTGTTAGAAGCGCTGTTCGAACGAACAGCGTTTCTAACAAACTCTATCACGGCGTTCTCGATACAATTCGACGATTCGAGAAACCCTCGCGCCGAGGGATATAAATTCCCGCACAGCCGATGCCTCGTCATTCGATCGCCGACGCTCACTGGCGTGCACGTCGTTTTGCTGGCCGCTGCTTCGCCGCCTGTGTATTTTTTTCAGTTGTTAGGGGAGCACAGGTTCGCTCCAATAAACTTGTTTTCCTCATAGACAACTGCGTCATCCTTTGCTGCGTGACATCTGGTGGAGGTGCGGGGTACATGAACCCTAAACCATTGCCAAGCCGACAAGCACGCCCAACTCGTGTCAGCCGCCGACAGCAAGGCCTTCAACCAGAGTTTGGACTGCTCCCGGATAAAAAAAGGAAAGAAGACGTAAAAACCACGATGATCAACGCAGGCACCATGACCAGCGCTGCCAACCCTCCCGTCGTTCTGCAACAACCTCGTGAGCCCCCATCATTCCGAGGATCTCCTGGTGAAGACCCGGAAGAGTGGCTGGAGAAGCTGGAGCGCATCCGCATCTTTAACAGGTGGGATGACGAAGAAACGTTTCGTCATGTCTTCTTCTATTTGGAGGATGCAGCTCGAACGTGGTTTTAGAACCATGAAGGCTCCCTAACCGACTGGACTGTCTTTAAGAGCGAATTCCTCAAAACATTCGCTACGGTTGTGCGGAAAGAACGAGCCGCCCTTTTGTTGGAGACGTGAATGCAACACCCTAACGAAGGTGTTGTACTGTTCGCTGAGGAGATGAAGATGCTGTTCCGGAGAGCTGACCCCAAAATGGCAGAAGTGAAGAAGGTGCGCTTTCTTATGCGGGGAGTTAAACAAGAGCTCTTCGCTGGACTCATCCGCAGCCACCCTAAGACCGTCGCTGAGTTCGTCACCGAGGCTTCGATGATCGAGAGGACCTTGGATATGCGTTTGCGACAATACGATAGACCACTCAACACCCTTTCGGTGAACCCGGTAAACGCCCCTGGATTGGCGACGGAAGACTTGCGGGAGACCATCCGCGCCGTCGTTCGCGAGGAACTGAGGAAATTGTTCCCAGCAACGCCGCAGCCCCAAGTCGCCTCCCTCACTGACGTCGTCCGCAAGGAGGTTCAGCAAGCACTGGGGAATTCCACGCCGTCGGAAGCATCTTGCGAACCAGAAGCGATGACCTACTCCGCTGCTGCTCGTCGACCCCGACCCGTCCCAACCCGTTATCAAGAGGCCCCGCCGTACCGCCACCCAATGTCACCCGCCCGACTCCCTGTAACCCGAAACCAGGCGCCCAGGAAGACCGAGGTGTGGCGAACGCCAGATAATCGTCCGCTGTGCTACCACTGTGGAGAGGCCGACCACGTCTACCGCCGCTGCCCGTACAAGAGGCTGGGTTTGCGTGGGTTCTCTGTCGACGCACCCCGCCCGCGAGCCGGCCAGCGCCCATTTGAGATCGAAGAATACCTGTCGAACACCAGCCGTGGACCATCCTGTTTCAACTGTTCGCCGTCGCCCTACCCGTACCAATCCCCCAACCGTCGCAGCCATGCTGACTTCGCCCGTGGATGGTCCTCCAGCCCACGAGGGGGAAACTAAAAGCAGCAACTTCTGGAGGTGAAGTTGCACAACGGCGAGAAAATGAAAACCCTCCAACGACGCAAGACCGTGACTCACGACATCCCCTCATCCCGACGACCCGACGACACCCTGACGAGACCCCCGAAAACGACGACAGCTACGCTGCGCGACGCGTACCCGAAATGACGAAGCCTGCCGCTGAGAAGACCACGACGACGACGCATAGTGCCCGACCATCAACACGTGCAAGCCGCGATACGACGCCCCGACGCACCCGAAATTCGAGGAAAGCGGCATTCGACGTCCAGTTGTCCATCGACGGCCTTGACGTAGTCGCCCTCATCGAAACGGGAGCCGACTACTTGGTCATGAGCAGGTCATTCGCGTCCAAGCTAAAGAAAGTTACGACCAGATGGGACGGTCCGCACATACGCACAGCAGGAGGCCACCTCGTGACCCCAAGTGGAATGTGCACATCGCGCGTCACCATAGACGGCACTACGTACCCTTCGGAGTTCGTCATTTTGCCTAACAGCTCCCGCGACGTAATTCTCGGAATGGACTTTTTGACGGACAATGGCGCAATAATTGATCTGCAGACCAGGTCGATAACGTTTTCTTCCGATCACTCCACGACGCCGCAGCCGAACCTCGGACACCATGCTGCTGTAAGGATCGCCGACGGTCACGTCACCCTGCCACCCCGCGCAAGTTTGTTGATCGCCGTCTATTATGAAGGTGTTGCGACATGGAGCCCCTGAGGTCCTAATCACGGACCGCGGAACGACCCTCACTGCGGAGCTCATGCAAGGAATCTTACGCTACAGCAACACAGATCACCGAAGAACGACGGCGTACCACTCCCAAACGAACGGACTAGCGGAACGCCTCAATAAGACAATTGCGGATATGCTGTCTATGTACGTCGACGTTGAACATAAGACGTGGGACGAAGTCCTCCCGTACGTCACGTTTGCGTACAACACGGCTATTCAAGAAACCATGCAGATGACACCGTTCGAGCTCGTCTACGGAAGACGGCCGACTACGATGCTTGACGCCATGCTTCCGCACGTAGAAGACGACGACCTCAACGCCGACGTCCAAGGATACCTCCAACGTGCGGAGGAGGCCCGCCAGCTCGCTCGAGCTCGTATAACGAAGCAGCAACTGGTGGATGCCGGACGCTACAATCTCCGACGCCGGGACGCCGAGGACCATCCTGGAGATCGTGTGTGGGTTCGGACTCCCATTCGACGACGTGGACTCAGTGAGAAACTTCTACGACGCTATTTCGGACCCTAGCAGATTCTACGACGTGTTGGCGAACTAACGTACGAAGTGATCCCCGATGGGGACTCCCGTACATCACGACGACGCACGCGGCCTGATGTCGTCCATGTGGTTCGCTTAAAACCTTTCTACGGACGATGACGAACTTTTAATTCGTGTGGACTGTCCCTTATGTTAGCATCGGGTCGATGCACTCTTGGAGGGGGTGGGGGGGTAATGCCGCGAACCATGCATTGGGTTTGTTTATCTGTGTTTTGTTTTTTCGGCCTGGCTGCGCCGGCCTGTGCTATCGCCGTTTTCACAGCGTTTCGAACAAACGCTACCACAGCGTTTCGAACAAACGCTATCGAACAAAGCTTCAAGCGTTGTTTGTTGGAAGCGCTGTTCGAACTAACAGCGTTTCTAACAAACGCTATCACGGCGTTCTTGATACAATTCGACGATTCGAGAAACCCTCGCGCCGAGGGATATAAATTCCCGCACAGCCGATGCCGCGTCATTCGACCGCCGAAGCTCACTAGCGTGCCCGTCGTTTTTCTGGCCGCTGCTTCGCCGCCTGTGTATTTTTTTCAGTTGTTAGTGGAGCACAGGTTCGCTCCAATAAACTTGTTTTCCTCATAGACAACTGCGTCGTCCTTTGCTGCGTGACAATATGATCATCATTGTTGGTTATTGGGCGGTAAATTATGCAGTCATCGGCAAATATTCGTATGCACGAGGTGATGTTGTTAGGCAGATCATTTATATAGTTTAAAAACAACAGAGGCCCAAGGACGCTACCCTGTGGCACACCAGAAGAAACAATAGATTTAGAGGAATCGACTGCATTAACAGAAGTAATTAAATTGCTCTCAATTGGATCGAAAGTTACGCAGCCAAGACAATGTAGAGGAGTCCAATTTTAGAGCTGAAAGTTTTGATATGAGGCGGCCATGTGCAACGCGATCAAACGCTTTCGAGAAGTCAAAAAATAAGCAGTCTGTTTTCGAGAAGTGATTCATGTTAAGGTTGATATCTGTTGAAAATTTGAGTAATTGTGTCTCGCAAGAAAGGCCTTTTCTGAAACCATGTTGATTCGAGAAAAAGAAGTTGTGACGCTGTCTGATATGTACTGTACAGGTATTTCTGGCTTTTACATATAGGATATAGCGACCGACAGGGCAGAGTACAACTACAAATAATTGAGACAACTGCTTATCTGTTGTTGCATGGCAGCGCATTGCAGCCTGTGACGCCTGTCAATCTAGCAGTCACCACGATGTTCACGAAATCGCTACAGGGCACCGGTTTACTACATTGTCTGTCGATCGAGCAAGCGTAGTCTCCACGACGTTGACAACATCGTTACGAGGCACCGGTTCGCGTGCTGCGTCGTCTACACGAAGCTGCACAACTTGCGGAGACAAAGCGCGATGAATGGTACTTTGCAAACGTTCCGTTAAGACGCTAGCTTGAGATTGGTGGTGGTGGTTAGATGAAGGAAGAAACACCTAATTTCCGCAGCCCTTGAGAATCGGAATCAGCCAGTGATCAGGCCTCACCGGGTTTTACAGAACACCTATTCGCAACTTTCATGTTCTCTGGGCTGGCGAAGGGGCGTTTTAAATAGCTCCGCTGCGACGTCACGGCACGCCCCGCCGCGGTGGTCTAGTGGCTAAGGTACTCGGCTGCTGACCCTCAGGTCGCGGATTCAAATCGCGGCTGCGGCGGCTGCATTTCCGATGGAGGCGGAAATGTCGTAGGCCCGTGTGCTCAGATTTGGGTGCACGTTAAAGAACCCCAGGTGGTCAAAATTTCCGGAGTCCTCCACTACGGCGTCTCTCATAATCATATGGTGGTTTTGGAACGTTAAACCCCACAGATCATCAGATCATCACGTCACGGCACCACCATTCAAAAGACTCGCAGAGCCAAATACATAGACAAACGATCAAACTCACTTGAGCAAGGCGCTAGCTTGAGAATCAGGCCAGCGAACACCTCCTCGGCCGGCGAAGCGGCGTTTCAAAAACTCCACTGCGACGGAACGGCGCCACCATCGAAAATCCCTAGGTTGAAAAATCCCCAGAAAACCTCTTCCTAGGTAAGATTCTGTACGATAAATAGACGCTCGCGGAAAGTACAGACTCTCTTGAACCCCCCACCCCACCCATAATTTACGCCAACCATACTGCTTGTATACAAGCTGCATGCATACGGCATGCTTAATAATAAAAATAAATATTTATTACATGCTTAAGGAATGTTTGAGACTTTAGGAGTCGTTAAGAATATTCATCTGCTCCGAAAACACTAATAGCAACCTTGGGCTTCAGCATTTTTTTTCTGCTCCAGAATCTGCTTCAAAAAACAAAATGTCGCTTTCATCACTGAGCGACCCAACCAAGCGATAAAAAAATTCAAAAGCGAAAGCTTTTCAGCGATACCAAAATGGCCGTCTTGGAGCAGGCTGTTCAAAAGTTACAGGCAGCCAAAACAAGCGCATTTGTCCACAATTTGAAGGGCTGGGGGAATGTCAACGCACCTTTGATTTACTGTTTCGCCACTAATACGCGCCGCAGGATCTTTAAACGGAAACTTGCTCACAGGTGCACGATGGTAGAGTTGATTGATTTTTTTTATTCTTTATTCTTTATTCGGTGAGTGCCCCGCTTTGCTCAAAAAGGCGTTACAGCAGGGGGGTTACAGACTGGAATAAAACAATTCTTCGTTTATACAGCACACTTGCTCGTCTTGCAGCAGGTTCCAATCTCTAATGGTCATCACAAAAAAGGAATTATAAAACATGGTCGTTCTTGCTCGATACTCTTTCACTTTGCGTCGGTGGTCATGTCGACTAGATATGTAGCTGGGTTCACTGAAATAGTTATGACGGTCAATCCCAGTCCGCCCATGAAAAACAGAAAAGAAAAACTTCAAACGCAGTTTTTTCCTGCGTAAAGAAAGCAATTCCCAACCCAATTCAACTTTCATAGCACTGCAGCTGTCTCTCCGCTCGTACCGCCCTAAAACAAACCGCGCAGCTCTTTTTTGTATTTTTTCAAGCTTATCAATCAAGTTCGCCTGCATCGGGTCCCACACAGGACATGCGTATTCCAAAATTGGTCTAATACATGTGAGATAGGCCGTATTTTTTAATGTTCGGGGTGCCAATCTTAGGTTCCTCTGAATGAAATTTAGAGCCCTTGCCGCTTTGCTAACAACGTGATCAACATTGGCATTCCATGAGCAATCATGCGACAAAACAACGCCAAGATATTTGCATGTTGGTTCGGTAATACCAATATGCGTATCTATGGTGTACGCCGTTACTATTGGTTTCTTTTTTTTTGGAAACACGCATATGAACGCACTTTTTGGGGTTTAGCGTCATTTGCCACTTCTGGCACCACTGTACAATACAATTCAAATCGTTCTGCAAATAAGCACAAGGTTTTGGGACGTTCAACCCCACATTTGTGGGGTTCAACGTCCCAAAACCACCATATGATTATGAGAGACGCCGTAGTGGAGGGCTCCGGAAATTTCGACCACCTGGGGTTCTTTAACGTGCACCCAAATCTGAGTACACGGGCCTACAACATTTCCGCCTCCACCGGAAATGCAGCCGCCACAGCCGGGATTTGATGGTATAAAGAATACGACAATGACACTTTTGAAAATTCAATTTTTTGGGCAAATTTTTTGGGCAAAGAGCTGTGTCCCTCCTTAAGTTTGTGAGTAGAACGCGACTAGTCTTGAGCTTATGCAGTCACCAGCAATAACCCTGGAATTTTCAATAGGACATGAATAAAAGCAGACGCACTGTCAGATAATTGATGGCCGGCGCACTGTTTTCCGCTATCAGCGTAGACTATAAATTGCTTGTAGTTTGACTTTCTGTTTCTCGGGGCACAGGTTCGCTTGAAATAAAAAGTTTGGTCTCAAACCCGCCGACTTCTGCAGTCTTCAATGTCACGATGACTTGACAACGTTATTCTTCTTGTCTCTTCACGAAATGTTTACATCTATAAATCTGGAAAGTAGAAATTTCATTTGTTTAGAATTATGAAGAAATACACACATAGAAAGGGCAGCGCAAAAAACTCGGGAAAAAAGGACAGTAGAGACAGAGCGCTAACAACTGAAATTTTATTGCCATCACCTGTGCTTATATATGTGCCTAAAATGTGATTGAGAGGAGGTTTAGAAGCAAGAAAAAGAAGGCTGGTTTTAACCAGCGATAAAAACTGCAAACGATAAAAATCTTCAAAGGAACTCGCGCAAGCGTGATGAGGGAAATGCATCAGGTCATGAAAAGCAAAACACACAGAAAATCAAAGAAAGCCTCTAAGATAACTAATTTCAGCGTCAGACAAAAATATGGAAGGCCTGCTCATGCACTTGTCACCTGCTTCATGAATGAAGAAAGCCTGAACAATCTCGCGCTCTATCTTATCCCTCCCCATTTTAAGAAACCGAGTACTACGAAAGTCAGGAGAGCAGCCACAACGCCTGCAATGGTCAGCCAGAAACCCACTGGTGGTATTGCATACATTATAGTCATGCTCCTTTATCCTTTATTAAAACAACTACCAGTTTGACCAATGTACTCAATTCCACAACATCTATAAACTATATTGGAAATACAATCTGTGAAACTGTTCCTGTGTTTGGTTGTGCACCCAGGGCATCTTCCCTCTGTAGGCCATGCCATATAACCTCGAGAGTTTGTAGAGCGCGGACAGTACACCTTGCAGGTCATGCTTCGATGCAATTCTCTTCAAGTTATGCGAGAATTTGTGAACATATGGGATAACTTGCACATGCTTCTTCTTTTTTGTACCATCTTTTTGTTTTGTTTGATCGCGTTTCATGTTCCGTAGCAGGGTCTCACACACGGCAGAAATTAATTTAGGAGGGTAACTCGCCTGCTTCAGTCTGGTAACCTGTACATTAAAGCTGGATGAAATTACATGTACACACGACTTATCCAGGGCTGAATGCAGACAGTTCACTGCAATTTTTGGCTTAACAAGCTTCGAATGGGCGCTGTCATGACGTAACAAGGATTTCTTGGATCTAGGATTATACTTGCAACAGATGTGATTATCGCCAAAAAGCAAGCCAATGTCAAGAAATCGCAACGCTTGCTTATCTGGCTTTTCATGCGTAAATTTCACGCCTTGACTTTCACTCTGAAACACAGGCAAAACGCCATGGATGACTATGTCAAGGTCATCAACATCATTCAAAATTACTGGAAAATCATCCACATACCTAAAGATCTTGACGACCTGTGGTACTTGCAATTTGTCCTGAATGCGGCAACCAACGACCGACAAAAAAAGATCACACAACACAGGAGCCACAGCTGAACCAATGCATATGCCCTTTCTTTGAACATAAAACTTATCATCAAAATTCAAAACTGTAGAAGACAAATAGAACTCTAAGAGTCTAACAAGATCATCAGCAGAAACACATGCTTCACCTGAGAACTGAAGTTCACCGTATTTCTGAACCCTATCTCGAAAAACCTGAAGCAGTCCTTCATGTGGCCCAGAATAAGAAAGTTCTTCAATGTCGACCGAAAAACCGTTAAAAGAGCCAGATTTCAAACCTTGTAGGTGCAGCACGAAGTCCTCAGACTTGCGGATGACAAAGGGATCATTCTTCACTAAAACTTGAAGGTGCCTTTGTACGTAACGGCTGACGTGGCGTTGCCAGGTAGCATCTTCAGAAACAATGGCACGAAACGGAACATCGGGTTTGTGACTTTTCACGGTGAAAAAGACTTCAAGGAAGCCTTTTTCTTCTTTCTTTGTCCTTGCCTTGAGATTCTGTAGGTTCCATTCCTCTAGCAGTTGAAGAGCACGTCGTTTCTGTTTTAAAACATCAAAGGGTACGTCCTTGAAGTTCTTTACCATTGCCAATTGTGACTTTTCTCGAAACAGAGTGTTCGGTAGGACAGCGAAGCTTCCTTCTTTGTCCGTTTTTAATAATGTTAACTGTAGTTCCTTTAGCGTCCTCTAAATCTTCCTCAGGGGCTGATTTATCGAACGATAGGAAGACGTGCATCATGTCAAGCACTCAATTCCTAAGGAAATAACTCGATCTTTCTAATTTTCACCACAAAAATCAGCCAATTGGCGGACTAGGGAGAGGAGGCCCTGGGGTTTGAGACAGGGCTCATAACTGAATTTTGGTTCTTTCTCCATAACATGCTTAACGTCGTCGGGAATTCTGCGGTGTGTAAGACCCTGCTACGGAACATGAAGCGCGATCAAACAAAACAAAACGATGGTAGAAAAAAGAAGCACGTGCAAGTTGTCCCATATGGTCACAAATTCTTGCATAACCTGAAGAGCATTGCATCGATGCATGACGCAAGTTTTACTGTCCGCGCCCTACAAACTCTCGAGGTTATGTGGCATGGCCTACAGAGAAAAACGCCCTGGGTGCACAACCAAACACAGGAACAGGTTCACAGATTGTATTTCCAAAGCAGTTTATAGGTTTCTTTTATTTTGTGGACTTGAGTACATAGGTCAAATTGGCAGGTGTTTTAATGGAAGGGCGAAGGAGCATGACTATAATGTACGCAATACGGCCAGTGGGTTTCTGGCTGACCATTGCAGGCATTGTGGCTGCTCTCCTGACTTTCGTAGTACTCGGTTGTTTAAAATGGGGAGGCATAAGATAGAGCGCGAGATTGTTCAGGCTTTCTTCATTCATGAAGCAGGTGACAAGTGCATGAGCAGGCCTTCCATATCTTTGTCTGACGCTGAAACTAGTTATCTTAGAGGCTTTCTTTGATTTTCCGTGTCTTTTGCTTTTCATGACCTGATTCATTTCACTCATCACGCTTGCGCGAGTTCGTTTGAAGATTTTATCGTTTGCAGTTTTTGTCGCTGGTTAAAACCAGCCTTCTTTTTCTTGCTTCTAAACCTCCCCTCAATCACATTTTAGGCACATATGTACAGGTGATGGCAATAAAATTTCAGTTGTGAGTCAGCATTCTGTCTCTACTGTCCTTCTTTTTTCCCGAGTTTTTGCGTAGCCCTTTCTATGTGAGCACTATGAACCAACTAGCCCAAACTAAAGTACTTCTCTAAGATGTACAGCTGTAAAATTATGAAATGTAATGCCAACAACCTTTTTTGTTTTAATGTGAATTAATTTTGAGATGCAGAGTAGTATAGAAGTGCCACTGTTAATAGGCCTTTATGAACATTTATGCAGGAGACTGTGTGACAAAACCCATTGATCCTTAGAGCAGCTTAGAGCCCTAGCTGTCTAGCATAGTAAGGGAAGACAGCTTCAGCAACAAATGTCAAAATGAAGCAATGACTTGCTGCTCATAATGGCCTGCTTTGGTCTCCCATTTTTTTGGACTAAGAATAAGATGTACAGAGCTCTTATAATGGCACATCGGGAGTCATTGTGCGCAATTATTGTTAAGGACCTAAATAGCACTAACACTACAGATAAATTGACAGGATAGGTCGAATGCTTTCTTTATAATTTTTTTGAAATAATTTAAAATGTCTTATACTACCAGAAAAAACATTTGAATTAAAGAATTATGAAAGTACTAGAAGCTGAAGTCATTGCAAAGTTCTAGGATGGTTCTAGGGCCTTTTCTTTTTCTCATATATATCAACGACTTGCCAAATAAAATTTCCTATACCATCACAGTTTTCGCCGCTGATTGTGTCATTTATCGCCCAGTTAACAACTCATCAGATGTTAATGAACCTCAATCGGACCTTCATAAAATATAAATCTAGTGCAAAATATGGTTAATGACCCTCAACGCAAACAAAATGTCCTTAGTCTTTTTTCAACGCTGACCGTACTACCCATCTTCCGCATACTTCATCAACACTCAAATTTCATGTCTAACTTAACAGAAGTATCTAGGTGTCCATTTTTGTTCTGATTTAACATGGTGTCTTCACATAACGCACGTTACTAACAAACCAAACCGTGCTCTTGGCTGCCTGCGCCGAAACGTTCATCTAGCTCCTACCCCTGTCAAACTACTCGCTTATCAGATACTTATCAGACCAAAACTTGAATACGCATACACTGTTTGGGACCCCCATCAGAGTAACAATACTAAAACACTTGAAACAGTGCAAAGCAGAGCGGCGAGATCATCTTTTCACATTTTTCATATCAGTCAAGCGTAACCGAACTTAAATATCGTGCTAACCTCTCCACCCTTTTATTACGCCACTGTGCTGCTCGTGTGTGCCTTGTTTTCAAGTTCTATCATGGATCACCTCGTACTCCCATGATCAAGCCAGCCCATTGTCATTCAGGTAGCATCAATCACGGGGAAGCTGTTTACCTGCCAAATGCTCACACCACTGCGTACCTTACATCCTTTTTTGTCAAAACCGCTCAAGATTGGAATGGCCTTTCTCCTCATGTTGTGCACCACAGCAGTATCGTGAACTTCAAGATCAAACATCTATCCCTTTAATATATTGTAATAGCCCGCCCCCTCATGTAAAACCCTTTTATTGATGTCTTTGAGGTATTGTGAATAAATAAATAAATAAATAAATAAGTACACCCTGCATTCGAGAAGTTGAGGTGGCTCCGACGTTGCATTCAGCTCTAATGACAGACAGTACTGTGGCGTACCTGTGCTTGCAGCTGACTTAACAGGACAAATTTTGCTTGTTTAAAATAGGTGCAAGTGAAAACATTCAGCACTAGGAACTCCTACTTTCATGTTTTTTATTCAAAGTAAATACGAAGTCTCAGTAGGAGATTTATTAATTGAAAATTTTTATTCAATATTAAGAGAGACAAGAGAGCAGCAAGGGTGGGTCCCTAGTCCGAGACTCCAGTGGCCATTGCTGTACGCTCAGCCTGATTCAAGAGACCCTTCTGGGTCTCCAAGCCGGCTAGAGCGGGAACGGCCTTTCCAGGCTCCCTTAGTTAGGTAAGTACCAGTGAAGAGTTTGTTTTGTGGCCTGGCCATGCATTCCCACATAATGTTGGAAAAAGATGGCCGCATCCCACACCATGGTCATTGACCGGCGTACACCGTTAGCCACATTGCATGCCATAATGCCAAGTGCAGATAGGTGTTTGTTTGTCTGTGTCTTTCGGTATTCGCGAGCGTCTACTACTCCGATCTTCGGATGCACAGAAGCGTATATTTTCCATTCATGAAGCTGGTGCTCCAGGATGTCGGGTGGGTTGTTGTTTTTTGGTATTTTAGCCGGGGCGAGGTTAGCTCAGTTTGCTAGATCCCGAGCTAGTTCGTGCGCCTGTTTACTTCCCGGGACCCCTGAGTGTCCCGGACAACACATGATGCTGTAGGATTCGTGAAGTACTTCGCCTAGTAGACTAAGGATTATTCGGAGTAGACGTCCATTTGTCAACATTCGACCAGCCGCTTGCAAGTCTGTCATGGTTGCTACTGAGTGCCCGCTTGCGTGTGCTTGTTGAATTGCCATTGCTATAGCAGTTGCTTCTGCTGTGTTCGTACACGGGGTTCGCACTGAGGCCGAGATGGTTATATTGAAATGTTCGGGGTAATTTACTGCCGTTAGAACGTGACTATGATTGGACTTTGCCATGTCCGTGTAAATTACGTCATGGCACCTAACAAATATTTTAATGAGTTGTCTCGCTCTAGCTGCGCGCTTTGCATCATGGTAGACTGAAGTTATGTTATTCGAATATGGAGAAACTACCACATGTTTCCATTATGTCTTGGGTACAAAAACGAGATCCTCCTCACAATAATGTGGTCAAGCAGGAAAACTTAAGTACGCAAGGACCCATTTCACGGCTTTCGAGTGGTCGAGGCGCTCCCTTTGCCCTAGCATAGTCGCTGCCCTCAGCTCCTTTAAATTGTTATAAAGTCCTAGAGGTTGTAGCGTTTCAGTGGATGTGGCGGGTGGGAGTCACAGGACCACTTTATATGCCATTCCTATGATCATGTCCAGTTCCTTGGTTTTGCTAGGGCTGAGCTCTTGATACGGCGGGCTATATGTGACCCTACTGAGAACAAACACGTGTTCTAGTCGGATGGCCTCGTCTCCGTTAGACCTCTGCCTTTTCTCGCCACTCTGTTTATCATCCTAGCTATCTGCTTGGCGGCCACTTTCAGCACTTTGATCACGAAATTGGCTCTGCGATTTTCTTGCAGCAATAGACCTAGGACTCGGATTCTTTGTTTTTCCTGGATTACTGTGTTGCCTAGCCATAAACAAACCCTTTGGCCTTCTCTATAATTACGGCCATGTAACCTCATCCATTCAGATGTGTTTGGTGCGCAAGACGTGCCACTTTCTTCCGCAAACTCATTAACTGCTTCTATTGATTCTTGTAAGACTTGCTCTTTGTCCCCTAGAGAGCCTGTTGTCACCTACGGGGTGATCACGTCCGCTTATAGCGAGAATTTCAAGTCTTGAATTGGCCCTAACCTTCTAGCTAGCCTGTTCATGCCTAAATTACTAAATAAAAGAGGAGATAGAATAGCCCCTTGACGAATACCCTTTTCTGGCATGTGGAGTTTCTCGGATTTGATGTTATCTATTCATATCGTGGCTTTCCTATCTTTGAGGAAAGAACGTAATTCTTCGAGTATAACTGTGTGTGATGTAGAGACAAAGCACGAGGTCTAGCGCTGCAACCATGTGCTCCGCTCCTGTAGGAGTATTGCTTAGGACCTTCTTCGTAAGTGTAATAAATACGTCCTGAGTGGATAGACGTCTCCTAAAGCTGTACATGTAGTCTGATAAAAGACTGCGGTCTTCTATGTAATTTCTGAGCCTCGTATGAATGACTTTTTCAGAATTTCCCTGGGCAGGATGTGAGTGATATCGGACGTAAGTTCTGCAGACTGTGAGTTCGCCAGCTTTTGAATTGAGTATAATGGTGGTATCTGTATACTGTTGTGAAAGGCGCCCACGGCAGCCTCCCAGATCCGCTCGTTGAAGTATTTGACTAAATCACTTAACTTTCAAAGCATGGAATGGGTTATAACATCTTCCCCGGGACCTGGCAATGCAAATCATCTTTGTTATTTATGTAGTCAAATAGATCAGATTTGGCATTCAGATGTCATTTGTTGCGTTGATATCATAACTGAAATCGGTTTCGAGCTATCTAATATACCTTTCAAGTTGCGACACTTGATAGACTCTTATTGTCATCCCAAAATTAATTAGTTAAACGGACACAAGTTCGTCAAACTTTTTGCATAAGGATATTCACAAGTATATTCATTTTGTGTATTAATGCCATTGCATTATTTTTAATATTTAAGTAAGCACAGAAAAATTTTTTGAAATGTCCTGGACTTGTCTTACCAACAACTTTTACAAAAAGCCAATTTTAAAGGTATGTATAATGTGCACGCAAATATGAACAGCCTTACGACACTCACCGTCGACTCAGATTCTGAGTGCAGAAAACGGGATGATTGTGTCTTAATTTGTTGTGAAATGGCACGGGGATGACTGACAGCACCTGCTCAAAAAATGAAAGCTGAGAAAATGAAGCTTAGAGAATTTGAAGCTAGAAGCTGATAAAAAAGAACTCGTAAGGAAGGTGGCTTTATTTTTCATTCGAGAATTGCATCTTTGTGGCTCTTTTGAGCTCCAATCTGTCCTCTTTATGATGATGCCAATATATATAGTGGCGCTGTGCCTGGGAAAGCTTTAAAATTGCATTTTGCTATGCCTGACTTTCGCAGCTTTTGACGACAGCCCACCAGTAGAATGCTTGTTTCTCAACTTTACTACTTATTTTGGTCTAAAATCACACTATGATGTAAAGCATAGTCACAGGATTAGAAAAAAAATAATTGAAAAGCTGAACATGTTGACCAATTTTATAGTTCCCATTGCCAAGTCCTTATTTAATGCTTCTGTGGCCGCGAAAAGCTCTGCGTTAGTTAGATGGGCGTCTAGCGTGTCATTTTCTATGCCTACATAAGAAAGTGTAACATACTGTGAATCTTTTTTTCTGATGTATTGCTCCCTAAGATCCTGCAGCAATTTGGCGTCATCGCCTTAGTTCGCGCCCGTTAGTGTTCTGAGGGCTTGCGTAGTTGCAGTCTTTGTATTATCTGGATCAAACATAATTCCTAATATGGCCGAGGTTTTCATTGTAAATAGGGTTCCCCTTAAAGACTCAGTAAACTGGGCCCTATTTTCCGCCTGTATTTTACGCGATTATGCAATCGCCTTGTCTGAGAGATCTTCAATCCTTATTCTTAATTTCCTGTTCAGTCTTTGCTGTTTCCATCTTTTGGTGAGTCCCCGTCTACAGTTCCTTAAATGTAGCTGGTGCGAGTCGACCACTGGGTTTTCCGTAGTTAATGTAATCTCCCTGGTAGAGGCTTCGTAGGCCTTTTTAAGGCCCAGCGCCAATTATTCCATGCTTTCTGGCGTGGTTGAACGAAACAGGTACTTGAGATATAATGGCCAGTCTGTTATGGACGCATAATCAAGTCCGTGTTTGAGTTTGGGAGTTGTGGTGGAGAAGCCTATAGGACAAAATGGTCACTTCCCAGGTTTTCTTCGAAGTTTTGCCAGCGCCAGTCTTGAACATTTAGCGAAAAGGGAAGGCCTGGGCACGTATCAGCACTTACGCTATTCCCTCCCTAGTAGGAGCGGAGGGCAGTGTTTCCAGTTGCAGGCCTGCATTTTTAACGGCATGAACGAGTGATTTCTTCTTTGGGTGTATCTCTTTTGTAGCCCCCGTTTCATTGTGGGGCATTGAAGTCATACACGAGGATAAGTCTGTATTTTCTCTCCAGCGTGTCCTATGGCGTGGGTAATTATAGGCGCAAAATCCGTGCATGTTTTCTTAGGTGGGCTACATATATTAACTATGAGAGTTTTGACCCGTACTCGCTTCGTTGGAAGGAGTTCCACTATATGGTGTTGTGTTTGGCTGCTAGGGGCGTAGCTAACGTTTGACGCATCCTCTTTGATCACTAGTGTCATGATCTTCCGGTAATCTGAATTGTAGTGCGTATAGTAGCCACACAATTTATCAGTGCTCTTGCCAATTTCTTATAGGCATATAATGTATGGCCTAACAATCGGCGTGTCGATGTAGCACCGTAGGGCCGCCGCTTTATTTTAAAAACTTTGACAATTCCATTGCCAAATTTCAACGGTGTCGTTTGTTTGTGGCTTATTAGTGGCCATGGCCTATATCATTCTTCGCATCCATGGAGTTTAAGACTACACCTTGTTTGGCATTTGGAAGAGTGGTTGCGCTTGGACTACCTGCGGCACGCTTAGAATTTAGTTGTTTTTGATTAGTGGCAAGCTCATCGACTTGCTCTTTTAAATTTTAAAGATCATTATGCAACTGCTTCTGAATATTTTGCATAGCCTACATTTGCTGCATCACTTGCTGTAGCATCGCTTCTAGTGGATTTTTAGAAGGAAGATTTGCTTCTGTGTCTTTGGCTTTCGGTTGCTCTACTTTAGCCGTTTGTTTAATCTCTCCTTTTAAGGCAGCCATTTCCTGTTTGATTTCATCTAGCGCTTGTTTGAGCATGCAAGTTTTAACTGGCCATGTATAGATTATACCATCTATATACTGGCCATGTACAGATTAACCGAATTACTCGCAAATGTGAGGAAAGAAGTGTACATTTAAGGGCTCATTATTTTGTTAGATGTCATACGTATCTCATACCGTTTCCTTGTTGTAGGAGGAAGAAGAAGGGAAGGACAGGGATGTTAGTCATTCTTTGTATTGCGATAGAGTGTTCATAGGCCAGGAGGGACGCTCAAAAATTCTGAAATGTCTGCCATATTAGTGGGAAGAGACTCAGCTGCTCGACTGCAGAGTGTGTGGTCGCTCAGTTTTTAACGATACCCAGCAATAAAATAAATTCGGGAGAGAACTGATGGGAGCATACATCAAATACCACAATATGCGATAGAAAACTGACTCAAGTGTATAAAATTCAAAGAAAAAAAAAAGAAATGGTCCTGATCGTGTACCTTATAGCATTATCACAAAAAGCCGCTGGTTATCTTTTTAAAGAATTGTAATTTAGAATGTATCATGCCCTGCGTTAAATCCTAATAGTTTTTACGGCACATGGGCACGTGTTGGTTAATAATCATGGGATTGTCTGATGTCCAGTGTTTTCACCTGTACTAGCTGCATGACGTGTAGCGCATGTGCGTCTTGGTTTTCCTTTCAAACCGTGTTCCTTCATTGAAAATACTGACGTCCAAGCTTCTGTGGAAAATAATGTGTGCGCGCGTCCTTCAAGGCTGGGTTGATCGTTCTTTCAAATGATATGCCAGCAGGTTGCCGCCATGAATTTTGTGAAACATGTTCAAACACAGTACCAAAAAAAATAACAGTGCACATATGTCGAAGCAATAAACATACATTCAACATACGTACCGCGGTGACACGGTGCTCTGATGCATGTTCGATCCCGGTCGTGGTAATCGCTGTTTGACGAACGCTAAACAGCTAGTCGAAACTTTCCCGGAAATCAATAATGTACTGTACAAGGCTTGAGATAAGTCCCCCTCCCCGTGCCCCAATTTTCTCGCATTCTCAGTATGCATTTTCAAAAACAAAGCATTTACGAAACATTTTCAATATACATCCTCAAAAACAAAACATTTACGAAATTTGGGAATCATCTAGTAATATTATGTGCAAAATAACAAAAACAAAAACGCCGACCAAGGTGAAATACACAAAACTTAAAAAGACGTTTCGGCTTCCCACACGGGAGCCTTGTTCACAGTGACCACAAATGGCGTAGTGCGCTCTTCTTATGCATGTTTTATCACGTATTGCAGACATCGCGCGTACACTGGGGGGAGTGTCCCGACGGGATTTTGTCGGACACTTGACTGACTAGTAATATTATATGTCATTTTCTGCAGCAAGTGCTAAAAGCTCTGAATTTAGGCTTATTATGTAGGAAGACAAAGACGCAGTAAAAAACTGTTTGAACTTGTCGTTTCAGTTTCCACGCCGCTGGCGCCACCGACGAAAAGGGGCCGCCGCCGATGATTTTACCCGGCGTGCACCGACGACGCCACCACCCCCGACTTGAAACGAGCCTCACGCCGCCGCCGGTCGAAACCACCTCGGCGCACATCTCTCCCGTTTACTGCGGGGTACACTCTTATCCGGGGAAAATAGCGAAAACACGATTTTTATCCAACTTGGCTTGGATCCGTACAAAGCTATAGCTTTTCGAGAACGGTGGCTCAGGCAACCTGAGGTTCTCTGAACACGTACGTACTTGTGTGGCGTGCTATGGCTTTAGAATAAAAGTGGGCAGAGATCAATAAATTGATCCTAGAGAAAAAGCTGGGCCGAAAAAGCTACAACCACCAAACTGCTGACATCTTGAAACGTCGTCACTGTTGCCGTTACATTACCCTAAAGAAGTGCTAAATTTAGACTTTTGAAACACTCAAACTTTCGCAGCATGAATGGTAAAGAAGCGTGTTCATCTATTAAAACTAAATAAAAATGTATGAAGTTTATTGTTGTATCGCGCGGCGCACGCGCCGGACGGAGAACACAGAGCACGGCGCTGAAGTGCCAGCCGACCAGAAGTACGGAGCCGCCGGTAGCCAAGCAGGAATCTCTTTTTATATACAAAAGCATCACTATGGATGGATGAATGGATAAATAATATGACTTTACTCTTTATATCGGGCGGTAGCTAACGCCACCAAGCCGTATTGTTTAGTGAACCAAAAACTAGATTTATTTTTTTCCTTTAAATAGTGAGGTTGAGGACTCGTACTTTGCAGTGAAAGGTTTAATTTTCACTTGTGCCTTGACTTTTGCCACCAATCAGATAACCACCTTCTAGTTCATTCTACCCGCTTAAAGTCTATTTTGCCCTTCCTGTCCCTAAACCCCAGTGCTTTGAAAAACTCTGCGCCATCATCCTGAACTATAGGGTGAAGCCCTTTACAGAAAATTATCAAGTGTTCGGCAGTTTCCTCTTCCTCTCCACACGCACTGCATACCGTGTCTACCCCTTCGTATTTGGCCCTATATGTCTTGGTTCGCAATACTCCCGTCCTGGCCTCAAACAGTAGAGAACTACCCCGAGTATTATCAAAGATCTTTTCCTTGGCAATTTCCTGCTTAAAAGTTCGATAGATCTCTGGTGTGGACTTTTTAATCATGCCGAATTTCCACATATCGGTCTCAGCTTCCTTTACGTTTTTCTTAACCGATAATTTTTTTTGGTTTGGCCCCATGCTGTTTTCTAAGTATTTACCAATCAATTTTCGGTTTGTTTCCTCCATTTTGTATTAAAATTCTTCATGTACAAGCATCCTTATACCTTCCTAGCTGAACGCTCCTCCCTCATTTCTCTCAATCACTTCTCAAATTTTATCTTGCTGCTAGCTTCCCTGCCCTCAAGTGATGTCTATCCGATATCACCCTGTACTCCCTGATTTGGTGTATTCCCGTGAGCTCCTAAAGCGAGCCTACCTATTCCACGTTGCTTAATTTCTAATCTTGCTTGAACTTCTCATCTCATGCACAAGGCCGCCTTGCCTAACGTCAGACCAGGAACCATGACCCCTTTCCTTATTCCTCTTACAACCTCATACCTATTGTAATTTCACAGTGCCCTGTTTTTCATCACCGCTGCATTCCTGTGACCTTTAGTCGTCGCGTATATTTCATTTTCCCTTAGGTACTCGACCCCAATGCTTATCCATTCGTACAGATATTTGTATTTATCTGTTATCTCTAGCGTGACCTCCTGTATTCTAAGCTCACCACCTTCACTATCATTAAAAATGATGACTGCTGATATTTTCTTACTGAATCTGAAATGTATTCTGTCTCCCTCATTACCGCAGATGTCCATCAATCTCTGCAAATCTTCCTTGTTGTCGGCCTTTAGCACTATATCATCTGCGCACATCAATACGGGTAGTGCCTGTTCAATGAGTTTTCCTTGTTTGACGAAAGAGAGGTTAAAGCCCAGTCCACTTCCCTCTAATTTGACCTCTAATTCTTTTAGGTACATCATGAACAACAAGAAGACGAAGAAGTGTGTTTTGAATAGGAGCTGCTTCTGCTCTCTCCGGCGTATTTCAGTTGTAATTTAAGTCTGTTGATCAGTTTCCGCTGCTCCCTTGGAGGGGATAGAAGTAGACCACCCCGGGCGCTTGCCGGCACCAGCGGCGTCAGCGGCGACCGCCTCCAGGAAGCGGATGGGACAAGCGAGCGACAGCGACAGTGAAGATACTCATGCTTACTATCTCAGCAGTGAGGACTTCTCAGATGACGGTTTCCAACCTGTGCTGAGCCGCAAGGCGAAGAGAAGGAACATGAGGACATCCTCATCCTCAACTATTCAAACTGTAAGTGAAGCGCCAAAATCGAACACCTATACCATCCTGTTTCTGCCTGCACTTCCTACCGTCAACATGAAACGCCTTAACAGACAGTCTGTGTCGAGGTCTCTGGAAACGCTCGTGCCAAATGAGATCACGGACATAAGAGTGAACGCCAGAAAGAATATACTGGCTGTGGACGTTTTGCACGCAAGTGCGTTGGGCGTTCTACGCAGTGTAACTGACTTGGACGGCAACCAGGTGCGCTCTCATGTTCCCTTGGGATGTGATGTAGTAACCGGCGTGATCTACGACAGTGATGTCGCTATTTCCAATAAGGACTTACAACTTCTTGTCAAGTCAACAACTGATACTCCAATTGTTGATGTCACCCGGCTAGGCAAGTCTCGCTGTGTGAAGATTGCGTTTAAGAGCACGTCACTCCCCTCTCATGTGAAGGTCGGGTACTTCAGACATGCTGTGCGGCCTTTCATTCCAAAGCCTCTCCAGTGCCGTAAATGCATGAAACTTGGACATGTGAGCAGCGTCTGCGAGAATTCGGTGGTATGCCACCACTGCGCCGAGCACCATGAAACGGATAAGTGCGTCGCAACTGTCAAGAAATGCTCTAATTGCAATGGATCCCATGAAGCCACATCGAAGGACTGCCCGCGGATTCAGAAGGAAATTGCCATCTTGAAGGAGATGGTGCGCGATCACTCATCTCATCGAGAAGCCGCAGCTAAAGTCAGAAGGCGTCGTTCACGTCGACGTCGGTCTTCGAGGACGCCCGCTACCTCCTCGACACGTTTGCGTGATCCCTCATCAGTACCACCTCCTTTGCCTCCCAGACCACATGCCGCGGGAAAGGCTGTAAAGGACAAAGCCAGTGAGCATACCCTAACTGTGACAGAGTGGCCTGCACTTCAAAGGGAAGCAGCATCAAGCGGACCGAAGGAGCTTCATGACGGCCAGTCCGCGCTCCCGGTTCGAGATCTTTCCAACCAAGACAGGCAAGTGACTGCAATCGTCCCGGTTCGAGATCTTTCCAACCAAGACAGGCAAGTGGCTGAAATCGTGCAATCATTAATTGCCACGATTCGCACGCTACTGAGCAGCATACAATCTCCGTCTGCTAAGAGTGCACTGAATCCAGTTCTTGCTAACTTCGTATAAGCACAATGGCTCAACAAAATCATCACTTCCGCACTGAAGTTAAAAGTGCGTCGATTTTTCAGTGGAATGCCAGAGGCATGAAGTCCCGTATCTCGGACTTGCGCCAATTTGTTCGGGCCAATCAATTCCCTATACTTGTCATATGTGAACCAAACGTGTCAACGCCTTATAGATTGTCCGGTTATGAAGCTTTTTGTTCAGCCGCTTGCGAAGAACGAAGCAAAGTAATTGTTTACATTCGCACAGACTTGACTTATCTTTCGCACCCAATAAGTTCAAACGACGACAATCAGTACGTGTGTCTTCGTGTGAAGAAGAATGCAGTTTCGTTCACGCTTATTGGTGGATATATATCTCCGTCATCGAGATTTGACAGCGACAGATTAAAAGACATCCTAATGAGAACCGATGGGCCTTGGATCATCACCGGTGACTTCAACGCCCATCACATGCTTTGGGGGAGCACTAGGATGAATGCCAGGGGCCGGAACATTGTTACATTCGCTTCCAATTATGACCTTTCCATCATGAACGATGGTACCCCCACATATCTGCGGTGTCTCACGTATGGCAGTTGCCTTGACCTGAAATTGGTGTCACGGTGCTTCTCTCACAAAGTTAAGTGGTTTTGCGATATTGAGACTCATGGGAGTGATCACATACCCACCTACGTGACGATCGATGGTATCATAAAAAATTTCTCTTCCGGTGTTGCAATTGGCACTGACTGGTCGATGTTTGAATCGCGTGTTGAGAACGCTTGCCAAGGCCTCGCCTGCAGGCTGGAAAATACCATAGTGGAAGCTATGCAAGCGTCCAAATGTAAATTACCATTTTCGTCTAAAGTAACACAGTTTGACATCGAACTGGAAAGATTACGAGCTATACGAAGGCGTGCAGAACGACGATACAGACGCACAAGATCAATTTACGATCTGAGGGAAGCAAGGCGGCTCCAGAAAAAGATTCAACGACGCATTTACAAACTGGAGAGCGAACGCTGGAAAGCATTCTGCGAATCTCTGGACCCTCACAAACCGCTGTCATATATCTGGAGAACAGTTCGTGGTCTTCGCTCCTCTCCACAACAACGGCACCCTTTTAAAGCTTTGGCTCTCCATCAGGGAAAAACAGAACTCGAGGTGGCTGAAGAATTTTGCACGAGAGTTGCCGGGAATATTGTGAACGAGAGCATCGACGCCGTGATCGTTCCTGAGACGCGATTACCAGAAATGGACATTCCGTTCACCATGGAAGAACTGGAAGATGCGTTAGTCGCTTCTAAGCGCATGTCATCGCCAGGTCCTTATGGTATTACTTATAGTGCGTTGGGACACCTTGGACAAAAAGCTAGAAAAGAACTTTTAACATGCTTCAACAACTCCTGGCTCAGCGGCAGTGTTCCCCGAGAATGGAAAATTAGTCGATTAATACCACTTTTGAAATCGGGAAAATCACCATTGGACTTAACAGCGTATCGCCCTATTGCCCTCGCAAGCTGCCTCGGAAAAGTGATGGAAAGAATGGTTCTATTTCGTCTCGAGTGGTACTTGGAACGATACACCAAATACCCTTCTTGCATGGCAGGCTTTCGTCGGGGCCGCTCCTCCATTGACTGTGTCCTTGATTTATCGACATTTGTTCAACAAGAAAAAAGTCGCAAGCGCATATCAGTGGCACTCTTTCTTGACGTGAAGGGTGCATATGATAATGTAGCTCACGATGCCATCCTCACTTCTCTCGCAGCAATGGGCATTGGTGGACGAATGTTTCAATGGATAAAAGATTATATAACTGGCAGAAGTTTCTTTGTACAAACATATGAGGGTACAACTGCCCAACATTACACCTACTGCGGAGTACCTCAGGGAGGTGTTTTAAGCCCCACATTGTTCAATGTGGCCCTCATTGGTCTGGCGAAGGTTCTGCCGAAGTCGGTGTGCCTATCCATATACGCCGATGATATTTGCCTCTGGAATGCTGCAGTTACTCGCTCTCAGGTGCGTGCACGAATACAGCGGGCAGCAACCCTAACAACAGCCTACCTTCAGAAACAAGGCCTCAATATATCAACTGTGAAGTGCGCGTTGATGGCGTTTACACGCAAACCAATGACGCCATACCCTGTTTACATCAATGGGCAGAGTGTCAAATATGCACGGACGCATCGTTTCCTGGGCATAATAATCGACAGAAGTCTTTCGGGGAGCCCACATTGTGCGTACTTGAAGAAGAGACTGCTATCTATTGTGCATATCATGAAATTCTTGTGCGGTAAAGAATGGGGAACTTCTGTGGCCTCCATGCTACAGCTGTACAGGGCCCTATTTCTGGGTCTATTGCGCTACAGCTTGCCGGTACTGACTAACACTTGCAAATCGAATACTCATTCATTGGAGAGTTTGCAGGGTCAGGCACTGCGTATCTGCCTAGGACTGCCCCGATGCGCTTCTACTTATGCCACAATCATGCTTGCCAAAGACCATCCGGTCAGGACATATATAGCTGTGGATTGCCTCAGAGCGCACATTCGACATGCTAGCCGTGTCCCCGACCACCACTTGGCCCTTCTACCTTCCGGAAGACCACGTGCTACGTTTTCAGACGTCATAGCCAAGCACCTAAACAGCATTCCATCAGGATATACGCCAGCTGCGAGAACGGCATGCCCTTTGTGGTGCCTCGACCAGCCGCATGTACGTCTAGAAATTCCGGGAATCAAAAAGAAAAGCAGTCACTCCAGAGTAGCATTGAAGTAAGCAACACTGCTATTATTACATGAGTTGTACTTAGACCAAACGCAGATATACACTGATGGGTCCGTCTCATCCAGCAGCTCATCAGGTGCCGCTGTAATTCCGGCTGCAGAAATGACAATCAAGTTTAAGTTGTCGCATATGACTACATCTACGGCATCAGAGCTTGCTGCTATAAGGGCTGCTTTACAATATCTCGTTCAAGAACGTCCAGGAAAATGGGTCATATTCTGTGATTCGAAGGCAGCGCTTCAGAGTTTGCAGTCTGCCATGCGTAGGAGGAGCCATGACCAACTGGTACAAGAAATAAGACATTGCCATCATGAAGCTCTAGCACGAGGGCATGATATTATATATCAATGGCTGCCTGGACGTATCGGTATTACCGGAAATGAACTAGCCGATGATGCAGCCCGCTCAGCCCATGAAGAAACCCGTGTAGTCCCGATTCCTCTATCAAGAAATGATGCAGCAAGACAACTTTACCTGCTGGCTCGAGATCTCACACGCACGTTCTGGTCGTCTACCAGCTTCCAAAGGTGTCAATTTTATGAACTGGATCCTTCGCTCAAGCTAAAGCTACCATCACAACTTTCCCGCTCCGATGCGACACTGTTATGCCGCCTTTGGTTGGGTGTTGCATTCACAAAGGTGTACTCCTTTCGCATTGGCATGGCAGACACTCCTACATGCGACTACTGCGGAGATGAAGAAACCATCGAACACGTCCTCTGCAGCTGCGCTTGCTACGACACACAGCGATGCCAGCTACGGATGGTTTTGAATCGACTTGACCCCGGACCATTTTGTGTGCAGAAGATACTAGGACCTTGGGCATCTGCCTCAGTTGCGCAGAAAGCAACTAAGGCACTGCTTCTTTACCTTAAGTCAACAAACCTGAGCGACCGCCTGTGAACTGTGTGTGCTCCCCGAGTGTGCTCGTGATTGTGTGTACCTTCTCATCTTTGTGCAACCTCTTTTCTCCCCTTTATCCCTTCCCCAGTGCAGGGTAGCAAACCGGATGTGCATCTGGTTAACCTCCCTGCCTTTCCTTGTATCTTTATCTCTCTATGAACAACAAGGGTGACAGAGGACACCCCTGCCTAAGCGCCCGTTTTACTTCTGTAGGCGTGGATACCTGTTTTTCCCACTTTATAACTGCCTTGTTACCTTTATAGATAATCCTTTAAATGATTAGTGACTCCAGCTTCCACACCCAGTGTGTCTAGTATTCCCCACAAGTCCTCTTGAACCACGCTATCGTATGCTCCCTTGATATCAAAAAATGCTACCCACAGGGGCCTGAGTTGCTTTTCTGCTATTTCGATGCACTGCGTCAGTGAGAACGCATTGTCTTCCAACCTCCCGTGTTTTCGAAACCCATTCTGCAGTTCCCCCAGCACCCCCTCATGCTCCATTCATGCCTGCAGTCATATCTCTATAATCTGCATCGCCAGCCTGTAGACAACTGATGTCACTGTTATAGGACGGTAGCTGTTTACGTCAGCTTTGTCCCCCTTCCCTATATAGATCATGGTCATCCTGCTAAGTTCCCATCCGTCGGGGACTTCACCACCGATTATTATTTTGCTCACTGCCTCTCTCATAGCCTGGTTAGACATCAGACCTAATGTCTTTATCAGCATAATTGGAATGTCATCTGGGCCTGTTGATGTACTGCTAGGAACCCTCTTCTCAGCCCTTTCCAACTCTCGTTGGGAAAATGGAGCCATTACGCCGCTTTATTCCCCCTTGTCTATTGTGGTGCATCAAGACCTTCTTTATAAATTTTTATGTCACCCTTTTTCTTATATATTCAATAGCTTTTTCCCCTTCTAGCCTAGAACCTTGAGCTTTAGATATAAAACTCTGATCTAGGCTAGTCCCATTTCCTAGGGAGTTTAGATGGTTCCGAACTTTCGCAGCTGCCTTTCTATCCTTTTATGTATTTCTGCCAGCCACTGAGCTCCCTTTCTTCTAATCTTTTCATTGATCAGAAGGAATGCACCGCTTCTACAGCTTAGAAAGATTTCCCATTTTCTTTTATCATCATCTGTTTTATCATCATCTGCTGGTCTGTGTTCCCTAGAGGCTTCTGACGTTTTGCTATGGCTCTCTTAACTTCCTCATTCCACCAACTCTTGGGTTTGCGTCTTCTTTTCCGGGGTGCCTTCTCACGTGCCCTAGCAAGCTCTAGCTTAGTCTAATTAGATACATGTATGTGCACACTGTTTCAATATCCTCAGTGATTACTTTCTCAATTTGTTTAGTAGCTATTTCTATTTGCCTTTCTGAATAAAAATTTTCCTGTAGTTGCTCGTCTTGTTTCCTTCCCACTTTGACTGCTCTTCCAAAACTTAGCTTGATACGTTTGTGAACACTACCCAGACTTCTGGAGCCACCTTCATCTATGTGCATTCCTCTGAGCATATCATACACCCTATGTGACATCAGTGCGTAATCTATCATCGACTGCAGCCTTCCTACCTCCTATGTTATTCGCCCTTCACATTTCTCGGTACTGTTGCAAATAATCAAATCATGTCATTCACACATATCCATTATCATTTTGCCTGTTGGGTCGGTATACCCATCTATGTCTTCTAAGTGCGCATTCATATCTCCTAGTATAATTATCTCGCACTCTCCTCCTATCTCCTCAATGTCCTTTGATATACACTCTACCAATGCGTGGTTTATCTCTCTGGCCTTTGCTCCCGTCCACAAGTACACCAAACCAAGAAGTGTCATTTGCCCTGCCACTTTCACTTTTAGCGATAAATGCTCTTTGCACTCCTGCTTGACACTTTGCCAGTCTGTAATTTTATGAATGTATGCCCCAATGACATCCCCCCCCTTTCTGCTGCCTTCTGTTCTATTACAATATTCCCACGCGTAGTCCGGATTGTTAGGAGGTTGTTCCATGTCCCTAAAATATGCTTCTACAAAACCGTATACCATCGGCCTCTCCTCTCTTAGCTGTTCTTCTAACTCTTTCCACTTCAGCCTGTTCCTGCCAACCTGCATGTTAGTATACCCTATGTCTTAATTGGCTCGGCGCTCGTGGCTACTCCTATTTCTGCGCCAGACTCTACCTATCTTAAATACTGGTGCCACTTTGGAATCGTATCCGTCCATAACACCTGTTAAAGAGCTTCCCTGGTTGTTTTCCTTGTTACTAGCTATCTTGGAACCCTATGGGGCCGTGTGCCCTCCCAAAAAAGCTACTGCGTGTCCTGCAAGTCGTCAACCCACCTCATGACCTAGCCGCTCATCGAAGTGAATTCTGTCTCGTTGAAAACCACCCCACCTATGCACCTATCTGTTTAATTCCACCACCTCAAAGCCTTTCTCTCAACTCATCCGCCATATCTCTTGGTTTGCGTTGACAACCGCTCTTTGCAGATTGCAGTCACGCACTGGTACCTCAGGTATTGTGCATATCAATACCTGTACCTGAGGAGAAGTGGCGCGCATGTCATCGATCCCATTAGCCAGTGTGGTCGCTAGTCCTGCCGTTTCTTCAATTAAGACATCGTTTAAACCGCCTGAAATTATCACGAGGTTTCGTCTATCAGCTGTAGTTTTGAGTTTTACGCTCGCTTGCTTCAGACTGCTTCAAGCTTGCGTCCTGGGAACGTCCCTACTGCAACCCTCTTGTCAGCTCTTACCCTGTCTTTCGTTGCTTCTGCGTATCGATTTAAATTCGAGTCCCCAGCGATTATGACATGCTGTGACTTTTCAGCTTGAGCGTCCTGGACGTGGGGTTTACTTGCACCTGTGACGCCGGCTGCTTTGTCCCCTCTCAGCCCCACTATTACTTCGCTGAAGCGGGGCCTTGCGACAATTGTGTTTGGGTTTATTTCCAACACAAAAAGTTGGGGGTTCCCCTGGCAAAAAAGCTGTTGAAAAACAGCTTGAAGGGACCTGGGGGACCGTGCAGGCAGCAGCGAATAAAAAGTATAACGCGACATGATACAACTTATACAACTTAACAAGATATAATAGCATCGGTACATAGCAAAGTAAATATGAGGAGGTACAACAAAAATGCACCGGTACAGCGAAATTAATGTAACAGGGAAATGCATCAGAAACTAAAATGCACCCATATAACTAGGATAACTGCACATACCGAAAATGCGAACGTTTGAACGTATAAAAATGCGATGCAAGAACAGTAGTGCAGTGACAGTTAATGAGGTTATGCTGTAACGGCTGCACAGTCATTTAATAGGAAAAGTCTTATTTGTTTTTTAAATCAATGGAATGGGATATCAAAATTTATTTGTGAAGATACACGATTTATTAGTGCAGGTATCTGATAAGTGAGGGCTGACCTTTCATAGTTCGTATGTGTTCTTGGTATTGGTGTCTGTGTATTACGTAGTGTATAACGTCTTCATGATGCATGTACCATGTCTATCAGATCATGTTTCTGTATGTGCAGGAGGAGTTCATAACCGTATAATTTGGTTGCTTTAAGCAAATTATACTTAACAAATAAAAGATTTGCTGGTAAGTCTTTTGGCTCACCAAAATAGTTCTCGAAAAGCCTGAGCACTTTCTTTTGCATTGTTTCAAGTTTTTAGTAATTAGTATTTATTGTGGTACCCCAAACAAGTGTGCAATAAGATAACCGGAAGTAGAAATGTGCGCAATATATCGCCTTTTTTATATGCAAAGGAAATAAATGGGACAGTTTAAATATTATACCGACGGCTCTGCTTACCTCTGAAGTGAGTTTATTAATGTGTGTATTCCATGACATGCCTTCGTCAAACCATACGCCTAAAAATTTCTGACATTTTACGCACTCTAAGATGGTGCCCTAATACGTTAGCGTAAGCTCTGTGTCACAGGGCTTATTAACGGGCTTAAAGAGGACGTAATTAGATTTCTTTTTATTTATGGATAGTTTATTAGCGTGAAGCCAACCATCCAACTGAACAAGATATTCGTTTATCACTTTCTGAAGCTGAGTAAGTGTGTGCGCTGAAAAAAAGACGTTGGTGTAGCCAGCGTACATTACAAACTTAACAGAGTTAGGAATAATAAATAAGTCGTTAACGTACAATATAAATAACACGGGTCCATGAATCAACCCCTGGGGCACTCCTTGTTTTATCGTGGTTGTAGGGGAGGTGACATCTCCAATTTTGACACACTGCTTTCTGCAAGAAAGATAATTCTTTAAAAGATCTAGGGTGATGCCGCGAATGCCATAGTCATTAAGTTTCAGTAGCAGAATGTCGTGATTAACGCAATCGAACGCTTTCCTTAGATCAATGAAAAGACCTACACTGTAGAGTTTGTTTTTAATGCCATGTAGTATTTTATTCTTTACATGTAACAAAGCTAGCTCAGTGCTTTTCTTTTTCTGGAAACCGTATTGTGCATCGCTTATGATTTGGTGCTTATTTATGAAATTAACAAGACGCGTGTTGATGACATTTTCAAATACTTTAGAAAACACAGGAGGCACAGAATTGGGTCTGTAATTACTTATATCACCAACAGCATCTCCTTTATGTATCGGGCATATGCGAGCAAGCTTCAGATCTGAGGGGAAGATTCCAGTTTCAAGCATTCTGTTAATAATATGTGTTAATGGTGAAGATATAAGAGCCGCTACGTATTTAATGGGTAAGGCACTTAGCTCATCAATTCCTGCCGAAACATTGTTTCTAATGTTTCCCACTAATTTTTTTACCTCTTGTGGACTTGTAGGGAATAAACTATTTTAGTGTAGTAACCTTTTGCGTTTATGTTTAGTAACATGACAACTTTCAGACCTGAGATTTGAGTGTTAGAATTGAACCGGCTGAACCTGTTTTTTTTTTCAAACTTGCTAGCTCTTTCTTCTCTGCCGTTCTGGTTGCCAGTGCCCTACTGTTCTCTCCACTGGCCGCTATTTTGTTCACCTTGGGTAGTGCTTCCTTGACGGACTTCAGCCTTTCTACCTTTGCCCTCGTTTTTTCTTGCCCTGTCACCAACGCAGTCTCCAGCTCGGTGATTCTCAACAGCAGTTCACTCTGGACAACCATCGTTTTCTCCATTTTTCCCCTCGACCTCGCATTGCCTACACTTCGCATCAGCCTCCTCTCTATTTGCTTCTGCACTCGTGTCCATTTTCAAACTCACTCCGCATCCTGAACACTTTACAGCCTTTTTAATCATGTCTTTATGACACCAATAGTCCTTATGACTTGTCTCACTCGATAATAACAAACCATGATCCCTGCCATTTGAAAAGAAGAAAGTCTAAGCTCTACTACAAAAATTTGCCTGTTCGATGCACGTGCACATCCCCCACGGGGTGACAAGAGAGAAAAAAACAAAGAAACAAACAAACACACATGGACAAACTAGTAAATACCTGGTGACTGACCCCCGGAAAAGTCGTAAAATGTAATAAGTGCTACAAAGATTTTAACTGCTGCCTTATAATTATAAAGGCAAGCTCAAAACATGAAAAACCCCTTATCGGCACAGTCGATTGGTACATATATACATATGTACAACGCCACCTAGGGGCCAGCCAACTGGTTCCAAAACCGGGACAAAAACCCCGGCACCACATTTTTAGGGTGTGTCCAATACTCACCGTAGACGGCTAAATAGACAGATAAATGGACAGCAGCCATCTTAAGTTCCATCCGAAATCTCACGTAGCCGGCAACATAGATCAGCTCCAAAAAGAGCGCATCATAGACATTTACGATGAGGGCTACATTGCTGTCCAAACAAGATGGCGGCTCAACGAATCGCTCAGATAGATCAAACTTCGCCGGAATGATTCCACCGAAGAAAGCGTCTACACACAAGCAGACGCTTTCCAATACGATCAATGTAAGTAACGTTTATTTGTTTTTTATTTCAACAGGAAAGAATCCAGAAATTACAACTGTTACGATTGTTTGTTTGAGATTTTTCTTCTCGACGCAAGGTGGCGCATTGTCGCATGAAAGCCGTCTAAATCTGTTCCGTTCCTCGGACAGCATGGGCCAGTTGCTGCCTTCTAATCAGTCTTCGTAGATGGTCTACGTGCTGTCTAAGAATTGGAACGCAGCCATAGTAAATACTTAAAAAAAGATACAATAGAAGTTTATACATGAATTGCATCATCATCATCAGCCTGACTACGTCCACTGCAGGACAAAGGCCTCTCCCATGTTCCGCCAGTTAACCCAGTCCTGTGCTTGCTGCTGCCAATATATACCCGCAAACTTCTTAATCTCATCTGCCCACCTAACCTTCTGTCTCCCCCTAACTCACTTGCCTTCTCTAGGAATCCAGTTAGTTACCCTTAATGACCAGCGGTTATCCTGTCTACGCACTACATGCCTGACCCATGTGTGTTTTTTCTTCTTGATTTCAACTATGATATCCTTAACCCCGGTTTGTTCTCTATACCACTATGCTCTCTTCTTGTCTCTTAAGGTTACACCTACCATTTTTTGTTCTATTGCTCGCTGCATCGTCTTCAATTTAAGCTGAATCCGCTTTGTAAGTCTCCAGGTTTCTGCTTTGTAGTTAAGTACCAGCAAGATACAGCTGTTATATACCTTTCTCTATAGGGACAGGGGTAATTTACATGTCATAATTTGAGAGTGCTTTCCAAATGTGCTCCACCCCATTCTTACTCTTCTAGTTACTTCAATCTCGAGGTTCGGCTCCGCGGTTATTACCTGCCTTAAGTAGAGTTAGTCTTTTACAACTTGAAGTGCACTATTACCTATCTCGAAGCACTGCTCTTTTTCGATGTTGTTGTACATTACTTTCGTTTTCTGTAGAATAATCTTAAAAACGCCTTACTGCTTTCCTTGTCTAACTCCGTAATCATGAGTTGCGATTCGTCTCCTGAGTTACTCAGCAATGCATCGGAGAAGCGCAGGTTACTAAGGTACTCTTCATTAACTCTCATGCCCAACTGTTTCCATTTTATGCCTCGGAAAATCTCCTGCAAGCACGTGGTAAATAGCATTGGGGAGATTGTATCCCCCTGCCTTACACCCTTCTTAATTTGTATTCTGTTGCTTTCTTTATGATTCCCTGTAAATTTCTTCCAGGATGTTTATATATGCTTCATCGACGCCCTGATTCCCCAGTGTCTGCATGACTGCTGATATTCCTACTGAATCAAATGCCTTCTCGTAATATATGAAGGCTATGTATACTGGTTGGTTATCTTCTGAGCATTTCTCTATTACCTGACTGATAGTATGAATGTTGTTAATTGTTGAGTAGCCTGTTCGAAATCCTGCTTGTTCTTTTGGTTGATTGAATTCTAATGTTTCTTTACTGTGTTAGCAATTACCTTTGTAAATAGCTTGTATACTACACAGAGCAAGCTGATCAGCCTATAATTCTTGAAGTCCTTGTCATCACCTTTCTTATGTATTAAGATGATGTTCGCATTCTATTAAGAATCTGGTACTCTTCCCGTCAGAAGACACATATATTGCACCATTTTTGTCAACCGCCATTTTTGTCAACATTGAGTCAGGCAGCAAGTGCAGCTCACAACCGGTTGGAAGCTTGTCGGCGTCATTTATGCAATATTTTGAAATGAAACATACGAGCGCTTTGTTCGTCGTAATTCAAAGAGCTTGTGGGACGGGCTTGTGTGTTACCGAGCGAAAATCGAAATGTGCGTTGACATATCGACCCGTACGAGTTGTGCATCAGTAAGGATGCTACAGCGATCTGCAGCCTTCTGTTACACATGACGACATCGTCAACTAGTGGTGTTTTCGACAAGTCACATCACGCAACTGAAAGTCTGCAAGTCGCTGGACGACCACAAATACTTCACCATGCCACGAATGGGTGAAAAGCATAGCAGCAACGCAGCTCCCATCACAATGTGTCGTCGTTCTAATCGAGGATAGTTAGGACGCTTTCCAGGTTGAAGTAAAACAGGGGCTTCGATGGGATTTTCTAATTAGGAGTGCGAACCCATGTTGCATCATGGTGGGAGAAATTTCGGTGTTGTTTGGAAGGTGCTGATTGCTCTTTTGAACGCTCCTGCCTACGCTCATGTTCAGGCGTCACCGCAGCTGTGCTCGTTTCAGTAGTGTTGCAATGCTTGGCTTATTTTTATCTCGCGAGCTACGGTTTCGTGCGATCTACTGCTTGTGGTTCATCACGCTGTGGTTCTGCGTCAACGGCAGGAAATTCGAGCGATGTTCCTGATTCCGTGGAAGATATGGCCGCCTGACTGCATCCATCGTGTTCGTCTGTCGCTTCTTAGAGCGGTGAAATCGCGCTGATGCTGCGGTAGTAGTCGGGTCATAACGGCCATAGCTCAGCTACTAGTAGGTTCGGGGCTTAGTCGTGGTTCGGGTCGTCCAATAAATTATCGGGTTAAAACAAGACATGTTCACATATATTCAACTGTTAACCTCATTTAACAACACGAGATGCGGCTATATCTTCAAGTGAAAAAGCTCGGCTGTAAATCGCTGTATATCTAGGTGGCATTCCGAAGAAAGTGACGCGATCACGTAAGTAAACGCGTCAAGCTTGGTCATAACTAAAAAAATACCCCCACCTGTGATGAAGTGATGAGTGCAGTAACGAATTGGAATTTAACGTACCAAAATCGCTGTATGAATATGAGAGATGCCATAGTTGAGGCCTCCGAAAATTTCGACCATTTGGGGTTCCTTGACATGCACCTAAATCTAAGCACACGGGTCGATACATGTTATCCTCCTCCGAAAATGCAGCCGTCGCAGCCCGGATTCGATTCCACGACCTGCGGGTTAGCAGCCGAGTGCCTTAGCCACTAGACCACCGTGGCAGGTATTCTTCTTCATCCGAAAACGGCTCAAATAGTCACGGTGTAGCTGGTATCGTGACCGGAGACCAGATTCCGCCGCTGCAAGGCTCCCGACTACGCTTCCAGGCAGCTGCTTATGATGCCAAACATGACAGCTCTCGAACCCGTCGTTACCGGATGTGACCTACGTGAACCCATTTATATAATTTACTGACTGCGGAGCAAAGCATTTTCAGGTTTAGTCAGTAGATGGCGCCACCATTCTTGTAACGTTGAGAGTGTGGCGACGTGGCGTGCGGCCGATTGCAGGCCGAAGGCATGGTGGCTACAAGGAGAGGTGCCAGCACCGCCACGGCCGCGCCTTGAAATGAGGTGTGCTGGTAACAAATACAAAGTATTTTTAGCAAACTTCAGCGACATTGAGCGTATCTATCTATCTATCTATCTATCTATCTATCTATCTATCTATCTATCTATCTATCTATCTATCTATCTATCTATCTATCTATCTATCTATCTATCTATCTATCTATCTATCTATCTATCTATCTATCTATCTATCTATCTAGCGACCTACGACTTTCAGCTCTCCTGGCTGACCATTTTGATCATGGTATCGATACCAAACTTGGCATGGCATAACATGACTGTATGAAGAACATATCTGACTAGTCAAAAAATGAAAATTGTGACATTTACGTCATGAATGTTATAATTTACATTTCATAGTCCTGCAGCTCCTGTGGCGGTTTCGTTCACATTGCACGTTGCAAAACTGGTATGCTATGACATGATTGAATTCGAACATAAGCGGCAGACCCTGACATGAAAATCTTGACGTGCGTGTCATGTAACAACATGGCGACGTGCCACGCTCATGATGGGTTTGCGGCCCTTTCGCTAGCGTCACATACCAAATTTGGTTTCACAGTACGTGAATGGGTTACGAAGTTATGTGACTGTTGCAAACATGATAATCCTGACACGCGTGTCCTGTAACAACGTGACTACATGTGACGCTCCTGATGCGCTGGCGGCCGTTTCGCTAGCTTCACATATGTCAAATTTGGTATCACGTGATGGCAATGAATGACGAAGCTATGTGACTGGTGCAAACATGATAATCATACGATGCGTGTCATGTGAGAATAAGACGACATGCCTCAGTGAAGGCGCCAATTCATGTCTACGTGACGCGGTGCGCGTGCTCGCCGGCGTTCATTGCGTCGCGTCACGCCGGCGTTGCGACGCCAGGTGCCGGTCCTGCTACACACTCGCAGGCGCCCGCCACGCTGCGTTGCTTTGATGCATGCGCGTTTCAGCGCGTCCGGCGTCCCTCCATCATGAAAAAATGGAGACGCAGTGTTGTCTCAGTAACGAATCGGCGAGAAATGCAGCATGTCACATTTCGCACCGGTTGCCGTCAGGCAGCGCCGATGGACGCTGGTCGCACCTGGCGTCAGACTATAGAGTGCTCGCGTTTTGCTAACGTAGCGTCGCTGTGCTTAGCGTGCGCGCATACACGCTACATTGGAGTATATTTGGCCCTTTATGATGCGCTCGTGTCTGTTTTGCTGGCTCCACATATACCAAATTTGGTGACGTAAATGGATGACGAAATATATGACTGGTGCAAACACGATAATCCTGACACACGTTTCATGCAAGAACATAACAACATACCACGCTCATAGCGTGCTCGCGGCCGTTTCGCTAGCTTCACATATACTAAATTTGGTATCACTTGACGTGGAGAGATGACGAAGATAAACGACGCATCCAAACAAGATAATCACAACACGGAAGTCATGTACGGCATCATTTACCTCCACCGCGTAACGTTGTGCTTGTTTTAAAGGGACATATCAACATTTGTCATTCGTGCTTCGCATGTCATCGATTCCACTGTCGTGGGATCTGCCATTTTTTTTTTCATTTCGCCGCGGCATGGCGCGTAAGTCGCTTTCGTGATCGGTCGAGAGCGCTCGCCAGCCGCTCGGCACTTTTAGTCGCTTGCTCGAGTGCTTGCGAGTTGCAACGACTGCGCTTTGCCTGTTTGGACTTGCTCGGGATGAATACGTGCCAATGTGACCTTGCCACAGTGATGGGTAAACAGTAAAGACACTGCTTTGCGCCTGGATGCAATGCGGAATATGTTTCGGCCCGCAAACAAGGGAGGAAAGCGTCTCTCTTATCTGCTCCAGCTGACGATGAACGGCGCAAGGCCTGGGAGCTTGCGATTCCTCGTGCTGTCAAACCAATGAAAAAAACTGCGTTGTGTGCGAAGCTCATTTCGACTAAAGATTCATCATCCGTAGCTACAAGCATGTTATCAACGGGTTCTTAGCAACTCGGGTAAAAGCTGTACCTAAGGAGGGTGGGTCCCTGAGTTTAACATCTGGCGAAGAAATCCGTGTCACTCTATCCAGCACCTTACCATCCGGCACTATGCCATGAAAACATTGGGCTACAAATACTTGATTTATCTGCCAAGACGCGCTTAAAATATTTTTGAAATTATGAAGCAGATCTCTCGCTTGAATGATCACCCTTCGCCGACACAATTTTTGATCTCTGTGGTTTGCCTCCGTTTTTACAGCTTGGCAGTCACCCTCAAGTGGAAACATACCTTTTCAAGTTCCGAGCAGCCTTCTATGTCCAGGCATTAACCACAATTCAATAATATTGTAGAATAAGCTGAATGAGCTGCTAGATGGGGGGTGCCTCAATGAGGTTCATGAAATGATTGTTGCTTGTGAAGCTCTTCCTAACCACACTGATCTCACCGGACGCAAAAGTGACTCCCTGGTCACTGATTATGTCAGTGGCTATGTGGCCTGGAAGATGGTGAAAAAGACGAAGTGCAACGAATGTAGCAGGTCTGAGAATTCCTCACTCTTCACTCTGAGAATTCCAGCTTACTTCCGGCAGAATCATGCCTTCTGTACCCGTCCGATCGCGACCTTAAGAGACCTGGTCAAAGCTATAGAAGATGCATTCACCTATTGCTTCAGTTTCAACAAGTTGAAAAGTGACAGCATAACAGACCTTGCCATTTGCCTGTTTGTAAAGAGTTTAAATATGGTCGGCTGTGAACACCACAAACTGGAAGTGACAAATCAGATAATTATATTCTTTACACTGACCGGAATGCATTTTATCGTTGCTGGAGAAAACGCATCTAACCAAAAAAAGAGAGAAAGAAAAAAATGAAGCTCTTTATGTTGTGACGTATGGCTGTCATAGTGTTCACTCAGCGAACAAAGTTTTATTTTATGTTATTGTGCATTACTCACACTGTGCCGTTTCTTATGATTTTACCATTGTCTTGTTCCCATTGCTACAAATCTGCCATAAACAACTCCGATGTGACTGTCTGGCTGTGTTTTAATTATGTGAAATCATTTTTTCATGAACTGGTTTGTGACTGTATCTATGTTTGGCGATCGAATCTCAATGTCATTGTACCGGTTTGCTGATCGAGCGACGCATGACACGGAAGTGGGATGCGAACAACCGCATATATTTATTCGGCGGGCTTTATATGCCGAACAGAACGAGAAATAGTGCGAACCTTCGCCGCACAACAATATCTTGAGGAGGCGGGTTGGGCACGAGGCGCACGCTGCACAAGATACGATACACCCTCCTTGCTGCAAGAACAATGGAAATCCAAGAGCATACATTCAAAATGTGTTAAGTTTCATTCATGGCACTTGAACAAAGCTTTTTTTTTGTTATAAGCTAGGCGTTTAGGCGCTTTGCGCTGTCGCTGTGATCTCCGTAGAATTGGTGATGCGTCTCCACCCTTGCTCGGTGCCGCATCACTGGACCCCGGCAAGGGCAAGCAAGGTCATTTGCCCCGTCTGCGCCGTCGTAGGCTGCGCTTCATCCTCGCTGGCGTCAGGAAGGTCCGGGCAGAAGGTCTCGCTGGTTAGCAGCAAGTGCCTACGATTCCGTCGTAGTTGCCGTCCCTGCTCTGTCGCGACGTCGTAGGACCTGCGGTGTCCGGACGGTCTGATAACTTTAGCTTTGGTTTTCCAGGCCCCCTTTGAACGTAGACGAGCCATGGCCCCTGTTTCGAGTGGCGGCAGCAGTCTTCCGTGACGGTCGGTCTGGGAGCGCTTCATGACGGTGTGGTCCGGTCCAGCCCCCACGTCTAGCAAGGTGTTGCGCAACTTCTGCCTTGTAATATCTCCGCTGGGGCTCGTCCGCACTATAGTGGCGTTGTCCTGTAGGAAAGGATACCAAGCCAAAAATCTTGCTTTGCTTCATGCATTTTCTTTAGAATTCTCTTGATAACTTGGACGCCTTTGTCGGCCAAACCATATTTGCGGAAATCTTAATCTAGATGCGACGTGTCGAAAGTCGTATGCCTTTGCAAAGGACCTGAAGTCATGACATGAGAACTGAGGGCCATTATCTGTTTGAACTTCCAATGGTATGCCATACCTAGAAAATATAGCTCTGGTTGCCTGAATGACCGTGCTCGCCGATGTGTCTCGTAGCTCTTGTACCTCTGGAAAATTAGACAGGGTGTCATATACGCGGAGGTACGACCGTCCACCATACTCAGATATCGATGCCAACTTTATGCCACGGCTGTGTAAGCACAGGGCAAATCAGCAAAGGTTCTTGTGGCTGCATGTATGCATACTTCCTGCAAAAAGCACATTTCTGCACGAATGCTGCAATGTCAGCGTTAATGCCCGGCCAGAAGACAAGCCGTCTTGCTCTTTGTTTGCGTTTTTTGATGCCCATGTGCCCTAGGTGATTTTTGTCTAAGGTGTCCCTTCTCAAACTGCTAGGAATGATTAAATTGCAGCCTTTCAACAGCACACCTCGTACCTGCGTTAGCTCCAAAAAGAACGGCCTCAGCGGACCCTCAATGGGTAGCCCGTGTTCTAAATTGTTCAGCACCCATTTTAGGTATGCGTCTCGACTCGTTTCTGTAGCCAGCAGCTCCCACGTTTCATTGCTGACGAGAGATGAAACGACACTCACCGCGTGCACTTCCACGTCATCGCTGCTGATGTCACCGGCGCGATTTGAGGTGGGAGCCCGTGACAGCATGTCGACCAGTAGAAGCTGTTTTCCTGGAACGAACCGGATATCCGTGTCACAGCGCATTATTCTCAAAAAGAATCTTTGCTGCCGGGGCGGCACTTCACCAATTGGCTTCTGAGGGATAGCGAGCAACGGGTGATGATCAGTCTCTACGATAACCTTTCAGCCATACACAAAGTGGTGAAAGCGTTCGCAGCCATACACAATAGTTAACGCTTCTTTCTCAATTGTAAATAGCGCTGCTTGGCTTCACTTAGCACTCGTGAGGCATAGGACTGGAGCAGCGCCGCTCCAATGCCATTCTGCGATGCATCGCACGATACTTTAGTCGCCTTAGTGGTGTCGAAAACGCAAACTACTGGCTGCCTGCTGAGGTCGGTGCATAATTGCTGCCACTCAATCGCGTGGTTTACAGTCCATTCAAACATTGTGTCTCGCTTCAGGAGGCTTCGCAAGAGCGTTGTCCCTTCTGCTAGAGACAGAAGGTACTTGCTGAAATAATTCGCGACTCATAGCATTCTTTGGACTGCCAATTTGGCCTCCGGCGCGGGCGTCTGCAGCATGCATTTTATCAGTGAGGGGCTTGGTCTGATGCCGTCCTTGCTGATCACATCGCCAAGATACTCTATTTCTTCTACGCCGATGGTGCATTTGGCGCGCCGTTGAAAGTTAAGCCTACTTGTTCGGCTGCTTGTAGCACAGTTCTTAGGCGCGCGTCATGTTCTTGCCGAGTTGAGCCCCAGATCAGAACGTCATCAACGTAAACTTGAACGGCCGGAAGACCATCAAAAATCTTTGTTAAGGTTTTCTGAAACACCTCTGATGCGGATGCTATACCGAATGGTAATCTCAGGAAGCGGTACCGGCCAAACGGCGTTGAGAACGTGCAAATTTTAGAGGTGTCCTCATCGAGCGGTATTTGATGGAATCTCGAGTTTGTATATAAGCGGGAGAAGAGCACTGCGCCAGACAGCTCAGCTTCTATGTCCTCACGCCAAGGAATCTCGTAGTGCTCTCGTTTTAGGCATTGATTTAGTTTTCTTGGGTCTATGCAAATGCGCAGCTTCCCATCCTTTTTTACAAACAATTACAAGTGGGCTCACCCAGTCTGTCGGCTCGTCTACTTTTGTGAGGATTTGGGCCCGTTCCATGCGTTCTCATTCTTCCTTAGGTGGTTTCTGGAGAGTCAGGGGTACACGTCGAGTTGGTTGGACCACTGGTACGGTTCCCTTGCCGAGGACCATCTTGTAGGCGCGTTTCACGCAACCCGTACCGGTGAAGAGGTGACGGAATTCGTTGAGAATTTCTTCGGAGCTTGAACGGGACACTGCGTGTATGCGAGTAATTAGACCTAGTTGCTCGCTGCGTTTAGGCCCAGGATGGCCTGTCCTTTTTGCACCACGAAGAAGTCGAGTGCAGTGGTGTGGTCGTTCACTGTCACTTCTATACGATTCAGCCCTGCGTGTTTGATTACGCCACCTCCATACGAGCAAAGTACTGCGCAGCTAGGCTTCAGTGCTGGCTTCGGATGCATGCTACTGAACACTCCGAAAGGCAACAAATTTGCTTGCGATCCCGTGTCAATCTTCAGTGCCACGGCGACGTTTTGGACTTTCACCTGAAGCACCCAGTCACGTTGACTAGTCCACCGTCTTACGGACACATTTAGCACTTCGAAGTCGTCTTCATGGCCTTCTACCTCGTCAACTTGGGCTGCGCTTCTGCAACATACGGCAAAGTGATTTTTTTGCTGGCACCGTCGGCATGTGCGGCCGTATGCAGGGCAATTTCCTGTACGACAGGGTCAAGGCATGTACGGTTGCCTTGACCCTGCCTTGTCTTGCGCGCAGTGTTTACTTGATTTTGCTGGTTTTCCCATATTTCACGGTGAGCCGTCATTGCCTCCGCTGCCTTGCAAACTTGCTCTGCCTTATCCAAGGTTAATTTGTTGTCACTGAGCCAACTTTTTGCGGATTTTATCGTTGCTCAGCCCAAAAACAAGTTGATCCCGTATCATGGAGTCTGTTAGTGTGCCAAAGTTGCACTCATGGGCTTGCTTTTTCAAATACCGTAGGAAGCGTTCAAGTGGCTCACCGGGGGCTTGCCTCATGTTCCGAAAGACGTAGCGCTCATGTATTTCACTGTACTGTGTAGCGCAGTATTCCTCGAACTTCTCCACAATCGTAGCATAGTCGTCCTTGCTCTCGTCCTCTGCAAACGTGAAGGTGTTGAAGACTTCGAGTGCTTCTTCGCCGGCAAAGCTAAGAAGCACAGCCGCCTTCTTCTTGCTTGATCGAGGTTTTGTAGGGGGTCGGATGTGGTCAAGAGAAGCTCAAGCCTCTGAATTAGACCTTGATCGCGCAAGTCATAAAAATAATGGTTGCTGATACCTTTACGTGCTATGAGACGTCACGGAGAACACTGTGGTATCAAAGTGAAAACTGCATGGACTGTGTTTTGGTGTCAAGCTCACGGCAAGCCACTTGATTCTATATTTGCTAAGCTTCGTAGCTGATATACTAAGAAGTGAATTGAAAACACTAGTTTCAGTGCCAATACACGTTGCAGCGCTCCATCAGAATTGTGACAGGTAGACTTTGTTATAATCCACAAGGTAGCGTGAAATATTTGCAACGAAAAACGACTGATCCGCGGGCGCAAAGAGGGGCATCTCGAAATTGACCGCAGCGCCGCCGCATCTGGATGAATTCTCGCTTGCTCTCCGGCGCGCAGATGCTGACACCTCTCTTTCTAGCAGGGGAGACCCGCGACGCCAGCGCTTGCATTTCCCCTGCCAGAAAAAGCGCACAACAGTAGAGTCTTCTGACCCTTCCGCTCCCTTTGGCTTCCACGCATTTGCGAAGCACGCGCTGCACGTGAAACGTCCCTCGTTCCGCGATGTCACCCCAACAGAAAAGAGGGTGACATTGCTGCGTCGTCAACTGTCACAATAACCATGCAAACACGAAGAGGTTGACTCCACCAGTGAAATTCTGCCGATTCCCAAACCGATGGTACGAAACAAGCAGACGACAGAAATGAATTAAAGCAGTGCGCCGAAAAAAGTATGTAAACAATATTTTTCATAAAAATTAGCACGTGCACAATGCATTCAAAATTACGGGTGTTAATTCCTGCGTCACCGTTCCTCTAATCTATGGAGTTACTGGGAGATGCACGTCCCCATCTTAAAAGTATAAATTTTCAACGCCCGTCTTTAGAGCACTGTTAAAAAATAGCGAAGAAATATTTTATGCTGCTACTATTATTCGATATTGTTGGCGACGTAGTAGTTGAAGCTGTGTGCACATGTGGTAATGGTAATGTGTTGTTATATATTCTTAAATCTACGCAGCGCCGACAGAAGTGTGAGGTCGCCAAAAGCTTGAACAGCTATGAAAAAAAGAAAAAAAATGCATTAGCCGTTTGCACGTCCGTTGGCAGATACAGTGAACTAATTGTTACTGAGTGCGCCGGGGCAGCCCGAACAACACGGTGCATTTTTGATACGTGACCAAGATAAAATGCCTTTATAACAATGCGCTCTTCCCCTGCAGATTAGACACGCACAAAAAAGTTTTTCTGAAAGCTGGGCGCTCATCATGATGGTAAGCACGCTGTTCATGAACTCAAGGTACGCGCGATGAGAACGGTGATAATGCAAGGAAAGACACGCGAGATAGATGTCAACTACTGTTGTGGGTCAGAAAGAAGCCCCAAATAGACCATTTATTTTTGAAGTGTTGTGTATACACCGCACGATAACTTGGGTGGGTACTAGTAAATTAAGGTATCCCAACTAATAGCAGTCACAGCGCAAGAACCGCTTGACCTAAAGCACGAGAAGCGGCCTTACCCATGCATCCAGGAACAAACATAATGCATAGTACACAGAGTAAACCAAATAAAACAGGTATATAATTATGAACGTACAGAAAGTTTTATTCACCTCTAACGTCGTACACAGCGTCGTCTTTAACTTGCGAAACGCCCTTCGCTTTGACGAGGACGGCGTAGTCTGCTACAACTTGCTTCGCTGCCCTTTTAGCAAATTGCTCCTACGAAAAAAATCCTCAATTGCGGCGATCCTCTTAAACGAGGACAGAAGCGTGTACATCGTAACCGCACGCGACGTGACACTCTCAAAAACACGTGCAGAACGCGTGCAGCGCGCGAGCAAAGAAACGCGTTTTCAAGGCAGGTTGAATGGGACAGCGGAGGGGCGAAGACTCGAGTAACCAGTTTTCTCACCGCATTGACTGACAGGATGGATGGATGGATGCTATGAGCGTCCCCTTTATAACGGGGTGGTGACAAGTATGCCACCAGGCTCGACAAAAAAAAAAACCTTTTTTCTTTTTTGATGTTGGCCTAATGCCTCTACTTCGATAAATTCTATCTTAATGGAAAAAAAGGAAAATTTTCAGCTTAAGTTCTCTGCCATTTACGGCACACTGTCCATATTTTATTTTTCCAGTATTTATTTTTGTCCTTTCTCTCTAATTTTCTGCCACCAATACTCTAACCGTCTCTTACTTATTTCAATCGCGGGTGTGTTCAGCTTTCCATTGTTGTCCCTAAAACCCAAGGCTTCCTGTAGGCTCGTGCCCAAACGTACACCTGGGTGGATATCTCCACATTCAATCAGAACATGCTCCGCCGTTTCCTTATCTTTCCCGCAGCATGTGCATTGTTCTTCTTCTTTACTGAATCTTGCTTTATAACTACGCGTTCTAAGGCAACCCGATCTCGCTTCAAACAGTAAAGCGCTTCCCCTTGAATTATCGTAAAATGCCTCCCTCCTTATTTCATTTTTGCCCTTTCGGTAGTTACTCAAAGCCGGTTTTTTCTCCATAGCTGCCATCCAGTAAATCCTCTCCGCCTCCCTGACTTTTCCCTTAACGCTCTTTGTTGACATATGGCTTACAATACCAGCCGTATATTTACTAGTGAGTCTTCTAGTTCTTTTTCTCCACTGTGTGTCCACGCTCTTCCTATACAAATAACGGAACACCTTCTCTGCCCATCTACTCTCCTTCATATTTCTTAGCCTTTCTTCGAACCTTATTTTGCTCTGCGCTTCCCTCGCCTCAAAACCTGCCCACCTCATATCGCCCTTTACAGCCTCGTTTGTCGTCTTCCCGTGAGCACCCAACGCGAGGCGTCCCACAGTCCTTTGATTTACATCCATTCCCGATTGCACCTCTGCCCTCATGCACACCACTGAGTTCCCAAAAGTAAGCCCTGGAACCATTACACCCTTCCACAGACCTCGAAGCACCTCATACCTATTGTATCCCCACAACGCTCTGTGCTTCATTATTGCCGCATTCCTCTTTCCTTTTGCTGCCGAGGCTTTTTCCTGTACCTCCATGTATCTATCACTCTCATTTACCCATACTCCAAGGTACTTGTATTCACTTACCCTCGGTATTTCTTGGCCTTGTATGGACACCGTCTGATCACAGGGATCATTGAATACCATCAATCCACACTTCGTTACACTGAATCCTAGTCCAAGAGCTTCACCTTCCCTTCCGCATATATTCGCCAGCTGCTGTATATCATCTCGACTGTCCGCAAATAAGACGATATCGTCCGCATAAAATAAACCTGGAAGCTTCTGCTCAATCATCATGCCGCCCTGTTTGTGTGACAGATTAAAACCAATGTTGCTACCTTCTAGCGCTTTTTCCATACTCACAATGTACAGCATGAATAACAGCGGGGACAAAGGACATCCCTGTCTCAGACCCTTGCTAACCTCAACGTTCTCTTTGCTACGCATTCCTTCCCACTCTATGCAAACTGTATTTTCTCGGTATATCTCCCTCAAAAGCTGTATACAGTCGTCGCCCATGCCCATTCCTTTCAATATATCCCACAAAATTTCCTGATTAACGTTGTCGTATGCCCCAGTGATGTCTAGAAAAGCCACGTACAAGGGCCTATTCTCTATTTTAGATATTTCTATACACTGAGTGAGAACAAACAGGTTATCGTCTAACCGCCTGTCGACTCGAAATCCGTTCTGAAGTTCTCCCAAAATATCGTTATGTTCGGCCCATGTTTCTATTTTCATTTTTACTGCTTGCATCGCCAACCTGTATAGTACCGATGTAATGGTTAGTGGTCTATACGAGCGAATCTTGTCCTTTTCTCCCTTGCCTTTATAGATTAAGTTCATTCTACTTTGTCGCCAACTGTCCGGTATTTGTCCGTCCTTTAAGCTTTTTTCTACTGCTTTTAACAATGCTTCTTTAGTGTTATGTCCTAGTTCGTTAATGAGGCTAACGGGAATCTCATCTAAACCCGCGGCAGTGTGCTTTGGAATTTTTCCTTCGGCCTTTTTCCAGTTGAAATTATCAAGTACTAGCTCTTCCTCTGTTGCTTTCTCCGCCACACTTTTACTCACCGGGGAGATCCCCTGGACGCTCTTTTGAAACGAATCGGCTGTTACCTTTTGGATGTAACCTAGCGCTTCGTACCCTTCCAATTGATTTCCTCCTTCATCTAGAATATGTTGTTGCGTTGTGACAGACTTCCTACCTAGCGCCTTTATGTGGCTCCAAAAAATCCTAGGCGCGGCCTCCTTTTTTTCGTGTATCTCTGTCATCCAGCGTTCACTTTCACCTTTAATTTTTGCCTCTACCAATTTCTGTACAAGGGATTTTTTCTCTAAATATATTTCCCATATTTTTTTTACTTCGTCCTGCGGCCGCTTCTCCTTTTTTGCCTTTCTATGCTCCCGTGATGCTTCGCGTCGCTTCTCGATCGCCTCCCGGATTTCCTTGTTCCACCAACTTTTTGGCTTCCGTTTTCCTTTCCAGCAAACAGTTTTCTTCTCTTTCCCTATCTCCTTCGTCATTAGATGTAACAGCTCACTATACTCCCAGTCCTTGCCTGGTATTTCGCCTACTTCTTCCTCGACTCTTGCGGCTATATTTATTATTTGTTTGTCATTTAAATACGAGCTGCCAGACTTTGATTCCATGCTCATATTTTCAGTTTTGTATCCCATTTGTAATGTTATTCGTTTATGATCACTACCCAAGCTGTTAATGCCTTCCTCGTCTATCCTCATTTCTGTCAGTTTGTGGTAAATTCCTTCAGTCATGAGACAATAATCAATACTTGATTGCTTGTTTCCGACTTCCCATGTGATCTGGCCGTCACATTTAGGCCCCGTGTTAACTATCTCCAGACTATGTTGCTCGCAAAGATCTAGTAATAACTTCCCATTGGTGTCTGAATATCCGTCAAGGTCATGTATGTGGGCATTCATGTCCCCTAGAAGGATGATTTCGGCCCCATTACCAAATTCCTTAATATCCGCACTAATGCAATCCACTATCTCCTGATTCTTTTCTCTGCAGTTATTCCCCGTCCACAAGTAGGCTACCCTAGCCACGTTTCCTTTCCACCTACTGTGCCCAGAACCCAGAGGTGCTCTGCACACGTCTGTTTCACTCTAACCCATTTGGCTCCGCGATGAATTAGCATTCCTACACCCCCACCTTTCCTTTCCGATATGGTCCTGTTACACCCTTCCCAAACATAATTTTCAATATGTGGTGGCTCTTCCAAGTCTCTAAGGTGTGTTTCTGTAACCGCATACACGCCTATCTGTTCTTTGTTTAACTGCTCCTCAATCTCTAACCATTTTGCCTTCCTTCTGCCACCCTGCATGTTTATGTAACTAATTGCAACACGCGCCTTTTTCCTTTTTCTTTTACCTTTTTTCTGGTTTTTCGCAATTCTACCTGTCAAAGCGTCCTCCTGGTTGTTTTCCCTGTTACGAGCTACCCCGGACTCCGAAGGGCCCGTGAGCCCCCCAAAAAAGCTACTGCGCGTCCTGCCAGTCGCCAGCCCACCTCGTGTCCAAGCCTCTTATCGAAATGAATCTTGTCTCTTTGGAATCCACCCCACCTGTGCACTTCCCTGTTTAAATCCACTACCTCGAAACCCTTCTCTCGACTAATTCGCCATATCTCTTTGTTTGCGTCGACAACCGCTCTTTGCAGGTTGACGTTGCGTACTGGTACTTCCGGTACTGTGCATACTACAATTTGCACCTGGGGGGACACGGCGCGCATGTCATCCACCCCTTTCGCCAAGGTCGTCGCTAGTCCTGACGATTCTTTTTTCAGGACGTCATTTAGCCCTCCCGCAATTACAACGAGGTTACGATTGTTAGCTTTAGCTGCGAGTTGTTCACCCGCTTGACTCATTACTGTCCCCAGCGTTTGTCCTGGGAACGTCCCTATCGCAACTCTCTTGTCGCCTTTCACCCTTTCTTTGATTGCCGCTGCGCATCGGACTAAATTTGAGTCACCGGCGATGATGACCTGTTCAGACATTCCTTCTGAAACATGCACCTGGCTGCTGACTAGGTGACTAGCGTGAGTCACGGCTGCTGGTTTGCTCCCTCCCTCCCTCAAAACTACTTCCCGGTAGCTGGGCCCTGTGGCCAATGTATCTGCCTTTGTCATGCCTGTTTCCTTCATCTCTCCCGCACGGGGGGTCGTCGCCATAATGCTTCCGCCGTCACCTGCGTCTTCGTTCCCTTTCACGACCTTCGATAGGCCCTTCTCGGCTGACCGGAGCCTTTCTTCCATGGCTGACGTTTTCTCTCGCTCCTTCGCCAATGCATTCTCCAGCTCTGCGATTTTCTCTATGAGCCCACTCTGGACCGCCATCATATTTTTCATTTTCTCCTCGAACTCGCACTGTCTACACTTGGCGTCATCTTCTGCTTTCTCCTCCGCACTAACTTCCACCTTCCAACCTACCCCGCACTCTGAACACTTTACGGTCTTTTTGACCATAGCTAGCTCAGTTTACCGATGCCCACGTGTTAGGAAACTGTACTAAAATACACTGGTCTAAGCCAAAAAGAACCACAATAATAAATAAATACGCTACACTTCACAGCACCTGCGCATGCACGTGGTCGGTCTACGCGCAGACCTCAGCCACGTGGTGGCTGGAGAAAAAAAAGACACAGTACAAAATACCAAAAAAAACGTACACCGTAATAGACCTAATCAAGCTTTACGCTAGCGCCTTACGTTCTCATAACGCTACAGCCAGAGGCAAGCTGGAAACATGCAAAAACACTTATCTGTAGCTGTCATTCCGGAGCTCTCCAAAAACACGTCCGACCTCTACCACCCACCGATGACGTGTCACGCTCCGCAGCGCCTCCCTCGGCGTGGGTCTCCTCTATACATCATAACCGCGCGCGACGCGAGACCAAGGAGGTTATACTAGAACTGCTGGAGTGGCGGTCCCGCATACCCGCCCATGTATCGGAGTGAAGCCGCGGAAACCCGTCGGCGGCCATATTGCTCAGGGCAGAAGGAGGCGGCGACTGCCTTGTGCCGCCGTTGTGCCCCGTACGCTTGCAGCCGTGCCTTCTGTAATAGCAATGAAAGGGCCGCTTTATTTTTCTTAGGACGCGAGGGAACTTTGAAACGACTAATATACATCCTATTTATTTTTTTCTTGACACTTACACTGAGAGTTAAAGATGATGCGATAGGATATCAGTTTGTATTATATGTTTACACTGTTGTCTCACGGCAGAAGTACCGCTCGAGAAGATGCAACGAAAATAAAATTTAAGAGCGGGAGAAGTTGTAGAATGCTAGCTGGACACGAAAACAAAAATATGAAACCAATAACGCAATAAAGGAAACTGAAGGTTCACGTACAACCATATTTATTCACTTGTCCACATTCAGCACCACGGTTACCGGCCGCGGCGGCCACTTTTCTAATGGAGGCGAAAAGCGAAAACGAGATTTCGGCGCAGGTTAATGATCCCCAGATGGTGAAAATTAATCCGGAGCCCTCCACTACGGCAAGGCTCATTGCCTGCAATGCGTCGGCCCGTTAAACCCTACAGTTAGTCACATTCAGCACCAGATGCATTTGACTAAACCAAACGTTAAATCTTCCAGCAAAAAATTAAAATTCTGACTAAAAGAACAAATGCATCAAACACTAACACTGAGCTAAATTAAATAGAAAAACACATCAATCAAGTTCTCGCACTTAGAGATTTTTGAAAATAATCTCTCTTGTTAGGAGTGTGCGCACGTTTTTGTTACAGTTCTCCTGGTTCATTCTCCTAGAAATGTGATGAAGTCTTGTTCTGATGTACACGCTGGCAATTTTCTTTGATAAGCTATATATATGGTTTTCAAGGGGGTCACAGTCCAGCAGATGAGGCTCCAGCTGCGCGAACAATGCTTTTTCAAACACTGCAGTCATCACATGTACCAAAAGGCTATCTGAGCTAGTATTAAGGGATTTCAAATTCTTGCATTCATGCTGTAGTACTCGCAGTCCCTTTTCTGCAATACTGCAGATCTCTAAGACGTCCTTGGATGGTGCGACAAGTCCACCTCTGTTTTTTGCTCTGACAAGGTCTGGTTCTTCGCTTGATTCCAGCGCAGCACAGCACTCCTCACAATTCGTGACAGACCGCACCTTGCGAGCCACAAATCCCGCTATATACGGCACAACAGCACTCGTCACCGCTGAAAGGCTCTGGGGGAGATCCACACGATGAGTGTAGTCATGTTCATCATCCACAGGCTCCAGAAGCGACGACCTCCTGTGTGACGTAACTGCTGTTGGTGACTCGGCAAGGCTGACAGCACTGGACATGTTCAGGATAGACACCACATCTCGGCAGCAGTTCCCAGCGTCAGACGATGTTACCCTCTGTGTGGAAGAGGAGGCGCTTATAGGCGGCTCTGAACTGGCAGGCTGTGGGGTTGTTGTTGTATCCCCCCTTTCCCCTCACACAACCAAAAAACGTTTCCAAATGGTCTTGCGACATCTTGTGCGTCAACAGATACTTCAAAATTTTCGTGGCCACAAGGGCACCGAAAAGGGCAGTGACACTTCGAATGCAAATGATGAGGCCAACAAACCCAGTTTTTTTCAGTCCATCTATCACTGGTCGCCCACTTGCATCCTTCAGCCCCCTAATATACTCCTCGGCTTCGTGGAAGAACAATTTCCAAGAAGCTGCATTCTGCTGCCGCAGTGGGGCTTTGTATGATCGCGCCAGAGGGTTCCTCGAGTTCAGAATATCGAAGAGGCGATCAAAGATTCGAATGAACTCCGCTGTTGCGTGGGCACCTTGAAACTGGGGAAGCTTCAGTTTATACTCGCAGAAGTCCAGTGCATCAGCAACAGATGAGCTAAGGGTCTGCACAGCCAGTCGAACCTTCATTTTTCGCTTTGCCCACTCCAGATGAACTTTCGTCAGCTTGTTTCCAAGGTGCAAGCCCTCGATCTTTTTGTTGCAAGGCCTCAAGAGCTTCAATGTATGACCACTTAACTTTGCGCCCTTGAATATCAGTGAGGTGGTTTACTGATCCCAAGCAGTTACGCACAAGCTTGATCATGTGGCAGGCATCTAGAATCACAAATACTTTGCTTGGGCAATCTTCTAAGCACTGGAATGAGGTGGTAAATCCCGGAGAACGACAGCGGAGATCAGCACCAAGAAAACTGGCCATTGAAAAGTTCGAGGCCGCTCCATCAAAAGTCAGTGATGCTGCTATGACACCTGCTGAAGTCACGCGCGAGATACACTCTTTCGTTAGCTGCGCTCTTTCAGAACCAGAGAGAGAATCAATGAAAAAATACCCAAGGGGCACCTTCAGCCACATATTGAGTGCCACCAGCATGAAAACACAGGAATTCGTTGCTTCTGGGAGGCTGTCATCTGGCATTTCCATGCCCAAGTCGACATATCCGAAAACTTTGTTGCCCACAAGTTGGACATGTTTTTTAATAGACATGTCGTCAACCATTATGGCAGCGACCAGTGGCTCATCTCTTCCTTGCACTATGTTCTTGATAAACTCGAATGATTCTGAGGTGAAGCCAGGATCACCATTCACTGCCTTGTACCATTCGCGAAGAGTTCGCTGGTTTGGCAAAGCATTGTTAAACTTAGCTCGCACATAATCATAAGCCCTTGGCGAATAATAGTGAAGCGTCAGTGCAAATGCTCTTGATTCTGGGGGGTATTTGTTCGTCTTTTCATGAGTTCTCTTGAGAAGCTGCTGGATATCCGGAGAAAATGACGCTTGGAAAACCTCCAACCCTTTTTCCGACAAAAGGTTCTGCTCCTTTAGCTGCTCAATCAAATCCTGAGAAGCATCAATGCGTTTTGAAAGTCTCCGTTTCTTCTGGTGCAACGTCTTGACCTTCTTTTTCAGCTGCTGTACCTCTTTCGCCGATTCATGCACTTTCTGCTTGTACCACTCCTTCGGGGGGGAAGTTTGCAGGGGGGAGACTTCGGCAGCTTCATCCAAAACAGGCTCCTGAGGCGAAGGCATCTCCCGACTTTTTGGAGGAGCTCGTTTTCTCTTCTCCTACGCAAAAAGAGGAATAACGCGACAGCGTCAGAAATTGAGGCATTTAGAGCGAATGCGCAACTAAATATTAGAAACTGAAAATCCCAGAGATGCGGAGCTAACGCTACAATAACTACATTTGGTAAACGAAGAGCTCACGAAGCGTACTCACCGGCTTTTGTAGGTGCGCTGGAAACGCTGCAAACTTGGTAGGGATGCTACCAGCTCGTAGTCTCGTTGTTTGCCCTGTTCTATCGAAGCAGTCTGCTTCAAAGTGCGTTGAACACAAGACGTCATTCTTCTTCGGAGTCCAACCTTCTCGCCTCACAGCGCGCTCCCATGCACTGCGCAATTCGCAGTCTTTGGGAAACCTGCAAAGCACAAAAATGTTTCACAGTGTCTCCATGGCACCCGGACGTAAATGGGAAACGCTTGTACGCGCGAATGCATTCGTAATCGCAAAAATATGCGAGGGAAAGCGAGCGAGCAAAGCACGCTACTTACACGTGAAAAGTTATCCCCGGTGTTTGCTTCACGCGATTTGCGCAGCCAAATGCTGCGCAAGAGCCCACCATCGTCTTCAGAAGAGGTCACAGTCGTCTGCCACAGCGGCCTCATTCGATTAGAGGCACCGCACTCAAGAAAAACAACGGAGAGGCCGCACGCACATGCACGCGTTACAATGCGTTCGACCGCTTTCTGCCCTGAGCAATATGGCGGCGCGTGGCGTCAGCCGCGGAGCCCCTCCGCCACTCCAGAAAGTTTAGTATAACCTCCTTGCGCGAGACTCTCAAAAACACGTGCAGAACGCGTGCAGCGTGCGAGCAAAGCAACGCGTTTTCAAGCAGGTTGAATGAGACAGCGGAGAGGCCAACACTCGAGTAACCAGTTTTCTACCCACATTGACTGACAGCGCCACGCTCCGCAGCGCCTCCCTCGGCGTGGGTCTCCTCTATACCCGTGGCACGGCCGCTGGATGAAAGATTGCAAGGGTACGTACGGCCCGCCGCGTGCTCCAAAACCGGCGCGACAGGACTAATTCCCGAACCACCGTTGCGGCGCCACCAGGGGGGGGGGGGGGGGTTCGCGAGCGCCCATAGAATCGCATGCACGGTGCGCTTGTGGTAGTTAGAATTGAGCGCGCGTATCTTTGTGTGACCCGCGAAATCTTCTTTTAATATTGGTCTGGCGTGTTCGCACCAGGTACTTACGACCTTGCTTTTAGATACATGCAGCCCTTGAAAATTTTTGGTATTGTCTTAGCCGAGATGGAACCTTGCACATCGATCAATTTTCGCGAAAGCAACTCAGATCCTACAAGATCACAACTCAATAATGTGGAAGAGCTACACTTTTCTAAAGCATCTAAATTATTTCGATGGGGAAGAAGACGAAGTTTTTCCTGAGTAGAACGCTGGTTTCAGTCTCTGTTATTTTTTCTTGTTTTCTTTGGTGCTAGTGGAAGACGCCGCTCTTCTGCCTGCGGAAATGGACGTAGAATCACCAGGGCCTCCACCCATACGTCCCGCGTCGTCTGTGGCCACTCTAAGAAAGCGCTCCGGCCACCCAAGTGACGTTGACAGTGAGGACACGCTCATGCGCTCTACTGCCAGTGATGAGTGCTCCGATGAAAGTGACTTTGTGCCCGTGGCAAGACACAAGGCGAAGAGGAGGGAGGAGGCTGTTTACGACATCTCCTTCCGAAAGTAAGGCCACCACGAATATTCAAGAGCCACCGGTTCACACTATTTTGTTTGTCCCGCTGAATGCCGCTGACAGCATGAACCGACTTAATCGCCAGGTCACGTCTATGTCACTTGAGGCGCTCGTTCCGGGACAAATAACAGACGTGAGAATCAATGGCCGCAAGAACGTTCTGGCGATAGACGTTACGCAACGTACTGCTCTCGACGTATTGACCAAGGTGAATGTGCTCGGGAACATCAACGTTCGTTCTTTCATACCAGATGGCAAGGACTCTAGGGCAGGCGTTATCTACGACGTCGACACCTCTATTAGCGATATTGATTTTACAACTCTAATCAAACCAGTGACGGAAGCTACTATAATCTTGCAAGCCTGCCGTCTCGGGAACTCACGATGCGTGAAACTAGTTTTCAAGGGTGACAGCCTCCCAACTCAAGTAAGAGTTGGTCATTTTCGACACACAGTACGGCCGTTCGTGCCGAAACCTCTTCAGTGTCAGAAGTGCTGTAAAATAGGACATGTGAGTGCTGTTTGCACAAGTTCTGCTGTGTGCTCCCGATGTTCGGAGTCACACAACACGGAAACCTGCCAGGCAGAACATCGCAAATGTGGCAATTGCCAAGGTCCTCACGAGGCGTCATCAAAGCAGTGCCCAAATGTGAAGAAGGAAATGCAAGTGCTGAGGCAGATGGCCAGAGACGGTTCTACCCACAGGGAGGCTGCTGCCGAAGTGCGACGTCGGCGCTCGCGCCATAGGAAAACTCCTAGGACATCCTCTGCCAAGGCCAGGGATACACCACTACCCCATATCACGCACTCAACACCACAAGCATCAACAAGTGCCAACAACAAGCATCCTCAGAAAGACGCAAGAATAGTTGACCCTGACGCGTGGCCAGCGCTGCCGTCAGTAACACCGCCAGTAGAACGGCAGCATCGCCCACTGAAAGCTACTTCAGAGCGAGTAAGTCATGACAGTCATGATAACGAAATAATAGACGTGATTAAGACCCTCATGAAGACAATTCGAGTACTCCTGAATAATATTCAGACTCCGGCTGCCCACAGCGCTCTTCAAATATCGGACGCTTTGAATCCAGTGCTATCAAATCTACAGAAACACCATGGCTCTTTCCCTGCAGCCCTTCCGTAAACAAGTGAAAGAGGCATCAATTTTCCAATGGAATGCCCGAGGTCTTAAACTCCGCATTTCGGATTTTCGACCATAAGTTTTCAAGAATCAGTTTCCAATTATTGTAATTTGTGAACCACGTCTTCACAATGCTATAAGACTTTCTAAATACGAGGCTTTCAGATCTGAAACCCGTAACGAAACCAGTAAGGTCATTGTTTACTTCTAGCTGTATACAATGACTCGTGGAGCAACGGTTCGGTTCCTCCTTCGTAGAAGTGCAGCCGCCTTGTGCCCCTGCTCAAACCAGGCAAATCGCCTCTGGACATGGCCTCCTATCGCCCCATCGCGCTTGCCAGCTGTTTTGGAAAGGTGATGGAGAGAATGGTGCTGACTCGCCTGGAGTGGTACTTGGAACATAACAATATATACCCCGATGCTTTGACCGGCTTTCGACGAGGACGGTCTTCCATAGACAATGTTGTTAATCTTGTCACGTCTGTACAACAGCAGAAGAGCCTAAAGAGATTATCAGCGACACTTTTCTTGGATATTAAGGCTGCATACGACAATGTATTACATGAAACCATCCTGGACGCCTTGGGCAGCATTGGATTGGGAGGCCGCGTTTACCAATGGATCTACAGCTATTTGAAGGACAGAACCTTCTTCGTTCAGACAGAAGATGGCGCAACAAGGCAACATCATACTTATCGCGGCGTACCTCAAGGTGGGGTCCTAAGCCCCATACTTTTCAACCTTGCGCTCATCGGCCTCATTGACGTCCTGCCACACTCCGTACATCTGTCGATATACGCGGACGACATCTGCATCTGGGCATCAGGCGTCACGCGTCTACACGTACGAGCCAGGCTTCAGACAGCGGCTACACTGACGTCAAACTACCTTCAAGGACGAGGACTAGAGCTGTCATATGATAAATGCTCACTAGTTGCGTTTACGCGCAAGACAGTGACGCCATACCGCATCAGAATTAATGGACACACAATCAGCTATCAAAAGACTCACCGTTTCCTGGGAGTAATAATAGATCGTGATTTGTCTTGGAGCCCTCATATCGCTTACATGAAGAAGAAACTGACCATGATCACCCACGTCCTAAGGTTTCTTGCGGGAAAATCATGGGGTGCATCGGTACGAGCCATGCTTCAGCTGTATGCTGCACTTTTTCTTGGCTTCATGCGCTACAGCCTACGTGTGCTTGCCAAGGCCCGCATAACAAACGTACACGTCCTCCAGTCATTACAAACTCAAGCACTGAGAATATGCCTCGGGCTGCCGAGATGCGCATCCTCAGCAGCGACTGTCGCAATCGCTCATGAACACCCTGTCACAACCTACATTCGTGTCGATGCTTTAGGAACGCACATAAGACATGCCACCCGGATTCAATCGCATCACCTCGCCTCCCTTCCAACTTCCAGGCCATGCTCTGCGTTCTGCTCTATTATTGCCCCACATCGCACGGTGATTCCCATGAACTTCACGCACGCAGCAAAACCGTCGTTACCATTGTGGTGTCTACATCCACTGGAAGCCCTGATAACCATCCCCGGAATGCAAAAGAAGAAAAATTTGTCGAATTTGGCCCTAAAACAAACAACATTACTGTTTCTGCATGAGAAACACAGTGGACGCATTCACATTTACACGGATGGGTCGGTCAATTCAACAAGTTCAACAGGCGCAGTGGTGATTCCGGAGAAATCCATCACGATAAAGTTCAGGACCTCGCATCTGACATCATCCACGGCGGCAGAACTCGCCGCCATTCGTGCCGCTCTGAAGTTCCTAGTTGAAGAACCGCAACAGACATGGTCAATATTCTCCGACTCCAAAGCAGCTCTCCAGGGAATCGCCTCGCCATATCGTCATGGACCAAACGAACAGCTAATTGCTGAAATACGACTGCTCCATCACCGGGCTATAGAGAAACAACATGACATAGCGTATCAATGGATACCAGGCCACTGCAGCATTGATGGAAACGACCGTGCAGATGAAGCAGCCCGAACTGCTCATGATGATGCCCCTTGTGTAGCTATAGCATTATCAAGAACGGACGCCGCTGCAAGGCTTCGATCACTTGCACGAGAACTGACACTCGCTCAGTGGAATTCACCGGCATTCACCAACGTCCGCCTTCATAATTTGGACCCACACCTACAGCTCCGTCTTCCATCAGGAATAACCAGAGCAGAGGAGACACTTTTGTGCCGTCTGTGGATTGGGGTGGCCTTTACAAATGCTTATTCGTTTCGAATCGGAATGGCCAGACGCCCGACATGTGACAACTGTGGCTGCGCAGAGACTTTCTCCCATCTTCTCTGCGAGTGTCTCCGCTTCAGCATGCCAAGAAAAGAACTGTTAAAAGCTTTAGATAGAATAGACAATCGCCAATCGTCGGAAGAAAGGGTATTAGGACACTGGCCGAGACCGTCCTCTGCACGCAAGGCATTGAGAGCGTTGTTGCGCTTTCTGCGGCCAAGTGGTCTTGGAGACAGACTGTAAACAGCGTCGGGGATCGTCTGATGACCTTCTCTCTCCTTTTTTTACAACGTCTCTTTTCTCTCATCTTTTATCCCCCTTTATCCCTTCCCTCGTACAGGGTAGCCAGCCGGTCTGAGAACTGGCTAACCTCCCTGTCCTTCCTCATTTATTCCTCCTTCCTCCTCCTTCCTCCTAAATTATTTCTAGTAACTGTGAGTATGCCGCTTCAGAAAACGTTGTGTCAAATTTAATAAGTTCAATTAGAATATTTAACCTCCGCAACTGCCGTTTGCCGTTGCCACTATTCTTTAACACAAACTGAGATAAATTTTTTACTTCCTCCAAACACATCTATAGTATTCATACAATACAGTATCAGATGCAACAGCCACGAAATATACTTAGCATGTGTGCGATCACATAACATTGGACTCGAGCCTCTTTGAAATTTTAGTGACTGTAATTTAAATGCTGGCAATTGAGCGGGCTGTTATGAAGTGAATTATGTGAAAACTGTGAGACGAAAAGAGCCATGAAATGCTGCAAAACGTGTACACAACTGCTTGCGTTCCTGCGCTTTTGAGTATCTTCGTCTCTTTCCGTCCCGAAGTCCTTATGATAATGCGACTGATTCAACAGTGAACACATTATCAAAACAAGATGTGTGAAAATATTTTGTTTATTCTCAATTTAGGGCCGATCCTGGCATTCATGTTTTTTATTCTTCTTTACAATTTTGCATAATAAAACGACTTGACAATTGCTCCGGCTTGTGCACCCGATTGTTGGCTTCTGTGTCTATCGACCAGCCGTTCGGTCTTTTTCAAATTATCCTCTCCATGGGCACTGGCGAATCCCGATAGCACTTCAACGCGCTGGTCTTCTGGCAGTCTCCGTCATGTGGTTCTGTGATGCATTACTGTTTATTTGTCGCAAGGCCCAGCTTCAGCGAAGTAGTGGTGGGGCTGGGAGGGGACAAAGCAGATGGCGTCACAGGTTCAAGTAACCCCCAGGTGCAGGACGCTCCAGCTGAAAAGTCACAGCATGTGATAATCGCCGGGGACTCGAACTTAAATACTGGCTGAAGACTTCAATTTACCGCATATAGATTGGGTGAGTTATCAGGAAGGTCAAAATGAACAAGCTGTGTCTCGAGTTCTTTTGGATCTGGCTTTCTCTCTTGACTTAACACAAATTGTAACTACACCTACGCGAATCCACGAATCAGGAGAATCACTGCTCGACTTGGTCTTCTTGAGCAGATCTGCCGTGCAATCCACATATCAATGTGAAGTATAAGAAGGGATATCTGATCATAAAATGGTGATCACGCATATCGATGCCACGCGCACTCGGGTAAAAAAGAATGAAACTACGACAGTTCTCGATTTTTCTAAAGCAGATGATACTGGAGCAATAAATCATTTAGAGCAGGGATATGATAATTTCACTCAATATATCTCTTTGAATACTACATCAGTAAATGGCGCATGGAACATGTTTAAATGCATTGTTTTGAAAGCAATAGAACTATTTGTTCCAAGACGCACCAAGAAAGTTAACAGAAGAAACCCATGGATTACGCGAAAAATAATTCAGAAGAAACGACTCTTGAAAAGAACGAAGGCTAAAAAACCATTGTCAACAAAAACACATCATTACGTCAGTTTTCTTTCTCAAGAACTCAAGATGGAAATTATTCAAGCGAAACACAGGTATATAAATGAAACTCTTACCGATTTCAATAAAACATCACTGGGAAAATTTGGGAGGTACCTTTGAGGACCAAAACTTGGCATCCAATTTTTGAAGAACGATAATGTAACTATCACGGATAATTATAAGATGGCTTGCCAATTTAATGAATATTTTGAATCGGTTTTCATTAGGGACGATGGTTCAACTCCTCAAGTGTGAATTTCTAATGAGCAATGTCTACCTGAGCTAACTATAACTTAAGAAGGCATTCTGGGTCTCTTACTTGAAGTAGATGTGAAAAAATGCCCTGGACCTGATCAAATTCCCAACGCCTTTTTAAGGCGTTATGCCGAGTGGCGTTCACTTTATCTGTTGGACATTTTCACAAAATCACTTCAATCCGGTGACGTTCCAATAGATTGGAGGCGTGTCAAGTTGATACCGATCCATAAACAGGGTTCCAAATATGACGTCACGAATTTTCGACCAATTTCCTTGACAAGTACTTGTTGTAAAACACTGGAGCACATTTTGACTACTTACCTAATGAAGTTTGTAGAAAAAAATGGTATTTTAGGTAATAATCAGCACGGGTTTCGCAAAGGGTATTCAACAATTTCAATTCTTACTGAGGTTGCGCATGAAATTGGTCAGTGTTTAGATGGAGAAGGGCAAGTAGACATCATATTTATTTGGGACGTTAAACCCCACAAATCAATCAATCATCATATTTATTGATTTCCGAAAAGCATTTGACAAAATATCTCACAGAAAGTTGCTTAAAAAGTGGTCTTGTTTGACTGGTGACAGTCAGCTATTAAAATAGATAGAGGCATAGTTGTCAAATAGACAACAATTTGTTGAATTAAATAATGTCTCCAGCATTAATAAACCAGTCAGATCAGGCGTGCCGCAAGAGTCCGTAATAGGCCCTTTACTTTTCTCTATCTATATCAGTGACATTGGTGCCGATTTTTTTCCAGCAAATAGCTATAAAACATTATGCAGATGACACTATTGTGTATGCGAAGATAAGCTCCACTGACAATCAGTTGGAGCTTGATAACTATTTACAAAAAATTAGTCTTTGGTGCGACGAATGGCAAATGGAACTGAATGCCTCAAAAACTATCTTCATGCGCATGACACGTAAAAAAGACCCGTTATCGCTTTCTTACAGCATTAAAGGCACAGTGCTGACTGAAGTAAAGAATGTTAAGTATCTAGGTGTTCATCTTACATATGACTTGAACTGGTCCATGCATGTTGACAGTGTTTGCAATAAAGGCATGCGTAAACTTTGGTCGTTACGACGAAAACTTCACGATGCCACCCCAGAAGTTGAAACAATCGCGTATAAAATGACTATTCTTCCAGTACTGACCTACGCAAGTCATCTATGGGAACCATACACCAAAACAAATGCACTAAAATGTGAGCGTATACAAAACAAAGCCTTATGGTTCATCTTCAACTCTTATTCCAGAACTCAGTCTATTAGTGAGCTTAGAGACAGAGCCGGTTTAATGACGGTGAAACGAAAAATGCAACATAATCGACTGATATTTTTTTTTCAGATAATCAATGGAGACTACAAAGTTCACCTAAAGGAACACATCACACTACAGCCATTTACCACATCCAGAACGAAACACTCGAAACACCGCTTAGCTACAGAACAGATTTACTCAAGTATTCGTTTTGGTTTGGAGCATTGATGACTGGAATCAATTACCTCAATACATAGTCGAACATTGCGATTTCCAAAAGTTCGAAAAGGCTTTGTCAGAATATTTGTAACCAAATTGCTTGTTCCTTGTCGGTTGAATATGTTCGATGTACTATATCAATATGTTCAATATGTACTATATCACTTCAAATATTTCTTCTCTTTTTGGTGACGTGTACGAGATGTATTCGAACATGTTTTTTTTATCCGTGACCTATGCGGGATGTATTCTGATATAGTTTTGCGTTTTTGTTTTTGTTATTTTCATATAGCTTGCGTCTTGAGCGTACAGTGTGAAACTTGTTCTTTGTACGTGCCAGATATGTAACCCCAACTCCTGTCTTGGCCCTTGGGCTGACAGTATGAATAAATAAATAAAATAAATAAAAATCGATGCGCAGAAGCAATCAAAGAGAGGGTAAGAGGTGACAAGAGGGTTGCAGTAGGAACGTTCCCATGACGTAAGCTGGAAGCAGTCATGAGGCATGTGATCGCAAAACTTCAAACTAAAGCTGATAGACAAAACCTCGTGATAATTTAAGGCGGTTTAAACGATGTCTTAAATGAAGATATGGCAGGACTAGCGACCACACTGGCGAAAGGGGTCGAAGACATGCGCGCCACTTCTCCTCAGGTACAGGTAGTGATATGCACGATACCGGAGGTACCGGTGCGTGACGGCAACCTGCAAAGAGCGGTTGTCAACGCAAACGAAGAGATATGGTGAATGAGTCGAGAGAAAAGCTTTGAGGTGGTGGAAATAAACAGAGACGTGCACAGGTGGGGTGGTTTTCAACGAGACAGAATTCACTTCGGTGGGCGGTTAGGTTATGAGGTATGTTGGCGACTTGCAGGACACGCAGTAGATTTTTTTGGTGGGGGCGCACGTGGGCCCTTCGGGGTGCAGGATAGCTAGTAACGAGGAAAACAACCAGGGAGACTCTTTGACAGGTGGTATGGACAGATACGCTTACAAAGTGGCACTAGTATCTAAGATAGGTAGAGTCAGGGGCAGAAATAGACGTAGTCACTAGGGTCGAGCCAATTCTGACATAGGGTATATTAACATGCAGGGTGGCAGGAACAGGCTGAAGTGGAAAGAGATAGAAGAACAGCTAAGAGAGGAGAGGCCGATGGTATATGGTTTCGTAGAAACGCATCTAAGGGACTTTGAACAACCTCCTAACAATCCGGACTACGTGTAGGAATATTGCAATAGAACAGAAGGCAGAAGAAAGGGCGGTGGTATTGGGACATTCATTCATAAAAGTAGAGACTGCCAAAGGTTCAAGCAGGAGTGCAAGTAACATTTATTGCTTAAAGGGAAAGTGGGAGGGCAAATGACACTCCTTGTCATGGTAAACTTGTGGACGGGAGCAAAGCCCAGAAAGGAAAACTAGGCAACGGTAGAGTGTTGATTGATTGATATGTGGGGTTTAACGTCCCAAAACCACTATATGATTATGAGAGACGCCGTAGTGGAGGACTCCGGAAATTTAGACCACCTGGGGTTCTTTAACGTGCACCCAAATCTGAGCACACGGGCCTACAACATTTCCGCCTCCATCGGAAATGCAGCCGCCGCAGCGGTAGAGTGTATATCAAAGGACATTGAGAAGTTAGGAGGAGAGTGCGAGATAATTATACTAGGAAATATGAATGCGGACATTGAAGATATAGATGGGTATACTGACCCAACAGGCAAAATGATTATGGATATGTGTGATAGACATGATTTTATTATTTGCAACAGTACCGAGCAGTGTGAAGGGCAAATAACATGGGAGGTACGAAGGCTGCAGTCGATGATAGATTACGCACTGATGTCACATAAAATGTACGATAAGCCCAGGAGAATGCGCATATATGAATGTGTCTCGAAAAGTCTGGGTAGTGATCACAAACGTATCAAGGTAAGTTATGGAAGATCAGTGAAAGTGGGAAGGAGACAAGATGAGCAACCACAGCAAAATTTTTATTCAGAAAGGCGAATAGAAATAGCTACTAAACAAATTGAGAAAGTAATCACTGAGGATGATAAAACAGTGTGGACATACACGAATCTAATTACACTGTTTGAGCTAGAGCTTGCTAAAGCAAGTGACAAGTCACCCCGGAAAAGAAGACACAAACCCAAGAGTTGGTGGTATGAGGAAGTTAAGAGAGCCATAGCAAAACGTCAGGAAGCCTCTGGGAAACACAGACATGCTAAGCAGCGGGGTGAACCGACAGATGATGTTGAAAGAAAAGGGAAATCTTCTAAGCTGTAGAAGGGAAGCATCCCTTCTGACCAATGAAAAAATTAGAAGAAACGGGGCTCAGTGGCTGGCAGAAGTACATAAAAAGGAAAGAAAGGCAGCTGCGAAACTTAGGAACCATCCGAACTCCCTAAGAAATGAGGCGAGCCTATAGCAAATAACTACAGCTCAAGGTGATAGGCTAGAAGGCGGCGAAGCTATTGAATATATAAGAACAAGGGTGACAGAAAGATTTCAACAAAGAATTGCCTTATGCACCACAACAGACAAGGATGAATCAAGTGGCGCGATGGCTTTATTTTCACAATGAGCGTAAGAAAGGGCTCAGAAGTGGGTTCCTAGTGGTACATCAATAGGCCCAGATGGCATTCCCATTATGCTGATAAAGACATTGGGTCCGAAGTCTAAGCAGACTTTGAGAGAGGCAGTGAGCAAAACAATAATCGGTGGTGAAGTCCCCAATGGATGGGAACTTAGCAGTATGAGCATAATATATAAAGGAAAGGGGGACAAAGCTGACATAGACAACTACCGTCCTATGACAGTGACATCAGTAGTCTACAGGCTTGCCATGCAGATTATAAAGGAAAGATTGCAGGCATGTGTTGAGGGTGAGGGGGTGCTGGGGGAACTCCAGAATGGGTTTCGGAAACACAGGAGGCTGGAAGGCAATCTGTTATCACTGAAGCAGAGCATCAAAATAGCACAAAAGCAACATATGCCCCTGTGGCTAGCATTTTTGTATGTTGCCACATTCCATTTCCCAAGTTTTTGTTATCGTCCCAAAACACCACACGATTCTCAGCGCAAACCGCGCCTGCAGTTTTCGAGAAGGTTCCGGACTGTAGTAGATCATTTCGATAAGATCACGCCCACTGTGCGAACGGTACAGATTGTTCTGGAATCTACGCCACCGCCAGCAATAACGCTAGAACATTCTATGGCAAGAGTATAAATGCCGACGCGCTTCGCCGCTTGTCAGTTGTTGAACGAAGGCTGACGCTCCGTTCGCCGCTATCAGTCCGAAACTGCTATCTGTGCAAGACTGCTGCTGTAATCGGACTTTCCGTTTACTGGGCACAGGTTCGCCCAAATAAACAGTTAAATCCCAACACGAAGTCTCCTGTCTTCGGCCACGTCACGACCCCGTGACATCTGGTGGAGGTGCTGCTTCGTTCATGTACCGGACGCCCCCGTCAAGCCGTGAACCCAGCCCACGTCGCGGAGAAGACACCGACGCCAACCAAGAGCAGCGAACAAGCCGCCCACAGCAAGGTCTCCCACCGGAGTACGGGCTTCTACAAGACAAGGCACGGAAAGCCAAGGCCATGACCTCTACTGCAGCGACTATGACAACCGGAGCGTCCCAGCCCGCGATCGTCATTCATCAACCCAGGGAACCACCAACGTTTCATGGGTCATCGTTTGAAGACCCGGAAACCTGGCTAGAAACATACGACCGTGTGGTCGCCCTCAACCACTGGGACAACGAAGAAAAGCTCCGTCGTGTGTACTTCTACCTGGAAGACACCGCAACGACCTGGCTAGAGAATCGGGAGTCCACGCTCCGAACGTGGGATGTCTTCTGCGGCGTATTTCTGCAAACGTTCGCGAGCGTCGCTCGCAAAGAGAGGGCCGCTGCTCTACTAGAGACCCGGGTTCAGCTACCAAATGAAAAGGTTGGAATTTTTACAGAAAAGATGACCCGCCTATTTCGTCACGCTGACCCAGACATGCCTGAGGAGAAGAAAGTTCGTTTCCTCAGGCGAGGGTTCAAACAAGAGCGCTTCGCGGGACTAATGAGGAATCCACCAAACACCGTCCAAGAATTTGTATCTGAGGCGACCACCATCGAAAAAATCCTGGACATGCGCACCAGACAGTATAATCGTCGCCTGACTCCAGAATGCGCTGCTGCTCAAGCCAGTGACTCCGACAACCTGCGTGAAACGATTCGAGCAATCGTGCGGGAAGAGCTGCGCAAACTGTTGCCTTCGGCACAACCTCAAGTGGATTCGATCGCCGACATTGTGCGAGAAGTTCGGCAATCGCTTCGAATTCCCCAAACACCGCTGCCCGAGCCAGAAACTATGAGCTACGCCGCTGCAGTGCGCCACAACGCTCCTCTCCGTCCACGCCGAAACGCCGCCCCGTCGCACTTCCGTCGCCAGACACCACCGCCGCCACCACCCCCACCGACGACCTACCGTTCGCCAGCGGGCCAGCGCAGTGCGCCGAGGAAAACCGACGTTTGGCGCACTCCTGACCACCGCCCACTGTGCTACCACTGTGGCGAGGCCGGGCACACTTACCGCCGTTGCCAGTACCGACAGATGGGACTGCGTGGCTTCGCCGTCGATGCACCACGTCCGCAGCCAGGCGAACGGACACGTGACATCGCCGACTACCTGTTAGGAACTCAATGGACACCACGAAGTCCTTCCCGTTCGCCGTCGCCTAGCCGTCGCCCAGCCGCCGCATGTCACCGCACCCCCGGCAGTACTCCGGCCCAACGCGGGGCCGGTCTCCTAGCCCGTATCCGGGAAACTAAGGGCAGCAACCGTTGGAGGTGCGGTTGCTGTGCGACGAACTACCGAAGATCCTCCAATGACGACGACGCCGCGACGCAGCTTTCCGAACACAACGCCAACCAGGCAAAGCCCTGACGGCGAATGCTCACTTACCGAAGGTGGCCTGACGACGCAACATGGAAGCAGCGGAACAACCCGACACAGCCGTGACCCGACGCCACGCCCTAACTGTAATGCGAGACGGTGAACTAGCGACCTCGATGTTCTTATCGACGGCCACAGTGTGACCGCTCTCGTCGATACTGGAGATGAGTATTCTGTCATGCGTGGGTCGTTCGCCGCGAAGTTAAAGAAAGTTAGGACAGCTTGGAAAGGCCCTGAAATCCGCACAGCTGGAGGTCATCTCGTAACGCCTGCAGGAATCTGCACAGCGAGAGTCACCATTAACGGCCTTATTTATCCTACAGACCTCGTAGTCCTACAGCGTTGCTCGAGAGATGTCATCCTTGGCATGGACATCTTATGCCTCCATGGTGCTGTCATCAACCTAAAAACAAAGTCGATAACGCTATCCACAGAAGAAGCACTACCGCCGCGCACGCCGTCAGGACACCATGCCTTGAGTGTGCTGGAAGAACAAGTCACCATTCCGCCTCGCTCAAGCATCATTACTTCAGTCGGCACTCCTAAATCACCTGACTTGGAAGGTGTCGTTGAAGGCAGTCAGCATCTGTTGGTCACCCGAAATATTTGCGTCGCAAGAGGAATTGCAGAGCTGCGGGGAGGAAAAGCAACGGTTATGCTCACGAATTTCAGCAATGAGTACAAACATGTGAACAAAGGAACAACGGTCGCATACATCGAAGAAATTGTCAAAGCCACCAGTGCTTTCGCCCTCGCCGATTCGGCAGAACCTTCTCAGAGGAACCAAGCCCCTCCCATAGCTTTCGACGTCAATCCCAGACTTCCGAATGATAAGCAAGAACAGCTCAAGGCCCTGCTCCTGCAATACGAAGACTGCTTTTCGTCGTCATCAAAAATTCGGCTGACCCCAATCACGAAACATCGCATCATAACCGCCGAAAATGCCAGACCACTCCATCAGAGTCCGTACAGGGTTTCTATGCGAGAACGTGAGGCCATGAAGAGACAAGTTGATGAAATGCTGCGGAATGGCATTATCCAGCCGTCCAAGAGCCCATGGGCATCCCCCGTGGTGTTAGTGAAAAAAAAGGATGGGACCCTACGTTTCTGCGTCGATTATCGCCGCCTGAACAAAATCACAAGAAGGGACGTGTATCCTCTCCCACGAATAGACGACGCACTTGATCGGCTCCATAACGCCAAGTACTTTTCGTCAATGGACCTCAAGACTGGCTATTGGAAAATCGAAGTCGACGAAAGAGACCGAGAGAAGACGGCGTTTATAACACCGGACGGCCTCTTCGAGTTTAAGGTGATGCCCTTCGGCCTTTTCTCAGCGCCTGCAACTTTTCAACGCATTATGGATACAGTACTGGCAGGATTGAAGTGGCAGACTTGCCTTGTGTACTTGGACGACGTCGTCATGTTTTCCTCGAGTTTCGACGAGCATCTTCGGCGCCTTGAAGCTGTACTTCAAGCCATCAAGACGTCCGGACTCACACTGAAGCCAGAAAAGTGCAGATTTGCGTATGAGGAGCTCTTGTTTCTGGGGCACGTTATCAGCAAGTCTGGAGTTCGTCCCGATCCACGGAAAACAGCCGCCATCGCCGACTTCCCGCCGCCCACTGACAAGAAGGCCGTGCGCCGATTTCTGGGCCTGTGCGCCTATTATAGGCGGTTCGTGAAAAAAATTGCCCGCAGCTTCCCTTGGGGGAACACTGAGGAGGATGCGGAGCATATAATTGGCTAACGGGGTGTTAAAGTGCGACTTACTTGGGTCGATGGCTAAATTGGTTAACGTGGTTGTGAAATGGGGTGTTAAATTGCGACTTACTTGGGTCGATGGCTAAATTGGTTAACGTGGTTGTAGGAGGGGGTGTTAAATGAGTGAACACGTACACACGTATGCGAAAGGGCGGCGCTGGTCGAAGGGACGTCGATCATTGTGTTTGTGGATTCGTTGGAATTCATTTCACCGCGACCTTGGACGTCGACGCGCCGTACAAACCAACCGACGAGCGGCAACTGAGCGAGCGAGCGCCAACCTTGAGTATATATACAGCGCGACGGCGCATGCGCTGTCAGCTGTCGAATGTTCTCAAAGGAGAAGCGCGCGCGGCACAGATGGCGACGGCGCGACGGAGCATGCGCTGTCAGCTGTCGAATGTTCTCGAAGCGGTGCGGACGGCGCGGACGGCGCACTACAAGGCGCGAGTATAAGATGCTTCCACATCTAAAACTTCGCCCGCATCGCCGATCCTCTCACTAACCTTACCAAGGCCGACGTGGAATTCAAGTAGGTAACGCCACAGGAACGCGCTTTCCAGGATCTTAAACATCGCCTCCAGGCGCCTCCGTTACTTGCCCATTTCGACGACTTCGCCGAGACAGAAATACATACTGACGCAAGCAGCGTAGGTATTGGTGCCGTTCTTGTGGAGAGGGCTGACGGACTTGAAAGGGTTATTACTTACGCCAGCCGATCGCTATCCAAAGCAGAAGCAAATTATTCCACAACAGAAAAGGAGTGCCTCGCCATCATCTGGGCTACGTCGAAATTTCGCCCCTACCTCTACGGCAGGCCCTTCAAAGTTGTGAGCGACCACTACGTGTTGCGTTGGCTAGCCACCTTGAAGGACCCTTCAGGTCGCCTCGCACGATGGAGCCTGAGACTTCAAGAATATGGCATTACTGTCCGGCAAAAAACACTCCGGCGCCGACTGTCTCTATCGTGCGCCTGTCGATCAATCGATACCCGACGACCCGGATGACGACTACTTCTTGGGAACGATAACTACAGACGAATTCGCTGAACGACAGCGGGCTGACCCGGAACTTAAGGCCCTAATAGAATACATCAAGGCAGGACCGCCGAAGTCCCAAAGGTATTCAAGCGCGCACTTGCGTCGTTCTTCCTACGAAACGGTCTTCTACAAAAGAAAAACTTTTCACCGCTTCGAGCTAAGTACCTCCTTCTGGTGCCTTCAGCTCTGCGACCTGCAGGCCCTGCACGACGATCCGACGGCAGGGCACCTGGGTGTTTCTCGCACGCTCGCGAGGATACAAGAAAGGTACTACTGGCCACGTCTTACCACCGACGTCACTCGTTATGTGAGGACATGCCGGGACTGTCAGCGACGCAAGACACCGCCGACAAGGCCAGCGGGACTTCTGCAGCTAATTGATCCACCTTGCCGACCTTTCCAGCAGATTGGTATGGACCTACTAGGGCCGTTACCGACGTCGGTTTTCGTAAACAAGTGGATCGTGGTAGCTACCGACTACCTCTCCCGCTACGCTGAGACAAAAGCCCTGCCAAAAGGCAGTGCATCCGAGGTAGCTAAGTTCTTCGTCGAAAATATCGTCCTACGTCACGGCGCCCCGGAGGTCCTCATCACCGACTGAGGAACGGCATTCACTGCCGTTTTAACTCAAGCGATTTTGGCATACAGCCAAACAAACCACCGCCGGACGACAGCGTACCACCCACAGACCAACGGCCTCACCGAGCGGCTTAACAAGACGATCGCCGACATGCTGTCAATGTAAGTCGATGTCAAACACAAGACGTGGGACGCCATTCTTCCGTATGTGACCTTCGCATACAACCCGGCGGTGCAGGAGACGACGCAGATATCTCCATACAAATTGGTCTACGGAAGGAGCCAGGCAACGACGCTCGATGCCGTGTTACCCAACGTCACCGACAAAGAAAGCCTCGATGTGAGCGAGTACCTTAAACGTGCCGAAGAAACCCGACAACTTGCGCGTCTCCGTATCAAGAATCTACAGACGACAGACAGCCACCGTTACAACCTTAAACGACGCTTCGTGGAATACCAGCCCGGTGAACGTGTTTGGGTGTGGACGCCGATACGCCGACGTTGACTAAGTGAAAAGCTTCTGCGACGGTACTTCGGACCATACAGGGTGGTTCGACGTCTCGGCCCACTTGATTACGAGGTTGTCCCCGACGGCATCTCGAACTCTCAACGACGCCGATCGCGCCTTGAAGTCGTGCATGTCGCGCGCCTCAAGCCGTTTCATGTTGCGCCTTAACAAACTGAAACAGTGTTTTTTGTATTATGTTTCATTGTAATTTATTCATTGTACTTTCTTGCATTATTATTGTACCTTCATATTTAGTTAAAGCATCGGGACGATGCCTTTTTTCAGAGGGGGGCAATGCCACGTTCCATTTCCCAAGTTTTCGTTATCATCCCAAAACACCACACGATTCTCAGCGCTAACCGTGCCTGCAGTTTTCGAGAAGGTTCTGGACTGTAGTAGATCATTTCAATAAGATCACGCCCACTGTGCGAACGGTACAGATTGTTCTGGAACCTAAGCCACCGCCAGCGATAACGCTAGAACATTCGATGGCAAGAGTATAAATGCCGACGCGCTTCGCCGCTTGTCAGTTGTTGAACGAAGGCCGACGCTCCATTCGCCGCTATCAGTCCGAGACTGCTATCTGTGCAAGACTGCTGCTGTAATCGGACTTTCTGTTTACTGGGCACAGGTTCACCCAAATAAAGAGGTAATTCCCAACACGAAGTTTCCTGTCTTCGGCCACGTGACGACCCCGTGACAATATCAAGGGAGTGTACAATAGCGTGCTTCAAGAGGACTTGTGGGGAATACCGGACAACTAGGCACGGAAGATGGAGTCACTAATGTTTAAAGGATATCTATAAAAGTAACAAGGTAGTTATAAAGTGGGAAAACAGGTATCCCAGTACGCAGACGTAAAACGGGGGCTTATGCAGGGGTGTCATCTGTCGCCCTTGTTATTCATGATGTACCTACAAGGATTCGAGGCCAAATTAGAGGCAAGTAGACTGGGCTTCAATCTCTCTTTCATCAGACAAGAAAAACTCATTGAACAGGCACTACCAGCATTGATGTACGCAGATGATATAGTGCTAATGGCCGACAACAACGAAGATTTGCGAAGATTGATGGACATCGGTGGTAATGAAGGAAATCGGTTAGAGTTCAGATTCGGTAAGGCAAAATTAGCAGTCATGATTGTTATTGATATTGAATGTAGTGAGCTTAGGATACAGAAGGTCACGCTTGAGTAACAGATAAATACAAGTATCTGGGCGTCTGGATAAGCAATGCGACCGAGTACCTAAGGGAACACGATATATACGCAACGACTGAAGGTTACAGGAATGCAGCATTGACTAAGAGTAGGGCACTCCTGGAATTAGTATGATGTTATGAGAGGAATATCAAAGGAGTCATGGTTTCTGGTCTGACGTTCGGAAATGCGGTCTTGTGCATGAGATCAGGAGTTCAAGCAAGATTAGAAATTAAGCAACGTAGAATAGGTAGACTTCTTTGAGGAGATCACGGGAATACACCAAATCAGGGAGTACAAGGTGATATCGAACGGACATCATTTGAGGTCTAGGAAGCTAAAAGAAAGATAAAATTTGAGAAGCGATTGAGAGAAGTGGGGAAGAAGCGTTGGGCTAGGGACGTTTTCAGCTACTTGTACATGAAGAATGTCGATAAAAATGGAGGAAGCGAAGCGGAAAATTGACTAGTAAATACTTAAAAAACAGCAGGGGGTTCAAACGAAAAAGAACCATCGGTTAATAAGAAGGCGAAAGAAATGAAGATTGACACTGTGTGGAAAATCGGCATAATTAAGAAGTCGCAATAGCGATCTATCGAACTTTTAAGCAGGAAATCGCCAAGGAAACGATCTATAATAATACTCGGGGTAGTTCTCTACTGTTGAGAACAGTACAGGGGTATTGCAAACCAAGACATATCGGGCCAAATACGAAAGGGTAGACGCGGTATGCAGCGCATGCGGAGAGTAGGAGGAAACTGCCGAACACTTGATAATGTTCTGTAAAGGCTTCACGGTATAGTTCAAGATGATGGCGCAGAGTTTCTCAAAGCATGGGGGTTTAGGGACCGGGAGGGAAAAAAATAGACGTTAGGCGGGTAGAATTAACTAGAAGGAGGTTATCTGAATGGGGGCTAAAGTCAAGACGATAGTTATAGCGCGAGAACAAAACGACGACACAGAGACAAGAAGGACACGAAAGACACGAGCGCTAACTTCCAACTGAGTTTATTGCGCAGAGCACGAAAATATATAGAGGAGACAGTAACCATGTGATAAAAACCATATGGCACAAAGAGCAGTACATAAGTAAGAGAAAAACAAAAACAAACAACACAAAAACAAAAGCACTGAAAAACGGCAAAGAAAAATCTATAAGAAAAGGAAACAGAAAGGTAAAGATAATATAACTACCTGCCCGCCCCGAAACCTTCGAGGAAACTGAGTTCCTTATTGGACAGAGCCACGGAGGGCTTGCTAATACAAGGCACCTGTTCGCGTGCCATCTGCGCGGCCTTGACAATGACTCGGGTGCGTTCATCTCTGTGCTTGTACAGCGTCGCTGTGTCCTTGAAGAGGGGAACACAATTAAACTCAGTGCTCTCTGCCTCACGATGAGGTATTGGATTGTATAAGGGATAACATAGAAATTTTCAGGGAATTGAACTTCCAATTAAAAACTGGCATTAGTTCGCGAGATTTTCTTGACCTTGTTTTGCTGTACCTTACGTCTACTTTCGTTCAATGAAATGATTGAATTTATCTGCAGAAAAAGGGTGTTTCAATTGGCTCAAGGATAGCACCTCTACTCAGTGATCTTGTGTTGTCGAAAATGGGCAAAAAATTGCAGGAAAAGTTAAAAGGCTCGCATGTCGTCAAAATATTCAGATACGTGGACGATTTATTGGTTCTTCTAAATTGTAATTCTTCTATGTTCCACTCGTTTGCGACTCAAACTATAGGTGTGTTCGAAGATTGTTTAAAGCCTCTAGTGTTGACACGAGAAATGCCCGAGAATGACAAGTTACGCTTTTTGGAAAAACTGGTTTTTAGCTCACAGCACATCTGTTCGTGTTATGAACCACGTGCGCAGAAACCTCTACTTCCCTTTTCTTCCGCTCACAGCAAGTTAGTTAAGCGAGGCATAGCACGAACCTGCCTTGAAAATGCGTTAAATAGGTCGTGCGCCCACAATATGTCTGCGAGCTTCAAAGCTCAAGTTTCCCGGCTTAAGGCTTCAGGTGTCCCCGAGGCGTTTATGGCGTCCGTTGCTGAGACGATCCTGCGGACTAATAAGGCAGAGCAGAGGAAGCGACAGAATCTGAGCAACATGGATACAGAACGTGAAAGGATAGCCATGATTCCATACAAACACCAGATATCACACTGGCTCAAGAAAATCGGAAAACGTGTTGGAGTTCGTGTCCTGTTCTCGGCACCGTTCAAATTAATCAGCCTCACCAAATATACGAACCCCCTGAAAACGCAGTCATCAACGGAATGCAGAGTTCAACATCGAAACAGGTATGCGGCCTGCTCCCGGGAAGTCGTCTATAGGACCCCCCTTTCATGTGGTGCTTGTTATGTCGGAACGACCGGAAGGTGTCTGAACGATCGGCTGAGAGAGCACGCGAACAATGTTAGAAACGGGAAAGATGGTTTTCTTGCTCAGCAATGCACTGAGTGCAATTGTGTTCCCCTCTTCATGGACACAGCGACGCTGTACAAGCACAGAGATAAACGCACCCGAGTCATTGTCGAGGCCGCGCAGATGGCACGCGAACAGGTGCCTTGTATTAGCAAGCCCTCCGTGGCTTTGTCCGAGAAGGAACTGTTTCCTCGAAGGTTTCGATGTGGGCAGGTAGTTACGTTATCTTTGCCTTTCTGTTTCGTTTCTCTTATAGATTTTTTTTGCCATTTTTCAGTGCTTTTGTTTTTATGTTGTTTGTTTTTGTTTTTCTAATACTCATGTTCTGCTCTTTGGGCAATATGGTTTTTATCACATGGTTACTGTCTCCTCTATATATTTTCGTGCTCTGCGCAATAAACTCAGTTGGAAGTTAGCGCTCATGTCTTTCGTGTCCTTCTTGTCTCTGTGTCGTCGTTTTGTTCTCGCGCTATAACTATCGTCATGCCATACCAACTAGCCCAAGCTGCCACACTTCTAAGCTAAAGTCAAGGCACGAGAGAAAATAAACCAGTCACTGCAAAGTACCAGTCCTATATTTCACTATTTAAAGAAAAAAAGACAGAACCAGTTGTAGGTTCACTAAGCATTACGGCTAGGTGGCGTTAGCCGCCATTCGATCCGAAGGCTACCCTATCGCAAAAACCAGCGGCACTGGCCCAGCGCCTTACTACTGGACCAGTGTGGCGCTGACAATGGGACAGTGCCACGCTGCACGAGGCACGCTGGCGCTGCACACCGAGACACCGATTATCGGCCGATATCTGGGGCCGGATTCATAAAACTCACTTACGAAAACATTTTTGCGCAAGAGAAACTTTGTTGCGTAAGTCGATTCACGAAACGAAAAAACGTCGTAAGAGGCCGTCGTTGTCAAATCGGCCGCTGCAATAAAGCGCGCTGTGACTGCCCGGGAACATGCAAGCGATAGTGATGCAGTTGCAACATTTGCTTACGTCACCGAAAAGTGCTCGTAAGTGGATTCACGAAGCTAAATTGCGCGTAAAAACAGCGTGGCTGAGAGAAAATCCTAAGAGTGGTGCGGACCACTCTTAGGAACAATGTGGCTACTTAGACCCTGCCGCCGTGGCGGTATACTTTGGTGCCCTGGCTGATTTTGAGTTAATTCACGCCCATGAAAAGCTGCTTGATGACTGCTGGTGCGTTTTTATTTCTTTCGGTGCTTTGAGTTTCGTGTGTTGTTTCCCTTGTAAGCAGTGGATGGTGTTGACAACCACCGTCGTCCAATAAGTTCGAAGTCGCAGTAATTGAAGAATTCTATTGGGCGTCAATGGCGTAAAATTATGCATGTAAGATTTGTGGTTGGATGAAAACCAATGTGATACATGAATGGTCGGCGCATTCGAACACGGCATGGCATAGGATCAACCTTATTTGTTAAGTTGCAGTGTTGCGCCCCATCTCATTCAATTAAAAGTGCGACTCGAGATCCTTGCCTCATTGGTGGAAATTACCACCAAAGAGGTTAATAAAAGCACATTCCTTGCACGCTATTGGAAATTAAAATGAGAGGAAGATTTTAGTGAGTGGTTCATAAAGCTTGTGCTCTAGTGTACTTTCATTGGCTTTAACTGTCTAATGGGTGCGATCTCTGAAATACAGATGTCGATACACTTTGGGACGATCTGGAACAAAGCGTACTTTGTAAACCGAAGCGTATCAGGGGTGCGCGTGATTACGCATGGAACTACAAACAAATCACGCATTTTCACCTTCACTGTTCAGACACTGATATGGACCCTAATAATATGGCCAGCAGTCGGAATAAAACGACCCTAGTAACTTTGTATGACACCGAAAATATGTAAACCCTCACGATTCTGGAGCAAACCTGGGCTGAATTCATCCCTGCGTTAATTACCAGCCATTTAACTTGGCGCAAGAACATCATTCAAAGGTAGAGCGAGCCACTGACATGTATTTTGTGCGACGCAGCGACCATTTCACCTGAGAATAATAGCGTTGCGAAGGCGAATGTCCTATCGCATGCTCTGATAGAAGCAGACGACAAACGCGAGCAGACGACGGCTTGGCCTACGGGCACAGCTTGTGATTGGTTGTGAAGCAATACCCTCTACATCAGCTCACTCCGTGACGTTGCCAAAACACTTGTTTCATCTGGCACGCCTGTCGTGTTCGTCATATCACCCCCCTCGCACATAAGAGCAAATTTTGTCATGCCTTGAAAATAGCGCAAGTACTTTCTATAAGAGCTCTCTTACGTGCTGCGCAGTTGTCGAAACCAACATGACGTCGTAAACAGCATATCGGTCGGTGCGACTTTCAGCAAACGCTTCTCACACGAGTTACTTCAGCGTTAGACCGGATGCGTTGTGATTACGGCAGCTCTTTCGGTGCGTGTAAGCAGTGCGGAAAGCTGCGGCAGTGCAATGGTGTACGGTGAAGCGCAGCGAAGCCTGTGCGTCGGTGTGATTATCAAGCGGGGATCGGCGTCGGTGTATCGACGGCAACTAGCACTCGAGAAGCCTGCAATGTGTGTTTGTGTGCCGGTAACAGTTCGTTCGCTTGACTTTCCAGTGTCTCTGTTGGGTGCTGTGCGACATTTCGGATTGACAGCGTTTTGGCACGTTACTTGAGTGACCCCAAGTACGTACGGAAACGTATGAACTACGCACTGTGTTCGGTTCTTGCTTCGCCGCTGGTTAGCCCGTACGCTGTTATTTTCTTGAGAGCAATCTAGTGTTCGGGAGTGAAACGATGTTCGTTGTGAACAGTGGTGCTGTGTTGACGTTCCAAGACTTGTGAACAAGCTGTGCTCGTGTGACCAAAAATTGAGACAGCGTTGATAACTGTTTTGCCCTGCGACGTTGTGTGGTGGAGCTTGGCGCTTTTGTTTGTTAACTCGTCACTTCTCTTTTTTGTGATAACCATAGTCCTAGTGCTGTGATGTGATGAACCAAAGCGGCGAGATGCTACATTCTGTAGTGGATCGTGTTACTTTGGCAGCGCGCCTAGACTGTTCTTCGGTAAGAACTTGAGAGTTCTGTGTGGCAGCGAGAGCCCGTGAACGTCAAGTTTCCCTCCGGCCCCCCAGAAAGAGCAAAGATTTCACCGGTGTCTTGCTTTGGATGAAGTCGTAGGCCAGTACCGGCTAACTACAGGTATCCGACTTTGTCTGGCCATCGTTTTGCACGGCACTAGAGCCTTGACAATAGCCGGTCATGGCGAGTTCTTACACTTCATCAATGGACGTGCACGCCTGGACAGCCCTTCATTGCTGTCATCGGCAGTTTCCAGTCCAGTCTGCAGATGCTCTTTGCCTGTTGGCCGTAGAGCACACTTGGTTCCTCATGACACCGACGGCTACTAAATGCTGCCAACAGTGAGTTCACCTTGCAGAACTAAATTTCACCGGTACTATAATTCATGCAGTACTATAACATGTGCAAGTTTTTGAGCCCATCAGATCTAATGTTTCTCTAAGGTAAGTTGAAGCATGAAAACTATACTACTACTGTTATATACATACATATATTATGAAGCAAATACATCAGAACATTTTGTGATTTGATACATGTGAGCTCTTGTTTGATTATGAGGTAGGGTCTGTTGATTTAACACGTTTGATAGTTAGAAATTTAACTTGAATTTATTTTCCAGAAGCCAGGTAGCACTTAAGAAATTTATGTTATTTTGGAAGATTAGTTCTATAGACGATTACCACTGTGGTAGCGCTATACTTCACTAGGACATATATATTGCAGTACGTAAATTTTACATGAAGCTTCAGTTTATTTCAATGTGATTACAGCAGATTTTGGTCACTTTGACGAAGTGATAGCTTCGTCAAAAAAGTATGAGAAGTGAGTGCTTTTATTCATTGTTTTTAAATATCTCGTTTTTGGCTCTTAACAGATCGCAGAAATTGGCTTGTTAAGGTCCTGTGATGCATCGGTTGCACACACTGGCACATCAATCCTCATCATGACTCGGAGCACCTATACAAAAATAGGAAGGACACGTGCTCCCTAACTGTGCAAGTCTATATCACTGCTGGGACTGTTATCATTCAGCGGATGTGGCCTGGAAGCATGCATGGCAGCCTCATTTGGAAGGACTGCGGTCTGGTTGGGAGCTTCGAGGGCACAAAACTGCCTAACGGCTGGCTGCAAGGTTAGTTTTTCTTTAATACATACGATTAAGTGAACACCACTTACTGTGCACAAATTGAAAACCCAAGCATGGTTGCTTGCAGTAGATACCTGTATTATTCTCACACATAATTCTTATTCAACATTTATAGAGTTAAATAGCAAGGTAATTGAGAATGTTGAAAGTTGAAAGCCTGAAGCTTGTGAATGAAACTCCAATCATCTGAGACTCAAAAGCTGGTGCTTTTAAACGATCGCAAATACTTTGATTCCTTATTGAGCTCTCGAACTCGTGACTCCCTCTGTGGATCGATTGCTCTGGAAAGAAATAGCACGTGGGTGAAAATCGCCTGGCTGTTCACAACTTGCAAGGAGAAAGACCTATTGAACAAGCCTCAGACGACAGAGGGCCAGTAACTGCATCTTTTACTTCATGTAGCTTTTTCTCTCTCAGTGATGCGGCTTGTTGTGTTTAAGCCGAACGTGTTCACCACGATTGCATATTGATATATATTTTTCTACAAATTGTACCTGACCTAAGTATGCATTGTTGATCTCTAAAGGTGACGTTCAGTGTGTTTCAAAGCCATGGCTCCTCATCTGTCTGTGGCTAGCCTACTTCAGCAGCAGTGTGATGCAGCCAGCACACATGAAAGCCAAGTCATGGAGCACTCCTTTGGTGTTCTGTGCAGGACACAGCATATCCATCCAGCAAGAGACGGGTATCAACAATAATGGTGAGTGTTGGTGGCACCTATAGGAGCCTATTGTGTTTGTTGCGTATGATTATTTCCCCTGATGAAGTGCATTTATGGAAGGTTTTCTTCTTTTAAAATAATAGATGTCAGCAACAAGCACACTCATAATCCACAAGTGCTTTGTGTCTTCTAGACTGGCCATTTGCTCCTTTACGCAGTATGGTGAGCTGGCTATGTTAGACAGCCTTAAAGTTATGAACATTGGCTGTTGTGTTGTAATACAGTCTAACTTGTGTTTCTTAGTGAACTTATTTGTGGTCTGCTTCTCGCACCTAGTGTAAAGTCAAAATAGAAGAAACCTTATTGACTTTTTATTCCTGGCAGAAGTTTCATGTCTTCATCTATAACATTGTAGTTTTGCTCTTGTATCATAATAAAATATATTTTCAGTCTTCACTGTTTGTGTGTGTGTTGAGGCTTGTCATTGGCTTCTGAAAATACGACATCTGTAAATATTAGCACATAGTTAACAATTCTACACTCTTGCATGTAGCATGGTTGTAACAATGATCTGTATTTTTCTAAGTTCCAGTAGTAACAAGGAATCCAGTGCTTCACGGTCATGTACAGTGTATCAAGAACAGAGCAAAGAAGACCAACAAGTATAAAGGGACTGCCAGTGACTGTTCTCCTGCTCAATGTTTACGACAGCAGAAAGAGCACATTGTGATGTCAGGAGCAGTTTTAATTGTATACGTAGTAACATTCTGCACAGCTACAGCTTAACTTCTTAACAGTGCATTATTCAGCAGTTCCTTTGCTTGCATTCCAAATTATTTAAATTTTGCGTGGAAGATACCAAACTATGACACTAGTTTAAAGCTGATGTAGTGTTAGTGGGCAAATATTTTTGAGCTGAAGTTTTTAACGTGCGTGTTAAGTGCCTGCGTGTCTCTGCATTTACCTGTCATAAATCACAGCATCCATGGTCGACAATGGTAACGGTGCTTGCATTCTTTGTAGTACAAGAAGTAAAGCCTTGGATGCGGTAGTCTTGTACTTAGACGATGTAATCCTTCAGTCTACACTCAATGGTATAGCACCAATGATGCCATGAGTGTATAAGCTCTGGGAAGTGAATCTATGGGAATTATTGTATTTGGAAGGAAGAGGATCATCACTACTCCTAGTATATCTTAACAGTAGATTTTAGTGCTTGTGTATTGTTATTCCACTGCCTGTCTGTCCCTCAACAGTCTACTTATCTGTTTCTACTGTGTAAGTGTAACTTTTTCAATGTGTACTTTCCTCGGTTAGGTTTGTTCATAATGTAATGCAAGTGACTTATCATCTATGCAGCTCTACTCAGACTAAAAATAAAAGTATTTATTGTTATTTCTATGTAGCTATAGCATGCATTTACTTATCTTTTTCTAGGTGCCTGTACAATCGTTTAGCCCTACAAAGGTACTGGTAGACTCTAATATTGAAGCTGGCATCTTAAAATAGTTTATTAGTGGAAGTAACAATGTGTTTACAACCAATATTACTATTCTTAAATGTGCTGTGAAAACTCTAAGGAAATTTAATGACATTTTAAGAACTGTGTGAAGGTTAATGTTATGTTTTTATTGTGGTCCCTGTTTCATGCAAATGACACATAATTACTTTGCAGTGGCATAGTATATATGCCACTGCAAGTCTTGCCACATATGTAGCAAGACCTACATGCAGTGCACTTGAGCATCACCTCACATAATTAGTGTACAGCCTTTACCCACCAGTGAACTGAATTTTTTTTCAAGCAGACTAGCAGACAGCTGTATGGGAAATGTGTTGAGGTGCAAACTTTGAAGTCTTTTAGAGGAGTGTTTTCAGGGAACGAAATAGGGTCTATAGTTGTCAATATAATAACTGTTTGCACCAAGGAGCGTAGTAGCTTAGAATTGTATTCTTCATGTATTGTCTAGAATTTCTTTACACTGTGCTGCTTTTCAGCCATGTGTCCTAACATGCTTTGTTAGTGTGTTGTGAATGAGCCAAGCTATGTAAATAAACAGAGTAATATTGCAGACATGTACGAAATAATGGTGCACAGCCCTTTTCTTTAGCATGAAATTTTCAAGGGCTTTATTCTTGTGTTTCTTTAAACAACTGCTTGTCATTGCGCAGCAGCAGAAACTATGCATCAAGCTTTTCCGAGATGGTTCGAGTAACACCGAGTTCAGTCATAACAGTGCTGGTGCATTTCTCTTGTACGTTCATTTCTGCATATTCAAAATGAGTGTATTAGAATTGTTGTTTTATAGCCATTCATCCTAATATCTGCACCTCAGTATATGTATGTATGTATGTATGTATGTATGTATGTATGTATGTATGTATGTGTGTATGTATGTATATATGTGTATGTATGTATATATGTATGTATGTATGTATGTATGTATGTATGTATGTATGTATGTATGTATGTATGTATGTATGTATGTATGTATGTATGTATGTATGTATGTATGTTTTAAATAAAAATTTGTTTATCAATGATGGGTAAGTTTGGTACTGATTTAGCTGAATTTCTTTCTAGTTCTTTTTCTTCTGAGCACTTATACGTTTAAATTTGTTTTTTACTGCATAAAAATAAATGTAACCTCACACAAATTATGTGCATTCTAAAAAGTTGTTTCATTTGCCAACATACAGTCATGAGCAAGAAACGGGGTAAAATGGAACCAACCAGTGAAGATTAGTTTAGATCATAGCTACTCTACATGGGATATCTTGTACACATTGCATTGGTCGAATATGTCGATTTCAACATATCAATTTTAATTGGAATAAGCAAGCTCTCACCCGTCGTTGTTCATGTGTGTGATATTTATGCATATTGTAATGCCGGATGGCAATTACTATAATGTCACAAACCTAGTCAAGCTGAATACACGAATTTTGTCCATGCACCTTACATCTGTACTGGAACTGTTGTTAATAAAAATAAACTTTGGTTTGAACATTTATTGTACTAACCAAAAGCAGAGTATCTCTCTGTGACACAAATCAATTTGTCATTGTTCTGTTCCATTCTGGACAATAGGGGACCCTCTCAGGAGAACTCGATTACCTGCTATAGTTAATTTTTAATCATTGTTAGCGACACTACACTGAATCGCGCAGCATGACAGATAGCGGGAGAGAAGACACAAACTAATCACTCTGTTTGTGTCTTCTCTAACTGTCCGTGCTCTTTGGCCTTGCTGCATGTAATGATGCCCACCGAATTAGCACGAAAATGTGTCCCGACAAAAGCAGTCAACTTAGCCGCAAGCAATTAGCTCGCTGCACGTGGACATTTTCTTCAAAACACCGTGACGACTGATCGCTGGTCGAATATCCAAAGACGTAAAAAGTAATATACCAGTTATTACATTGGTATTTCAGCACTGGGCATTTTTGCGATAAGAGAGGATGGAAGGAAAAATTATCAACCCTGAGTTATGTAATTTATGAAGGAGCACGGCATAGCGCTTTTGGGTCAAAAGGGTAGTGGAAGAAGAAAGCGCGAAAGCCACTTTCTAAAAAAAATTAGTACCCGCTGCTACGCATGATCTCAGGCCGGGCAACCTCTTAAAAAAAAGTGCCCGGCGACACTGCGGATCAAACTCCGAACTTCCTAGAGCGTAGCTGAGCGCTGTAACCGCTCGTCCATTGCAGCACTGCTTGCATTCATTATATTGCTGATATATCTTCAATGCTTCGAATGACGCCAAATGCAAAAACGTGTGGTGAAACTTGGTAAAAAATAGCAAAAATAGTTGTAATGCGTTTGCCCAAGGTTACTAGAAAATAGAAACCGCCGCGTGTGGCTGTATAACCGAGCACTATTTATCTTGTACATTGCTGTCATGATGTTGGGATAGCCGGCTATAACGCACGCTACCTTCTCATAGTTTGCCAAATATAAATAAAAAAAGAAATATATATCGGCCGGCGACAACGCTAATCAACTATTATGAATTCACTGTCACTAGTGTCACTTTCACTAGATGAATACTCAGTTTGTTTTCATTATTGTTATTTAAGGAAGATTTGGCTCATTAACTCACAACCCCCCTAGTTAGCATTGATTTTGTCACATCTAAAGAGAGTCGCACCTCATCTCGCTTTATGTGTGGCTGTAGCTCCCATGAAGTGCGTACTCCACTTTTTTATACTCTCCAAGCATCCTACGCTGCTTTGCGGAAATTTTCCTTGACGTCTGCTGGGCCAGAAAATTGTCTTTATTATGTATCGATTTCAAGCTTTCGTGGAGACGAAACGAGTCTCTCTTTCTCTTTTTTTTCGTCCTTTTTGCACGTGTGATAACGTCTCTCCACTTTAAGACTCGTATACACGTCTTTTGCTTTGTTTGCTCACTCGAACAACGCTCGACGAAATATTTGCACCGTGTTTTGTGAAAAGCATTAGCACGGAAACACCTCCCGACGAGTCTCCCTCGTTTTACGTAGACACATATCTAAGCGTAAGCGTATGCACGTTCTCGCATTCCGGCGTTATAAAAATGTTGATGTGCATGAAACCAGCGAAAAACCACTCACAACTTCATTTGATTACTGCTGTTCTCTACTGCTGCACAATTTGTCCACAGGCACAAAAGTCCCTCCTGTGTCTTTTAATAAGAATATTGTAAGAAAGGCAACCTTTCACGTCTAAGTTCAAAACACCCTTACCTTCACCACTATAGCGTGCTCGATTACACCGGATTAGTTGAGTAGCAGCGCAGCTTCATTAAAATATAAGGTAACTGGTCGCGTTAAACAAGGGAAGACATTTGAGGCACATTTTCAAACATTGCATGCATCGATTTATGCGTGGTTTCATTGATGTGGTGCACCTGGAGTGTTGTTTACTTATACTTGGTGAGATAGTGCATGGATTGCTCGATGGCTTAAGGCCATAGAGCAAATTCTTTTTTAGCTACAGTCGTTCATGAAAGGCGAGTGCTTGGCTTTCACAGCACACCAAAATGTCTATTGCAACGTACACGGCATCCCGTAAGCGCTGTAGCAGACGGTCGAGGAACTTAAACCTAAAGCAGCAAATCATTGGCTATCATCGTATACTTTCGATGCTAGACGCTTTGCGTGCTACCTTGATATTATCGGCACACACTTCTTTCTTTCCTCGTCGTTTCATCGGCTATCGTGTGTCCTCCTCGCCCTCTTAAGTGCCGAATAAGTTAAATTTGTACCCGGGCTATAGTAATCCCTCCAGATAAGAGAATTTTTTGGCTAAGAAAATGCGTAGCCAAAAGAAAGCTTTGTGAATTCGGCCCCTGGCTTTTAAATTGTTTTTAAAATTTTTGGCCACATGCACATCGTAATTAAGGCTCAAACACGTGCACAGTGAAGAAGAAAAAAAAGAAAAAAAATGAAAAAAGTGAGCGAGCCGTAGTCAAACCTACTACCTCAAAACATCACACATTCTGAGCTTGACACGCTGCCCACTACTGCGCACACCTGAAAGATGAGAATGAGTGCATTTTCCTTCATTTTAAAACAAACTCAGGTATCTCATATTTTTATTTTGTCGCTTACATACGCAGTGTTTCGTCTCTTCGTGCTCGCGCTAAACAGGTGATTGTTAGCTTAGTTTTTGCGGGTTTCCTTGGATCACATTCATCTGGCACGGGTTGCTGCAAAGCTTGTTACGTAGCTGCAGATGTGTCATGTCACGACAATCGTAGTTACTCGCTATGCGACTTGTAATACCTATGTAGAAAACAGCGTTCATCTGTACTGCTCACTGAACACTGTAGATTTTGTCCCTTGATATTTTGGAAGTATTTCTGTCCTGATTTACGTTACGCGTACGAAAGCCGCAGCACTTCACTCTAACCGAAACGACCTTTAGGCTTAGGGCCGTACTTCTTGTGCCTCGGTTGCTGTGAAGATCGTAGATATTCAGTTAGAAAGAGTCTAATAATTCTTAAAGTGTGGTTTAGATCAAGACAGACCCATGAGTGGTCATATTTTCACCTTAGACTACACAAATGAAAAGCTAAAAACACCAAGATTGGGCATTGAAGTGGATAACTGCTGCCGGGGGCGTGCGGTTTCCTACGGAACAAGGCGCAACGACTCGCTGCTAGAGTAGGTTGGTCTTGAATATCAGGCTGATACCAATGTCATAGTGTGTTTGCAATTTTAAGTTCTATCGATGCCGTTTATGAAATACATTGACGAATTTCGATCAAACTTCAAGGAAAGCGCACCCGTGCCAGGGAGAGCATTCGTGGTTGGGCTGGAGCCTTTTTTCCAGAAACTCTCGCATGCCCCCTTTGCCCCGCCCCCCCTTCTCAGGAGCAAGAATAGTTAAAACACGACGCATCATGTCTGTGCCTCCCTGCCCCCCTGCAGGAACACAATTGTCATTGGTCCTCCCAGAAAAATCCTGGCGGCGCCCCTGAGCCGCGCGCCCGCCATATGAATGCTTCCGCGTACTTGCATCCATTGCCTAACTAAAACAAACCTATATGTGTGTATACACAAAGATGAGAGAACCATCATATTTGGTAAATTTTGCGCTCGACATCTCGCGATTCAATATGAAGTCTTACAGAAAGTGTGCTGATCGCACCTAGTTTTCTTCCAAAGTGCCGCTCACGTTATCAGTGTGCGGTAGAGACTATGCAGCGTGACCAGTGTCTCCCACCGCGCCTCAAGACACTGAACTATGCTGTACAGCGTGGTCCAGTGTGTTTCAGCGCAATGGGCGACGCTGGCTGTGCTGTACACTGTGTCTCATTGCCTTGCAGCGCGCTGTAGGACACTGGGACACACTGTACAGCGTTTCAAGTATCACACAGCGCGCTGAAATACGCTGGGAAATACTGGAAATGCGGTTTGTTTTCTCAATCAATCGATCAATTAACAAATCAATCAATCAATCATGAAAGTGACCCTGGAAGCGGCTTGGTGGCGTTAGCCGCCGCCCGAACTTAAGGGTACAGCCATATCAATCCATCCACGCATCTTCGGCGCCGTGCACACGGCACAAGGAAGTTTGTCGATGTGAAAACGTGGAATAAGGGTTCTCGACGAATAGGGGGAGGGGGATTATTAAAGAAATCCAGGATTAAGAAAGGATCGCCTTCTCAAAGGAAATTAGTTTACCAGATGACTTGCCACTAATGTAGGTGATTAATACAAGCTGAAACTTAGTGAAAATGCGGAAGAATTGGCTATTGAGAGGCATAATTCAGAAGACATAATGCACTGGAAACAATCAGAGAGATATAAGAACAATGCTGCACATTTCTGGAATCAGAGAGCACTAAGCACCTTTGGCCTTCGGACTCGTTGGACGACGACGTCGCAATTACGAGAGGTCGCTCAAGAACTGACGAGCGCGCCTTCACTTTTCTAGCTATTTTCTATCTTTCTTTATTTTTCCAAATACATTTGCCGTGTTTTCAGGGTTGATAGCTGCTGTCTGCAGCTTGATAACTCTTTTAAACACGTACACGTATTGTATATCTAATGGCTAAAAAACTTCGTATAAGAAGAAAGTAAAAAAAAGAGAGAGGGCACTTGTTGCTGAGTAACGTCTTCGGACGGCACGCACAGAGAGTGGGGGTTGCTTTGTCAAGGTGTTAACACCATCTGTAAATATTGATTCCGGAGACCCCAAGCTCTTTTGCATTCCTTTGTACTGCAAAACACGTTCACGAAGAATGCAAACGAAGTACGCAGCTGCTTACGCTCGCAAGCCGCTTGCCCCGGAACTAAAACTGTAGTGCAAATGAGTTCTGTCTTATCTTTCTAGTCAGTAGAACAACATGTTTAGAAATAGAAAATGACAAAATTACACCTTTTCGGCCAGTAAGCAGCTGTTTTTCTGAAAGATCTTTATAAATTCTCTTGTGGCTCAATGCTACAAGCAGGTTGTTGTGAATAGCCTTTTATCTCTAGTGTGGCTTGCTTTATTCTGGGATTTACCCCACCACGGCTGCATTTCATTCGGTGCTTTCTCACTGTTCAGTGTACAGTAATTATTTTGTCGAGAAGGCAGTCGCACAACCTCAGCACGCATTACGCGCATGGATATATAAGCTTCGTGAAGGTGTATTGATGTGTTCCGTTACGACCACCCGATCGCCGTGGTTCCGTATCGCAAGTCCCATTTGGGGAGAACACCCGGTGTTTTTTTATTCAGATACCCTAAAGGCCCCGAAGGGCATTACATAGGGGGGGGGGGGAGAACAATGTGTTGAGTACATTTCAATTCAAGAGCAAACACAGTCAAGAGCGGGCATGTAACAAGAAATGGTAGAAAAGCAAACAAACAAACAAAAAATAATGGTAAAGAAATAAAAAGCAAGCGCACATAGTACATGGTGTCATGGCTCTGATAATAAAATCGCTTCAAGTGCTTACAAACAAATCGTGATTATGAATTGTGGCAATATCTTCTGGTAATCGATTCCAATGAAAGATGGCCAAGACAACGGGGACTTGACGAAGAAGATTAGTACGGGCAAAACAAGGGGAGGACTTTGAAAGGGTGATCTAGATGCGGAACAGAGATTCTTTAAATGGCAGTTTATGCCTAGATGGCAGAAATAGTTCTTAGTTAATTAAGACGTACTACTTTATATTTTGCAAAGGCCTCCAGTCTGTTTGTTAAGTATGCCTGGTTTGGGTTCCAAATAATAGACGCGTAGTCGCGTTTGGATCGAAACTAATGAAGTATAAGCTAAAAGTTTAGTTCACTGACCTAGCTAAATACAAATTTCGTCTGATGAAACCAAATGTTTTACTTGCCTTGGAAATTATAGCATCAATGTGTTCATTCCACGTAAGGTTGGACGACAAATAGACACCCAGATATTTTAGCGTAGAAACGTTTCGATAGCTGTGTTATTAATAGAATACGAATTTAGGTGCATGTTAGTAGACCTAGTAAATGTCATAGCTTTTGTTTTGAAAGCATTTATTTGCCTTTGTCAATCCTCGCACCAGTTAACAATATTATCCAGGTCGGTCTGTAAAGTATTAGAATCTTCAGAGCTGTTAATTTTCTGTAAATTACGCAATTGTCGGCGAATAATCGAACGTTAGAATTTAAGTTATTGCCTACGTCATTAATGTAAACCAAGAATAAAATTGGTCCCAGTACAGAGCACCGAGGCACTCCTGATTTGACTTCGGTTAAGGGGGAATTGTGGTCATTTACGGAAACGTATTGATAGCGCTTGGTTAAAAATGCTGCAATCCAATCGAGTACGCTGCTGTTTATGTTAAGCCGGGCAAGTTTCATCATTAGGCGTTTATGGGGTACTTTATCAAATGCTTTTGCAAAGTCGATAAATATGGCATCAATTTGGGATGAGTCATGAACGGCCTGATGTAGGTCGGTACAAGCTCAAATAATTGGGGTTCACACGAACGGCCTCGAAGAAATCCATGCTGATGAATATAAAAAAAGTTGTGCTTTGTAAGATACGTCATAACGGCTGATGATATTATATGTTCTAGAATTTTGCATGGTATGCTTCTTAAGGAGATCGGTCTATAATTTGAAAGTTCTGATCGGTTGCCGGATTTAAATACGGGAACGACGCGTGCGATTTTCCAGTCATCCGGTATGATACCGGTGTCGAGTGACTGTTGAAAAATGGCGGCTAAGATACAAGCTATAATTGGTTTACCCCCGAATGCAGAGATGTTACTTGACTCGTACTTGCCTCGTTCTTGACTCAAGACAGTCTTGCCGGTCACCATAAATCGTTCTCGAACTTGCGGATGACTTAGCTCGGTTGAAGTCAGGACAAGTTTCAAGTCAGCTGCGGGGCTAGCTTGAAGCGACTTCACGCGTTATTCCAACATGGCCACCTCTCGAATGGACGTCGCGTGAAAGGTGGCCGCTTTTGAGATTGCTTGCCTCGCCATAAGCATAGCATTTTTTGAGGCGCAGTCTGCCGAAGATTCTTGAACCGCTTTACGTGACCAAGGAAATCCGATGGAGTTGTACGACGAGCAACAATTCCACGCTAGGTACAGATTCATGAAGAACGCCGTGGGGCAGCTGCTCGTTATGTTGCCGCTCCGTGAAAGTGGGGACAACCGAAGACAGCCCGTGCATCCAGTGTTACAGCTACTGATGGCTCTCAGGTTTTACAGCGCTGGCACATACCAACCAGTCACCGGAAATTTCGTCCGCATTCCGTAGTCGGCAGTGTGCCGTGCAGTCGGAAAAGTTACGCTACTCATCGCAAAGCACCTGTACGCGATGCTGGTGCGCTTTCCGCAGCCGGCGGACTGTTATGAAGTGGCTGAGTTCCCTTGCGTTACAGGTTGTGTCGACTACACACCTGCGTATTAATAGCCCCGGTGTCGACAACGCCGAAGTGTTCCGTAACCGCAAAGGCTATTTCTGTTTTTCTATAACACGACGACATTTTCCGTCTCTTTCGGTAAAAAAAAAATTGACTCGGTGCTGTGTCCGTGTGTCTCGTCTATCCTTTCGTCCCTTCTAGGGTGCTGTTTCTCGCTCAGAAAGGCATCGCTTGTAGCACAACGCTACGTAAAATTACACATACATAAAAAAGTGGTGCCCCTATCACGTTTTTTTTATCCGCATCACCATTATGCAGCGATACATTGCTGCACCCCGCGAGACAGAATTCTGCTGAGGGCAATGTCCTGACCCCCGCTTTTTCTCTTGTTTACCAAGCTCAACAAAAAGATACGAATCACATTTGTTCCCAGAACTTGTTTTTTTCATATATAAGTGCGAACTAGCCCACTACAGGCAGGTACACAGGGGAACAGAAAGGCAATACTGTGAAAATCGCGTCACCTCGTGAGCCAGGTCAGCACAAATACATGCCATGGCGTTTGATTGAAGAGAAAAAAAACGACAAAAGAACCTAACGCGATGCTTGTTTCGCCTCCAAACAAGCAACCATGAAGAAACGCACCGCATTTGGGTGGCCACTAAAACCAGCGGACAACGAACGCTTTACAGAAGCAACACTGCGCATCGCTGTGGTGGCAGGCACCACGTGCCGCTCGTTAGCCGTAAAATGGCAAGAATATGCTTGAGGCCCTTCGTTTTTACAGTTATTTTAAAACGTATGGTCTTTTTTGGTGTAATGCATGCCTTGCGCGAACAATTTCATTAATACCCCTCGTTAGCAGGCAAGCAGCGTTTTTCTGCTTTCAAACTCGTTCTTGACTTGACCAAGCAAGACAGCCTGAGCATCTATGAAACGCGAAGGCTGACTTGGGCGTTTTAAAGTCCGCTGCTTGCTTCGCGCCGACTTGCTCAAGTTAAGTTGAAGTCGCGAGCCAAGTAACATCTCTGCATTCGGGGGTTAGTCATTTTGAGCAGTTTTGAACAAATGCCATCGGGTCCTGGGGCGGAAATATTCGAAAGCCGATCAATGCACATTCAATTCCTTCCGGTGTGATGGTAATGCACTCATAAAAGTCAAATAGAAGCTGGTTGAAGTTCAAGTGGTAGTGGGCTTTCATCGGTGAAAACAGAGCTAAAAAAGAGTTAAGTTTGGTCGCAACCTCGAATGGTGAAAGTAATTCGCCTTCTTTGACTATATCTATACTCACTTGTGAGTTCCGTTCGGGATTGATTATATTCCAGAATTTTTTCCAGAATTATATTCCAGAAGTTTCTTCTGAGCATTTTCCAAACAATACTGAACTGTGCGCCCAAGTGACAAAAGAATATTGTAAAAGACAACCTCATCATCAACGACAATAAAGGTCGCACCGCGGTCGTATGCAGCAGACACTTGTGCGATGGAGACCTTGGGCCTGCTTTCCGCATCAGAAAACTTCATCCTGAGTGCGTGCGCGCCTACTTTTTTCGAGAGCTATCTTTCCTACATGATTTCAAGTGCATAGAAGCCTCGCGAAAATCCTGCTTCACGAGTTTGGCCTGTACGTCAAACACCAAGGAAGCGAAAAGCGGAGACCAACAAAACAGATCTGGATGTTGCAATTTCAAAAGACACTTTCAGTGGACAAGAAGCAGCAAGTGTTACACGCAAACAACAAACAGCGACGCTCATCGGCGCGTCAATATCAGACTATCCCTATTGGAAAAAAGTGAATGGTGGGCATGGTGTAAACTACCACCCACCATTATAGTGGATTAATGTAGTGGGGGAATGCTGGAAAACGTACACCATGACGCATGGTGGATATGGTGGGTGCTGCAGGCCGGAAACGCTTGAGCGCGAAATGGCGTCACAATCAGCGTGACGAGCTGCCACAAAAAATAAAAAGAATTTTATAAAAACGGTATAAAAAAAACACCCGTCCCGTAAGAAAAACAAAAAAACAAGGTGCCATGGAGGGTCGAATGTGCAACCTGCGGATTCCCATTCGGAGACACTAACCACTGCGCCATACCAACTTTTTTTTTCATGGTATTTAATAAAGCATTTGCGCAATAAAGACAAAATCAGTGAACAAAAGTACAAGCAAATCGCGAAAGTAAGCGCTCAAGCGTTACTCATAAACACTAAATGGCTAACACAGCGTGAGTTCCTCACATGGAGAGTTCTTCCCATTGTGTTATAAAACAAAAAAAACAAAAAAGGGGTGAGGTCAAACAGTTCTCTAAGACGGAGTACCAGTCCGGTCTAAAGTCTAGCTCGTCGTAAATGGTTTTTAGGTGGATAGCCATTTGAATGAAGTGTGCGCTTGAAGAGGTGGTGGGCTCTGCATTGCGGTCTTGCTTCGTGTCTTCCACAAGCTGTGCATACCCACGAGGAAAAACATA